>QANY01000437.1:216582-446316 GCA_003255025.1 Datisca glomerata
TTTTCCACGAGAGAACCATACACATTGAAGTGGACTGTCACTTCATAAGAGAGAAGGTACAGTTGGGAGAAATCACCATTCCCTTTGTACGTAGTGAAGACCAGCTAGCCGACATCTTCACCAAAGCCCTTGACAAAAATAACCTCCAAAGAATACTTAACAAGTTAGGCTCGATCAACCTATACGAACCCAACTTGAGGGGGAGTGTTGAAGAAAGAGAAGTAAAAGCTGCAGCATCAGAAGGAAATCTTCATCATAAGCAAAAGAGGGAAGCAGAACAGAGATTTTCACCAAACACAGTGGGTGTCTAACCATTTCTGGTAAAAAACGATTTCAGGCTTCAAGTAGGCATCCGTTGGAGATCATAGGCAACCGTTAGAATCATTTGTATATATATATCCTTCCTCATTGTAAACAAGTAGTATTTTTTCTTCAATAAGAGATTAGAACCAAAAGATTTATCATTTCTACAGCTCATCATTTTTCTTTTAAGATCAAAACCAACAGGTTCATCATTTCTACAGTTGCTTTCGGATAGAACATAATAAAAGCAGAGATATGAGCACAGACAAAGTGCCAATACGCTTTAAAAACTTGGGGACACAGATACTTAATAATCAGGACTCTTATTGCACCATCAATAGTTGGCTTTGGGTAAAATTTTGAGGCTCTACGAAATTTGTGGAGAAATCCCAAGTGCCCACCCCAGCCCCTCAAGCTGACTAAACTAAAATGCATTAGTGAGTCCTTAATTGCAAGGGTAGCAGTAAGCACTTAATTCAACTCAGCAGAACATACATTTTGAAGCACACGTAAATCTAAAATACTGAAAATTTTGGATTCAAGCAAGGGGAGAGTAGGCATAACTATTATCAAATATGAACCCAATAATTAACTATTAATTAATTACGAATTGATTACGTGTAAATGGAAGATAACATGCATACAAATACAAGACACAAAAGTGGCATTTCACAAAGAATTCCCCGAGTTAACATGCAATTTAATTTACTAGAACTGCATGACTCACATTATTAATGTAAACAAGGGATTTTTTAAAAACATTAAAATACAATACCAGAGGATGTTCGTGCAACCCTTTGCCAACTTGAGCCTCGTGTGTCTAAATCAGAAAATAAGAGGTCGTATAGGCAAGACCCTGAACCTACATATGTAACAATATAACCACATAAGGAGAATTCCCTTGAAATTTAAAGTTGTGAAGGACAGTAGTTTCTTAAAGTTTATATCTTGCAAGATGTAGGTTCCCACTAAAGATTGCTAAACATTGTGCAACCAAGAGAGGCATGAAATGTCGGAGCATATGTAACCCCATTTGAATCATACAAACAGTATAAAACTCTCACGAGTTTGAGAAGCATCAAAGGTAACAGTATCAGAATTATGTCGAGAGAAAATTGTATGTCAAAGAGTCCATTTCAATTCAATTTTCTAATAACTCTATTTATGGTTGTTTCAAATCAAAAACAATTATCAAAGATTTCCAACGTTTTGTTTTCAAAATGACATAAAAACACTTCAAAGAAAAGCACTGCAAAACTCACCAAGGAGATCACAAATTCATCATTCAAGAGATTGAACAAGGGAATACCGAAAATAGCAAACACTCAAAGGTAACATCAAACGATTAATAAGAAGAATTGAGATATAAAACATTCTCATATAAGAATGAGAGATGAACATATTAAACAAGTTCTAACCCATTATAACATTACATGTCACAAACTTCCTTTTAACACAAAACATTCTTAAAGAAAATATCGTTTACAGAAACAGGGGAAAAAAACCTGTAACACCGTTTGGATCAGAAGTATTTTGCTGGGTTGACATCTCCAGCCTTAAACAATTCAGACCCAAATAACGAAATAATGCTACAATCTCAGACCATCCATTTTATCAGCTACCCCCCCCCCCGTCTACAAATAAATTTAAAAGATACTAAGGAATATTCCAATATATTAACTGCTAAGTAAAAAAGAAAACAAAAAACGAAGCTCTTACCAATTAAAGCTTAAGACAATGGCAATGAAGGTAAATAACCAGGACAAATAGAATTCTCCCAGCTTCTTCTCTGAATCACGATATGCGTACAACGCAAAAGAAAGGGCATAATCAAAATTATCAAAAGCATTATGTCAAATGAAAAGCTAATTATGCATAATAATAAGATTTCAAAAGAAACAGAAGAAAACAACAAATGGGGTCTTACAATGGGAAGAAAATAAATCCTGGGAATGTCTGGAATATCAAAATAAATTGAGGATAATGCGACAGCGAAATGGTGGAAGAGACCAGAGGATAATGACAGCAAAGAGAATTGATTTTGATTTTCTTGGAATATTGAAGAGAAGAGAGACCAGAGAATGAGAAAATGGAGATGGGGACGATTAAAAAAATTCGGAATTTGGCAACAATTCGATTTGTTTTTTGTTTGGATATAATATGGATGTGAGAGCCAGAAAAGAAAGTCAAAAGTGAGCCAATCAATTTGGGGGAAGGAGACAGTCTTTTTCTGGCGGGTTGATTCATCAGCCATTACCGAACGTCTTAAATCAAGATACCATACCACGCGCGCATAGCTCGTGTTATCCATTCTTCTTTTCTTTTTCTCCCTATTTTGATATGATTAGTCAAAATTTACGTGGTTAACATGTGTTGAATTTTTTTAAAATTATATAATTAATTTTTAAGTTATCATTAAAGTTAAAATAAATATACTAGTTTTTAAAATATTATAAATCTAAAATAAAAAATGATAATTATATTTTTTTTCATATTCACAATTAAACTATTACAAATAGAATGGAATTTGAATAATCGTGCATCACGTGAAAATGATATATTTATAATAAAAGTATTATAAATAGAAAAAAATTTGAATAAGTCATGCATAATCTCGAGATGATAAATTGTCTACAAGATTTTTTGAATTAAAAAATATATGATCCTAACAAATTTATATAGTAAGATCAGATGAAAAGAAACTAAAAAAATTGTTTGCGAAAAAAAACTTAAATATGACAAACTATTTTACTACGGATAACAGACATTGAAAATTATTAAATTTATTATAAAACTGAAAATCTTGGGCCTCGAACAATGATTATTCGACTAAACAACAACAAAAATCGTATAAACCGACAATAACTCATTATTATTGATGAAAATAATGCTTATGAAGTAAGGATTTATAAAATTTTATATATGATTATTCGCATTCATAATAACGTAATAATATACAACACTCAATTATAAAAAGTATTAGTAAACGAATAATTAATTAATAAAATTATTTATAAATTAATATAAAAAAATAATCTTATATTATATTTAGTGGGGTTTAAAAGATAAAAGGAGAAATTAAAAATTTCTCCCATTAAATTCCTTTTAATATAGTAGAGATAATCTTAGACGCAACCTTCTTATAATTCTCCTCAAAATTAATTTGTCTCGTTTCTTTTTAATAATCTTTAAAAATGTTAGCAACTCGTTACTAATTTTAATTTGTCTCATAAGAGCTAATTGAATTTCTTTCAGAAGAAGGCAATCTAAAATTAGCATGATAAATCAATCATGAGAAGATAATTTAATCATCTCCAACGTTCTTTTTCAGTGATTTGCCGTGAAATTATATGACTTTGATAATCTTAAATTGACATCAATTACTTTATAAATTATAATGCATAACTAAATACATCAATCATTTTACAATTAACTCAATTGTCATTAATTCAATTGCATTGTAATTCAAATTTCACACACCTCCTAACAACTTTTTTGTCACTGAGTTTTAGAAGTTTTACATTCAATACATTTTATATATCCAAAACATTTGTGATATATAGGTATAACAAACTGTTTTCAGTAAAATCTCAGCATCGATACTGAAGAAGCTCGCATAAAAGACTAGTCATTGCAAATTATCTGGTTTCTCTGCCATTGAAAGCCCAAAAGTAGGGGAAGTAGAATATGGTTTATTTAGTAAAATCTAATGGACCAAATCGACTAAAGAAAAAATTAAAAATTAAAAATGAAGTAAAAAATTAATATTTTAATGCAAAAAATAGTTGCTTAGAAATGAGAGAGATACTTTTGCATTATAAAACAGTGCAAACAAGTAAAAAAAATATATAATTGACTAAGAAATTTTAATATTCCAAAACATATTTTTTTTATCAAATAACACTACAAGAAAATACATTTACAACGACGGTTATTTGAGTCTATGACGATGGTTTTTAACCGCCATAATTGATACCGCGACGGTTGGAGAACCGTCGGGATTGTCGCCGTCGGGATTAAATCACCAACGGTTTTGACAACCGTCGGAGGAACGTCGCAATAAGACTACCGTCGTGAAATAGGTAGTCTTATTGCGACGGTTATAGAACCGTCACGAAATAGGTAGTCTTATTGTGACGGTTATAGAACCGTCGCGAATTTGTCCTAGTCCAATTTTTTGCGATGGTTTAAGACTCGTCGCAAAAAAATACTGATTTCACGCACTCCTTCCTATTTCTGCTAATTCCCAAAAATTCCTGCATATTAAACAATTTTAATAAGGTATATATTTCCACAATAGTCTGAGCAGTATCATTCTATATATTTACAGAGCGCATAATTATAAAGCATTAAATCATTAATTAGATATCCAAAACTATAATAGATTATTAATACAGATTATTTAATGAGTTCAAAGTATGAAAATTTGAAATGCCAAAATATTTCAGAAGTACTATTAAATAACGTTAAACAACAAAATGTTACCCTAGTCTTTACGAGAGTCTTGCATAAACTTCATAATTAAGCTTAGTCGGGAGTGCATATTTGAACATTTAGCCTGCACCTGATCATATTTCTCACGCATCTTTGAACATTCAACCTCTATTGAGGCACCCGTGCGCATTGAGCTTCCAATTCAGCTACTCGTGCACGTTAGGATTCTAGCTCAGTTGATAAATGGGTAGAATCTTGCGTGGACGATTCACCACGATAATTCGAGAACACTCCGAGTCATAATGATCGCACTCGCCCAGGATGCTCTGGACCCAATACTTGTGAGAGCACGTCGTTTGATGAAATTAGATCATAATCGCCATCCGGAAGTCGACTCATGCGCTCTTTAAGTTTCACCTATTATACGAAATTAAGACTTAGTATGAGTAAACATGTAATAACTATTTAAAAACTTGGTATTAATATTATAACTTCTACTTACTACAACGTTTACAGTCTTTTCATTTACATAAGTTCCATTTTTTCGTTCATGTGAGGCTACAAATAGCTCCGTTCTTGAGGGCTCTCTTTGAAGCTCTTCTGTCTATAAATGAGAACATATGATTAAATATACTTAAAATAAAATTGATTAAAATAATTATAAAGTTTAGAATTTACCATTTCTGCTCTTATCATTGGTATACTAGTACGCTCCAACGTGTGAGGGTGTTTTAGTTTGCTTTATGATCTTCTGTTAGTTTCAGCTTGCTTCTATATTTATGAAAGATAAAAAAATTTAATTTATTTCACATACAATTAATCATAGATATGTAGTAAAAAAATCATACTTTTCCTTCTCCAAAGTACCATCTACGAATTATCGCAACAAAACTATCTTTTGAAATATCATCATTCCAATGTTTTAAAGTCTCTTCCTCAATTTCATATGTCGTTATATATTCATTCTTTATTCTGCTATTCTCATCCTTCCATCTTGCATTTAACATTGTCAAAACATATGCTTTATGGCATTCTTCTACGGCATTCTTCCAATGACTCCTCGTGAAAATACTAACATGTATAACCACTTATAATTCCATTACATATCAGGTGTTCACGGATGACGTCTCTAGTTTTACGATAACAATGAACACACCGGTAATAAGGAGACGATATATATCCATCACTTGATTCTCTCTCAAATGAAAAGTTCAAAGTTCAAAAACTGATCTACTCCATCTTGATATGCCTTACTAAATATTGGTTTAGTCATCCAACTCTTATCTATTGCAACTCTCAAAGCTTAAAGAAGACCAAACAAATAGAATAATCAAAACTAATACTACACCTTTTGGCCAAAGATTGTTGAAGCATTTAATACATTTGGTGACATAGCACCATATCTGTTGGATTACTACGATAGTAGTGGACTAAATTTAACCCAAATAAATTGTAACATATGATCAGAATTAACATAATCTGATCAGAATTAACATAATCTCTAGCTTACTACAAATTCAAAGAACAAGAGATGGAATCATAAACATCTAAATTAACACAATCTCAAGTTTACTACAAATTTAAAGAACAAGAGATGGAATTATATACATCCAAATTTTTTTAACTTAATTCACTCTCCCTCTCATGCCCACATAACATAACATTGACATTTTTTATAGATAGATTTTTTATAGCTGTTGAAGCTTTTTTATAGATAAATTTTTTTTGACTTGTTCATAATTTATTTAATATACAATATATTATGTTCTCGCGGAAATTAGCTAGCCACGAATTCAGCATGAGGTCGTACAGCTAAAAAATGACAAAGCTCAAAAAATGAAAAATCAAAAAAAAGAATACTAGAAATCAAGAAAACTTAATAGAGAAGAATGAATCTACCGCGACTGATCAATGGAGAGGAGAACCACCGTATCAGGGTTAAGCTACGGCGAGGTGCACGGGGCTGAGATCGCCAATCAAAAATGGGGGAGAAAATCGTGCATGTCGAGAGCTGTTGGGGGGGGGGACAAGGGGGAAATGGGGAAAAAGGCGCGTGATTCTTTTGCTTTAGGGTTTCTTTTTGCGACGGTTTTTTAAAACCGTCGCTATAGATATTTACAATTTTCTTTTGCGATAGTCCTCAAAAATCATCGCAAATAGTGATTAAAAAAATCAAAACTACACCGTTTTATTAAATAATCCCTCAAAGCATTTTAGCGACGGTTAGATGGAACCGTCGCAATAGGGATTAAAAAAGCAAAAAAATTAAGTAACCCATCAAAGACATTTGCGCAGTTTTCATTGGTTGTGCAAAACCGTCGCAATATGTGACCTATTGCGACCATTAATTTAAAACCCTCGGTAAAACATAACTAATTGTGATGGTTGACTAAACCGTGGCAATACATCCCCATTTTTCAATAATTAGTGACGGTTGTCAAACCGTCATCGTATAACCGCCATTGTTGAGGGGTTTTCTTGTAATATAACTTCATTCATATTAACTATGACAAATCAAATTCCACGCCTGGTCAGGGAGAGGGTAACATAAGATAGTAGGAGCAAAACTAAAACTCCCCTCTCTAGCACAAGTATGGGCAAGGATGTTCTTGATCAATGGAACAATAACCGTAAACAGACCAGAACAGTTGGGAAATATTCAAGTACCTAAAAGAGCCAGCTATATCAGAGTAATTATGTTGGAGTTGAGTCGTATAGCTTCTCATCTGTTATGGCTTGGCCCATTTATGACAGATATTGGCGCACAGACTCATTTCTTCTATATTTTCAGAGAAAGAGAATTAGTATATGATCTATTCGAAGCTGCCACCGGGATGAGAATGATGCATAATTATTTTCGTATCGTACCTAAAAGAGCCAGCTATATCAGAGTAATTATGTTGGAGTTGAGTCGTATAGCTTCTCATCTGTTATGGCTTGGCCTATTTATGGCAGATATTGGCGCACAGACTCCTTTCTTCTATATTTTCAGAGAAAGAGAATTAATATATGATCTATTCGAAGCTGCCAACGGGCTTTACAAGCTCATAAAATGGCAATTATTCACGTTTTCCTCAGACAGTGGGAATGAATTCTATTACTTGATTGACATTGACAGATATGTGTACCACAACGAACAAGCAATATGCCGATATGCTTGATGTACCAGCCAAGCCAGCTCGACCGATTGGATATTTTAACCCTCTAAATATGTCAGTTGAGCTTCTAAACTATTATCAAAGTTTAAAATCATCGATTTTTTCATCTAAAACTCAACGCATGGTCGACAACAAGACAAGAGAGCACTCCCCACTTGACACACATGATGATCCTCGTGTATTTGAGAGAATGCATGTTCTTTTTCAAGCTTGCAAGAAAGGTCTTTTTTTTAACTGGGTCTAGACAAGAACAGAAACATATCGCTCAGATGTGTAACGACTAAATCTCATAAATCTGATGAATATGGAGATTCAAAAACATAACCAATTGATATATCTTTTTATAAATTCCATATTTAGACCGTCCTCTTTTGAACAGCCAGATAGAAAGAAAATGGTATTTGGCATGTCAGTGAGGTAGTGACGTGCATGTTGCTAAGACTTTCACACTTTGTCATGTAGTGGTCCTGTTAACAATAACGTCCCCTTTGTACGTTTTGTCTGCCGACAGCACGTTTCTAAGAGTAACCTAAGACAGATAATGAGTTTTTGGGAATGGGAGTTATAGTTGACTTGACAAAATTCTAGACAAGGTGTATCTGACAAAACGTAGTTCTATTCTAGATTTAAATCAGATTTTAGTTTGTATTAATTATTATAAGTTAATTTTCTAATAAATGACAAATCATTTATAAAATTTATTTGTTTTTAATTTTTAGTTTTTACTATTTTTTAATAAAATAAAATATATAATAACTCGAACACGCAATCCATTAATAAGATGATATCAAAAACCAAAATTCTTCTCCTACTTTGATCGCTTCGTCTTCTCATTCACGTGGACACTCCTTAAATACAACTCAGCCAAAATTCTTCTCCTTCTACTTTGATTGCTTCTTCTTCTCCTTCAAGAGCATACTCCTTAAATACAACTCATTTATTTGAGACACTTATGAGACATTCTTTTCATAAAAATAATTTTAGAGTAATTAAATAATTATTTAAATTATAAGAGAATAATATATAATCATTTATAGATTAATATTTTATAACTCGATAAATAATTTAATTAATTAACATATAAATTATTATTACATTATTTGATCACATAGAACTTAATCAATTATTTTGTGAGTGTAAAATTAATCCATCGATATCAATGAAAACTAAACTCAACTTTAAAGGGTCCACATCAGTTACAAGTTCATTTTCAAAGGAACAATATCATTATGAATTGAAGCTGAAGTGGCAAACGATGATTTTCCAATAGATAATGGAAGATCTGAATTTCACAAAGATCTCTATGTGCTTTAACTACCGAGAAATCTCAATCTATAGAATGAATTCATGTACCGGATCCAGAGCATCTGAGAATAACGGCAAAAAGACGATCAAAAGATCTGAACTTTCGTTACCTAATGACGATCAGATGCATCATTCATGAAGAATAGGACTATCAAAATCTGATGGTCCAAATACTACAAACCGCCGTCTACCTTATTTTAAGAACAAAAGAGAATCTAGTATGTGAATTAGAGCATTTCATTCAAATAAAAGCAAAAGCCTTTTGAGAGAGATAATTAAGAGAGCAGATGATATGATAATTCTACAACCACCTGGTGTATATTATTCGTACAAATAATACAAATCCCTTCTTTCGGGTTTCGTTCTTCTATTGAAATCTGATATAGTTCCGTTTCTTACCTTTTATTCTCTTCCCTCGGTATAATTTGTAGCATACACTAAAAAGTAGAAGCAGAGTTCAAGACCAAGCTTCAACATGATATTTACCATCCTTTTCCAGTGCCCTAAGCAACCTGCCAGCAACTTCCTTCGAAACCTGAATTTCTTTCGATATAATTTCCTCAAAAGTAGAGAATACGTCTGAGGGCATTTTGGTTGAGGATCCTGCAACATAAACAGCAGCTCCATTGGTAAGCAAGTTCCAGACCTTATGGCTTTGTTCAAGCATCTTATGTTGCACATAAACCTTCTGCTCCTGGTCTCTTGAGAAGGCAACATAAAAGCCTCCGCCTTTTGCTTCTGAAAGTATTCCACCATCGTGTGAATGAGATAACCAGAAATCTTTGTATAAAAAATCATTTTTTTCATTTCGACAACCAAAGAAGAATAAAATTGGAGCAGTTGGACTGGTTGCACTTTGTAAGTCCCTTTCCTCCACAAATCCACGAAAAGGAGCGGACCCTGTTCCCGGGCCGATGAGAATTAAGGGAAGGGATGGGGCTGGAGGAGGGAGTGAACCTTTGTGGAACCATGCTGGAATATAAACACCTGTTTCAAGACAGAACATGAGTTCAATATCATTAAGTAAAAACATATTTGTAGGATTATTGACAGAAATGACAAACCCTCAAATTACTACAAAATGATGATCAAGTGAGAGGTCTCAATATACAAAATATTAACATAACAAATGTACTCGAGAAATTTCTTCTGCATCATACTTTGTTCAGGATCAAGCCCGGCAAGCCACGTTGAGCATAGCCCCCCTCGCGTTCTTTTAAAAGGTGTTATCCATGAAACTACGTTCACTGTTAAGTGAACCTGATCCGGATGAGCTGAAATTGAAGAGGATATGGAGAAAGCCCTTGTTTTTAAGGGAGGAACCAACTGCACCAGCCATTCAAAAGGCATTTGGACAGACGGGAAATCTTCCAATACCTATAGCACAGAGACAACGTCAAAACAAAACAAAAAACGGATTTAACTCTTTCCTTTAACAGTCAATTAATCATGAAGAAATAAAATGAGCTAATTTGTTCGTACTGATCATAGATTGCACTGACTATGATTTAGATGTCACCTCTAAAACAGTTCTTCGCTCCTTCTGATTGTATTTGTATAGATCATCTCTTCCTTCAGGTGAAGCAAAATATTGAAGTCTTTCCTTTTCATGTTGAGCTGCTGCAAAATAACTCATAACCTGAAAAACGAAGAGGAGACATAGAGTAAAAGCTTTCATTTATTAGCACAACCAAAGGAGGTTGGATAGCAAAATGAACAAGACAAGGTCCCGAAATTGGCTCTCTCCTTTTTTTCTAATAAAAATGAAGAATTATAGTAATGCCAAGAAAGAATTGTCATAACGTGTCCACAAAGAAACAAAATTTCACCAGGTTCACAATGAGAATACAGATTGGTATTCTGCTACACGTAATGTTGGAGGGGTATACAGAACCTATATGATCTTGTAGGTCTTATTTTAATTAATTACATGATCATATATATGACACAAACCAAGCACAACTTTCAACCTGAAACTTTCTATTTATAGAAAATAAAAATACAATGATTATCACATTTATCTGATGTTTAGAGCAATATTCTGACACATCACCTTCGAAATATTACCTGGGTATAAAGGCATTATACATTCAATCAAATCACTTATCCAAAAAATTTATTCAAAAAACCACTTAGCTAAGAAACCCTTTTTATATAGAAACAAAAGAATAAATTGATAAAAATAAAGGATATACGAAAACATGAGACCATGAAGATGTCCAAATTAAAAACTAGGACCATACACTAGATCAAGAAGACAAATTAAAGACAACTACTGGGTTCAAAAATTTAGATCTAGGAGCTCAAAAGATGCTAAAATATTAACTTTCTGACGCATTGACTACCTTCATCTTTATCTTTGAGAGCCTTCTAGTACGTTCACTTTCAGGTGCAATGTAAGAATAAGCAATTACAATTCTCTTCCACCTCCTTACATTTACACTCCACACGGACACAAACATATATAAGGATTCTTTTTGGAAGAACATCAAAAGTGAGGACCTTCCAAATTACCAACAACCAAAGGAAAATATGCACTTTAGAAGTTACACATGCTTTCCAAATTATATTAAAATAAAATGAATTAAGTAATGAAGGATCTTTCAAGATTCACCAAGAACAGAAAGATAGATATACAAGAGAAAACCCATGAATTGTCGCAAGCCAAGACTTGTTTACCAGAAGATGATAAATCAAAGCGACAATTTTCCAACACAATTCCTTCTAAAACAAAGATGCCAAAAAAATTTCAACATTTGGTTTACCTTCAGAGCTACGTGTTGGATAATATTGTTTATCTTTACTACTTTTCTAATATTTAGGGTATTTTAATAATTTTAACTTTCTTATCCATGTGTATAAATATCTCATGTACTTTCTAAATTTTATTAATCAATATAACTCTTTTAACTTTCTAGTTGATATCAGAGCATAACCCTAACCCTATCTGCCACAGCCACCAGACAGCGCCGACCACCGCCACCCGCTCTGACCGACGCCAGTCGCCGACCACCGGAGCTCTTTTTTTACTGTTCCCAGCTTTGTTTTTCAAAGTGGTTAGGTTTTCCTAGGCTGTGTGCTGACCAGACCTAGAATTTTCTATATTTTTTGGATTGTTGTCGCTTAGACCACAGTTTGGTCACTCGTTTGGTGACTTTTTCACGATATAGACGGTCATGTTCAATCTTTCTTCATCTCTCCATCGGATTTTCTTGGCTATTTGTATTGCTTTCTTGAATTCGTTATGTCTGAATCTTCAAAAGTAGCTCTTACGGCTGTTGCTAAGCCAGATCTGGCTTATTCTCTGTCCGGTGGAAGAGTTACTAGTGTTCTATTAAATGGATAAAATTTTGCTGCTTGGTCTTGATCGTTGAAGTTATTTCTTGGTGGACGGGGAAAGAGTTTTTGGCTTCAAGGACATGTTCATCGCCCTAAAGATGACAATGCAAAGGAAGCCCAGTGGGATGTTGATAACTATTTGATATTTAGATGGATGTTTGGATCTATGAAATCTTCGATCTATAATATGTTTATGTATAATGAGACGGTTGTCGATTTGTGGAATGCTTTGACTGCCATGTATGCCCATTCAAGGAATGAGGCTCGATATTTTGAGCTGTATCAGGAGACTGCTAGTGCCAATCAGGAGGGACTAGGATTGAATATTGCCCAATTTTTTTGGATATCTACGTGTACGGTGGGATGAAATGGCTCAATATGAACCAGTCAGTGACTTTGGGACAATGGCTCATGTAGCAGTCAAGAGGCTGGATCGTCATCACACATGCATTTCTGATGGGGCTTAAGCCTAAATTTGAGTCACTTCGTACCCAAATCCTTAATTCCTCTCATGTACCATCCTTGCTTGAGAGCTTTGCCATGGTTGATGGAGATGAGCGTTGACGTCTTATTTCGGTCCCGACTCCCATCTCTGCCACTGCTAGTAATAATAATCAGATGGCCCTTGGTACTCGTGGTTTCTCTAGTTCTCGTCCTCCAACTGGGAGGAAATTTTGTCATCATTGTGGGAACAATCGTCATATCAAGGATACTTGTTGGAAACTTCATCCCGAGTTGCGCTTTTAAAAGAATACAGGGCAATGGCTCAAGGGACGTGTGAGGTTCTTTGGCTTCATTCTATTCTAGGGGAACTCGGTTTCTTGCCATGTTTACCTTCCACATTATATTGTGACAATAAGTTGGCCCTAACGTTAGCTTCAGATTCTGTTCTTCATTAAAGAACCAAGTATATCGAGGTTGATATTCACTTCATTCGAAAGAAAGTTCGGTCTGGAGCTATCTCTACAAAGTTTGTTCCTTCATCTGAGCAAACTTTTGATGCTCTTACAAAGCCAGTCGTCCTACTCTTCTATAGTCAACTCTTCGCAAGCTAGGCATGATTGATATCTATGCGCCAGCTTGTGGGGGAGTGTTGGATAATATTGTTTATCTTTACTACTTTTCTAGTATTTAAAGGTATTTTAGTATTTTTAGATTTCTTATCCATGTGTATAAATTTCCCATGTACTTTCTAAATTTTATTAATCAATATAACTCTTTTAACCTTCTAATGTAACTACATACACAAATAGAAAGAACCAAATGAAGAATGACATTCAGTATTCTTGCCTCAAAAAAGTAACGTCTCGGAGATGCTGAAGAAACATCCATTGTCAATTCTACAAAAGTTTTCAATCTGACAGGGACCTTTGTAGAGATTGCAGCAACATCAAGAACATGACCCCCAGTTTCTCTAGAATGAACCTAAAATTAGCCATGTTATCGGATATGGTATAGGTTAGATTACAAGACATCTCACAACTACAATATATGTAACAAGAAACCGTAGAGGACACCCGAACACAGCCTACCAACACATATTTATGATTTGTCTACTATAACAACAAAAAAAGGAATATTCAACTTATCCATTCCGAGATCCCCGTTCTCAATTACAAGGGAAACCAAGGGTTAAGGGCAAAGGGGTCCAATACTGGAAATTCTAGTGAGATTAAAAGCAAGACCTTGGTAACATGTCACACAGCACTCGAAGAAAACAAAATTAAAAATACAGCAGCAGCAAATTCTAGATATTTTAGTCTTTCGTATAATTGAAGTAATAATTTTAATTTATCTTGTAATAGTCCTGGTTCTAGTAGGAGATATTTTCAGGGAAATTATACCAACCTCCCTTAATTTTGGCCTATATTACACGGACACCCCTTCAAGTTTCATTCTAGCCAGCACATAAGTCCATAATACAATTTCCTACCCAAAACGGACCCACTTGCCCTTTTTTGCTAAGAAGCTCATACTACTAGGTCATTATCATTTGTCATATTCTTAAATTTATGCTTATCAATTATACCTTACGTGTATCTTTTTTTATAAGAAGATTGTCCAAGACATTTTATTCTTTTCTTTTTGGCTAAATTTAAAAGGATTGGACAAAAAAAGTGAGGTATCGATTGGGAAAGAGCATTTGACATTTCATTTGTTTTTTCATGGCTTGCAGGATCTTGTCCCTTTCCCTTTGCACATCTTTTCGATCAAAACAACTTTTTCATTTCCTATACTAAAAAAATCTATAAATGATTACTGACAGTGATGTGTGCTTCCGGGTCCAAATTACAACGACGTAAGAAAGCATCTACTGCACCAGGACTCTGACCTGGGAGAATCTCTAAGACATCACCAACTGCATATTGAATTGCCTGAGAAAATTGAAAAGTAAATTCTTTATAAAAAGAATAAAGGAATTTATGAGATTTATTCAAATTAATCAACCTGAAATTCTCATGCAATATTTTACCGAAAGTGGAAACCAGATGACTAAAATAATTCATGGAATGATGAAAGGACTTGTAAGTCAGAGACTAACTTAGGGAGCTTACAGAAGTAGAAAATTCAAATTCAAAGTGACGCACATCTTTTTCAGAGCCTGCTGTTGTCAAAGGTTGATTTTTAGTCTGCAAGAGTAAATTCATACGAGTTAGACTATATAATCGACCTTAATTCAAATGTTAATAGTGTGTGTGTGAGATACCCACACACTAAATTAGCAATAATTGTTGACTAGCAATCTTTTGAATTTTTACAAAGTCCATATTAACCAAACCACAATATATTTCTTGATAAGAAAATCGAATTTGATGAAAATAGCACTCGGATGTCCAAATTCAATTCCAAAAACAGGCGAAGTAACATAATTAATTTTACCAAATTAAAAAATAAAAACAGATGAAATCAGAGTTCCTGATTTTCTTCTTATTTTATTTAAACTTGCCAATAAAATTAGCAGTCTAAAATTTTTATCCAATTTTCATGTATCATGCTTAGCTCATATAAATCATGGCAAATTCTTCTGGAAGAAATTGTCTACCACATTGAAAATATGATAAGTCAGATTTCAAGGAAACCAAAATGTTTTACTAATAAATTAAAGAAATATGTAAAAAAATAAATTCTTTGTAAGCAAGTGCGAATACCAGTTTAAGAAAGCAATCAGGCCTCTTCCTGCCAAGAGAAGACCTTCCAGGTGACATTAAGCGAGCCCTTTCAAGTTGTATCTCCAAAAATTCTAAATCTGGGATAGGTCAGAAGATAATAGCCTTTGTAAGCAACAAAAAAGATAAAAGAAAAGCAGAAACTAAATCCTCTGAAAACAATTAACAATATCAACTATCATATGATTGATTAGAATATTCTACAAAAGAAATTCAAAAATCTTTAAGAAAAGCAAAAGAATGTTAGTTTTTTGGGAGTTCAGTTCAAATTTTTTAAAAATTCCCCATCCTCTTCTCTCAAACTAGAGAGAAGTTGTAAATTGAGGACAGCTTATCCTCTTTACATCGCTATATTATTAATGACTTTCCTTATTAAAAAAAGTTGGAACACTCAATCCGAAGTATACCTAAACCAAGCAAGCAGAATTATGGAGAATTAAACTTGATTTGATTTAAGGCACAAGTAAAGACAAACAAAATAGATGAAACAATTCATAATCCAACTCAACTAATAACATTATTGTCATGTCCTTTTTTTATCGGTAAAAGGTATATAGATATATATATTTCAAAAGAAAACCACTACGACTACTATACAAAAGAGAGATCCCAACTGTTAAAAGAGTTGGTCTCTAAGTGAGAATCTAAAGAGTAGATCCATTCTTTACAAGTAATCAAAAAAGAGTAAAAAAAATTTTCGAACCCCATCAAAAGCCTTTTGTTCCTCTCATGCCAAATGGTGCGCATAATGCAGAGGGGAATAATTTTCCAGATTTTCTTCTCCACTAAACCTCTACCCAAAAAGTTCCATTCGAACAAAAAACACTTCACTGAGCCATGCAATGACCATTGAAGACCGGCAAAGTCGAAAATTTTGTTCCACAAACAAGAGGAGACAGAACAATGCAAGAAAAGGTGATTGTTACTTTCTCCTTCAGTATTGCACAGATATTGTCACGTCCTAATCACAAAATAATTTCTCCTTTCTGATATGCACCAGAAACTTTATTGGAAAATAGAATTATTAACTATTAACATCCCCTATCACCTGTAGTTGTCTACATGACCTGCTTCCCCTTATTGGGGTTTGTTATAAACTACATTCAATGAAAACAGGTTGGGTTCAGCTACAGACAAACTTTCAAATAGGTTAATTGCTTCAAAGATAATTGAGACAGCATCATTTTATGAAGGAAATCAATATCGCCTAACAATTAGTCATTTACTCCAAGACATCGAATAAAAATTTTAGGAGTTCAAAATTACTAAAGAAATAATAATAGGAATGTAGGATAAAGAAATACATCCATACTCTAAAGAAGGAAGGATATTATCTATACAAAAAAGGTTTTCATATTTCAATTCCAAGGCTTTTTGAAATTTTTAACTCTCTTATTTTTAGGAGTTCCGACGGATCTCTTATCCTCCACCCTTCTCAAGAAAGGGTAATTACAACATAAATGCCATGATATAAAGAAGGTCTACGCAGGTTGATAACACAGTTGTTTTCAAACTTCAACATAGGACCTCTTCTTTTTAGTTCAAATTTTTCATTTCTCATCCAAAAACATTTGTGCATTTCAGAAAAACACCTAGACGTATTAACCAGTCACCAATCTCATTCTAATTGATCCAGAGACGTGTCTTCTATCATCTATAAGATGCAAAATTATAATAATAGAATTATTCCATAATCTATCAAAAGACTCAAAACCATATAAAGGAATAGACCACAATCATGTTTTTGTAAACTTCTATACTACCTGATATCAATTGTGAATCTGACATGTCAATGTCATGATACGTGACCTGAATACTTGGCCGATCAAGCAATTTCTCGTTCTGAGTCAACAAATTATGGCCTTTTGAGAAGAACTTTGGATTTACTTGATTCAATGTATTCCACATTGTTGACATCCAGGGATCTAGAGCAGCCTCATACCTGTAATGAAAATTTAACCTTTCAGTGAACTTAATCTATCTTCTTTTTTATTAGAAACATTGGTGAACCTAATTAAATATTAAACAAGATGTAAACATTTGAAGGGCCTTAGAATGCAACGGATAATGATCAACAATCCAAATTAATCCTCTTGTTTTATTCTAAAATAATGTACAAAAGCAGTGCACCTTTCTACTTATCTTTCCCGTTTGTTTCTATGAGAAAAAACTACAGTTATTAGCAAAAAAATTATCCAATAAAAAATAGCAATCGTCAATAAAAAAACATAGAGAAACTTAAGAGGAAACATTTCCCTGTGGAAGTAGTGGCAACAAAGACAAACAAGTGAGTTCATGAAAAATTATTAGCACCTACCCTGAAGGGTGCTGATCATCCCCCAATCCTCTTTCAATTATAGTTGTTGCTCCTAGGTTGGAGAGTCTTTTGTCAAGCTTCTTTGCAACAAACTGCATGACGATAAATATATCCCTTTGAATTTGAAGCAAAACAAATACATTTCTATCATAACCTTTTTATTTAAAAAAATAATGTACTTTTTTCACTTCACCGTTATATGTAAATTGTGAGACAATAGATTCTGAAAACCGTTCATGCAATAAATTAGATCTAATCCATTATCTCCAAAAAAAAAATCAGCCCATAACATCAAGATTTCCAGACTAACTTTAACTTGTTTTTGTCATCGTTTTTTCTTTTTGGTTTGTGAAGACTTCGTGTTCTCACATCATTTTGTTTGCATCTTTTTTTCTTTAATGAAATTGCAGTTTCCTATGAAAAAACTACATGTCCTTCATAGTAAATGAATACAGAAATCTACATGTTTTCTTTCTATGACTTGCATCATGCTTGTCTTTAACAATAGTTACTCATATCATCATCAAGTGCGATATACAAACCATTAACACCGAGTATAATAGATTTCTGTCTCAAGATACAAAAATGAAATTCAAATCAATTTATAGCATAATTTCTTAACAATAAGCATAGAAATCATTACATTATATTTTGGGTAACCAGAATCACCCAACCCAAACACTGCGTAACGTACTCCTCTGAGCCAATGCTGACTTAAATTTCTTTGTAAAAGATATCTCCAAAAAGCCTAGCACAAGGAAAGTGAGAATTAAAATAATGAAAAATGGATTTGAGAACATCTTTTTTATCCAAAGACTTAAGAAAGACATTAATTTTTTTCCAAAACGAAGAACTACAATTACAATCGTGTTCAATATAACGTTGCAACCAACCTTCATGGAATTTGGCGCATCGCCTTGGCCTGTGGTAGAAACAACAAAAATTACAATGCCTTCAAGAGGTAATGAACTCTGAGACAGTAAATAAGTGGAACATGTATCAAATGCATCATAATGGTTAGAAGATCAGATGATTGTTTAAGAGTGATATTGCACGCTCATTAATTGAACAAGAGAACATACTCATCAAAAACTACAAAGTGACGCGAGAATGTGATTACTGAAGGGGAATCCCAAAATTTAGAGAAGGCAATGGGGTGGAACCAGAACTCCAGATAAGTACACAATTGAACTTGTACTGACGTGTTCAAAATTCATCACATGATTATTATTAACTCTAAAAATTTTATGGAGACCCGTCCTGAGATAGTGAAGATGAACTAATAATAATAGACTCCAGCTACAAGAAGTGACATCCTCGGCCCGCTTTCATCTCTTAGTTTCACTAATCATCAAAAAAACCTCATCTTGATTTTATTTAACACAGCTTTAAATGAAAGTTAGTCTTGATTATCAATTGAACATATAATAGTTTACTACCGGTGGATCTTTTGGCAAAATTGCAAAGATAGAGATAACATTCTTTTATGGAAAAAAATAGTTACTATGCCATTAACATGCGAAAATGCAAGGAAGATGATAAGAATAGTGGCTGTTCAAAGATCGAGATAATGTTTAACCAAAGTGTTTCCTCTATCGTAAAGTAAACATATTTGTTGTCTTTTCAGCTTTCCTGTAAAATGCCTTACCAGGGTCTAGAACTATGGCCTGAAGAAATTTATTATTTATTTTAAAGTCACTTGAATCCACCCTTTCAGGTTATTTTATGGCACTCATTGATCGCATTACTTTATTGATAAAAAGGGAGGGGAAAAAGGAAGAAGAAAGAAAGAACACAAAAACAAAAACACATTTCAGTAAGCAATGACACGCTCTGCTGCCAAAAAAGAATCTGAAACATAGATTTTAGTAATGTCAATTCGAAAAACCAGAGGGGAGAGGACAAAAAAGGGGTTATATGTCAATCCAAAAACATATAATACTAGATATTTTCTAAACCATTATAATCACCAGACTTATTGAATTTCAAACCTATGGTAACGTAGGAGAGAGATTCTTCCTCTACAGAATGATAAGACTGTATTCTTCCTCTTCTAGTGCCACACACACATATCAGCTCTTTCTTCTCACTCTCCTATGATCTTATGTTATGAAACTTTGAGCCATATACACCAAATAGAAAGGAGAAGGATGACAAAGAAAGAAAGACTCACGACATCATATTCATCTATAGAAAGAAGCTTAACAGGGCAGCCTCTGCGCTGAGCTTCACGGCCAACCCTCTCTGCTGCGTCTAATGCGTTGCCAGTTTCAGTTGCATACAGTATCATTAACTTTGATTGATCTTCCATTTGTCTACAAGATGAGCATCAGTTGACATCAATTCACGAACATAAAAATTCAGATTACTCCAATGATCTACTAATTAAATGAAAACTTCACAAATTAAGGCTAAAATGCACACACCCCTAGACTTCAACGTTAAAATGTTCGATTTAATTCTCACATTTTTTCGATGAGTCCCTTCTCCCTCGCTCACAGAAGCTGAAAATTTGAAGTGATATACCAGACTGAAACGAGAAGTCGGTTCCCTGGTATCTTTAACTGAACCGTCTGGGAGGAAGAAAATCGGTTTAACCAAACCATGCGATGATGGTTCAGACCTAAAGTTGTGCGGTTTACGCTAAATACAGAACTATCATTGTCGAGGAATTTTTTTTAACATTATTTTAATAAAAAAACTATTAAGATGATCTTCTCTTTCAGCTAACTAGGTAACCAGGCGCTGCTTCACACGTGCTGGATTTTAGAAGAGGTTGATGCTATTTTTTCAAACATATACATAAGATTATCTCTTTCTTCTATAAGATATATGCATACGGTTATCTCAGACAAAATTTTAGAGAAAATAAAGTGATGTATTTTGAAGCCCTCGTCCAAACGAATATTTTACAGAGAGCCGACGAGAATTCCATCAATAACTGGCCATTTTGATCCGGAACAACTCGATGAATTTAATAGATCTTTTTAGGAGAAAAGACTAGGCTGCTCCTCAGGCAAGGTTGGTTGGTAGCGGAGATTGCCTCGGGCTTGCATTCATTAAGATAACTTTCTCGCTTGTAGTTGACAAATATCTTCACCTCTCTTATCCAAGACAACTTTAGTTTGATCCCTCCCCCTCGTCATACTTGAGTTTCGCAAGCGAGGCAAGAGCGTGAAGCAGCTTTTTCAGAACCAAAAAGGATCCAGCTTCTCTTGAAACAAATATCCTTCTTCCTCAGCATCAGGCGATGTCTCAGTATCATCGGCATACAAACCAGAATTTGACTCCGAAGAAGGACAACTCACTTTTCAATAATCACCCGACAAGTCGAATCCATATCATCAGAATAGAGGGCATAGGACTCTTTGCCCTACTATGAACTAGGATCAGAAAAGGTTGCCTCATAACATAAACTCAAAGACGCCAGAAAAGCACACTTAGCGCGGTTCATCAAGTTGTTCAGAGGCTCCTTCCTGTCCCGCCCTGCTTCAACATATCAATTGTGGTCCTGTGTTAAAAGCTTGCTAAACGCGCGTTAAAAGCTATTTTTTCACCTCTATTGAGTAAGTTTGCCGCTATGTCTCAATACATTCTTGATGAAATGGTTAATTACATTATGAGTAAATTTGAGTTTTAAGATTCTCTCGGTAGATTTAATTAGTTTTAGTAATAAACTAATTTATAAGTTACCAAGAAAGAAAATTATATTAGTAAACCTTAAAAATAACAGAGTGAACAATATATATGCAATTTAAAAGAAAGCTTAAGCATTACATTAAATAAAAAGAACAATAAATAAAAATACATTAAAACCATAAAAGAACATTATAAAAAAAAACTATATTGTTTTCTAATATTGTTTTTATATATTTGATACAAAGAACAATATAATGGTTTCTTTTTTCTTTGAATCAATAAAGGACAGTATACCGTTATTTATAAAAACTTCCATTTATGAGAGAAAAATTCTACATTGTTATCTAAAATCCTTTTGAATTCAAAAATATAGAATTCAATAATGCTTAATCTTGTAAATTAGGTCCATAATTGAAAAATAAGATTGATTACAAAATAAAAATATAGCAACAATACAAAGGGCTTGATTAGAGGGCATAATATAAATTAAAACTTAAAGGTAAATAAGAAAACAAACACAACAAAAGAAAATAAAACTGAGAAGAAGAAGACAAAAGGTTATCTAGAAGAAAACAGGGAAAAAATGAAACAACTTGCAACGAAGAAGATGAGTTTAAATAGGAGAATCAACGTACCAGATTGAAATATATGCACGGCTAAGATTGAGACAGTGATGAGATTTTCTACAGCCCAGATTTGACCTGCTGGACGGTTGAGATTGAGCCAAATGTAAAGAGTCGAACAGAATAACCCCATTCAAATGACATGAAACAGAATGACGTCATTCAAATGACACGAAACTAAAGAAGACGAAACAAGCAGAAGAAAAAAAAAAGAAACAAAATCCCAGCCTTACGATCAATAGATAAACATGATAAAATAATTTTTCTCTTTGCAGATCTCCAATAATCACCGAAGAATTGAAGAAGACGGCGAGGAAAAAAAAAACTAAACTGAGAAGAAGAAGAAGACAGAACATAGAAAAGAAGAAAACAGAAGGAAAACAAATGAAGCAACTTGCAACGAAAGAGATGATTTTGGATAGGAAAATCCATGACGAAACAAGAAGAAGAAAAAAAAACTCAGTAAGCAAATGAGAAGAAAACGCCTAAGAAGGAAAAAAAACTCAGAAAACAAGACTTACTAACCTGACGAACAGAGCTCCCTCCCTGCATATGAAGAAGAAAACGCCTCAGAAGAACTCAGAAAAACTTAACCAAAACCCTAACACTACGCCGAACGGCTGAGATGAATGGCTCAGAGTAAAACATAACATAAAGCAACGGCCCAGATCAAACTCGTGGAACGGCTACGACTCATTACTTTCAAATCAAAGCCATCCAACGGTTCAGATTCAGTCAACTTTTTAAACTGAAATACCGAGAATAGCCCCCATGCAACTTAAAACTACAGTGCATAAATTTTATAAATATTACTACTATATAAATTTATTGTTTCTTAATATATGCATTTTTATAGTGAAATTTTTAAGAAATGCCTATGAAATTTATCTAATATATAAATTAATGCATTTTACTTAATTTTAATTTTCTCTTTTATCAAATTTATATATTATAATAATTGAGGGTAAAGTTGTCCAAAATATTATTTACTCACTATCATATATAGTAAAATAAGATAATATAGTCTTTTTATTTATTTCGCTAAATGAAATTTTATTATTCACCTTAATTTTTAATGCTCATTAGATTAGAATACACATAAAAATGACAAAAAATTAATTAAAGAAATAAAGAGTCAATTTGAGACTTTTTATTTATAATTAGTCTTTTAAGGTTACACATAAAATGTCAATAGTGGAATATTAGGTTAATTTGTGACTTAATTTTAAATTTTAAGATAAAAAATGAGAAGAAAACGTCTCTAAAGTTTATAATTTTAGCAAAGTATTGAAAGAAATTGCATATGAACAATTGAGATGTAATAATATAGAATACGTAAAAAATGCATATGAATAATTGAGATAACAAAAATATTTAAGGATAATGTAGGAAATTTTAAAAATAATTAGGGATAGTATTGTTTTAAAATGTTTTTCCAACTTCACTTTTATATATATAGTATAGATTATAAAATTGATATATTTTTTGTCATGTAAGTGAAAATAGCCTCTTGAATACAATGTGGAAAGAAAGTAAATCTTAAGAAGAATTATTATTTTCAACTCGTGTTTTGAAAACACGTGTCAACTCTAGGGAGAGCTCGTGTATTGAAAACACGATGTCTCTTTTCCTAATCTCATTTTTTTCAAAACATGTAGTATGAGAGACCTCGTCTAAACGAGATCTTTTTAGGACCTTGTGAAACGAGTCCTATGTCAAAAAGGTCGTTAGACCTCTTTATGTCGATAAGGTATCACGACTTATTTGATTGGACGACTTATTTGATTAGATGACTTATTGAAGCATCGCAAATGTAGCGCCGTTGTTTTAATAAAAGCAACGCCGACGAAACTCATCTTTTCAAGAGACGAGTCCATCGTGTTTTTGCCCTATACTCATTTCTCCTTCATTTTTCTCTCATCACTGTACTCTTTATCCCTTTAGTACTTTCCTCCCTCTTCAGTCATCGCCATGGCTCAGGCCACCTATGTTTGCCGCCTCGTAGCCGCCGAGTTCTTGGATTCCTCCATCACATATCATTATACGTTAGGTATAATCATTCTTTTGAAACTCTATGTGTTTGTGTTTTTTATATATATAACACTTTAAGTTTGGATTTGTTGTTAGTGACTTTTTTTGAACTATTTACGATGTTGTTAGTAAATCATGTTTGATTAATGATAGTGCGGCTACTAAGGTTTGATTTTACATTATTTAAATAACTTTTTTCCAATAAGAAAAATATTATTCATGATATTTATATTTTTGTTTATGTAGCTAATCATTTTGGAGGAAAAAACTGTTAGGCGAGTAAGATGAAGAATGGAAGACAAAAGTATGTTAGCATTATTATGTATGGATGGTCAGATTGTTTATGTTTCAAATAAGGCTGGTTATGATCATAATTGATTAAGGAACTAGTATCTATAGTGGAATGAACTTTGACCAACTACATGATATCATATTGTGATGTCTTGTTAATTGTGCATACCCTTGCTAAGCTAGATATTACTTGTCGTTTACCATTTAATTTTGTTGTTGGGTTGCGCAACCATGTGACTTTATCAGTATGAGATGATGAACCTTGTTGAAGCCAAAATCTCAACAACACTTCTATGGAGGTTCTCCTCTTAGCTTGAAAAATCTTTTAGCCTGAAAGAATGTAAAATACACACAAAGAACCTGATGAACAAGGAGAATTAGGGGGTGGTTTCCTCGATTAAGGGCATTTAATGTCTAAGTCGATATCCTGGTATAACTTTGGCAGAGTTTTTCCTAAGGGGAAAGTTGCTTACCATCTTCTAGAATAGATTGTGGTATTTATACCTAAAGCCTTTACCGAATGAAGCGTATCGAATAAGCTACATCGGGGGGATATGCGTGTCGAAGATGCCTCGGAGAAGTGGCAGCCCTTTTTGACATGTCGAGTTGAGGGTGGCATTTAAGGCTCTTGTTCCCCAAGCTGACATAAAAGGTCGAGGTGACTTGAAGAGACATGTGTGACATGGGGCAGCGGCTAGACGCCCAAATCAACGAGTAGAGTAGGAAGACGCCACCTCGACTTTTACTTTCATGGGGTAATTAACGAGTATTTATCGCTTCTTATGAGCTCTGCCCTACCTGGCCTTCCTCGATTACAATTTGGTGAGGTCAGTTCGAGTAGAGCACTTGACCCTTTGGCCAGGGATTGACTGGCATCTTGTACGACGAGGCGTGGTGTCGTCGAGGAACGTGTCCTACCTTTATTGATCTTCCGTGAAATACCCACAACAATCCTAGTCATGAGGTGTTGGATGATAATGTTGGCCCCTTGTATGAAGAAGTTTAAATAAATGATAATGCTGAGGATGTTGCCAATGAGGAGGAATTGTTGGTGAGCAAAAGCATTCTCAATGTATGCATGAAGTCCCATCACCAATGTTTACACAATTAGACTAGGATGTCGTAAATGTTATGTCAGATGAGATATATGTACCGCATAGTGGAATATAGATAAATCCAATTAATTTTACAAAGGACTACGCTTTGAGAACAAGTCTAACATTAAATATGTGATAAAATGATATTTAATCCTTCGTCATCAACAATTTGTTATTTGCCAGTCTTCGCCTCATTTATGTGCGGTGAAATGCAAAAAATGGAAAGATGGTTGCAGCTGGAAAATGTGTGCATGCCTTTGCAAAATACATGGTTTGTTTGAAATAACACATTGTAATGGTTTTATTCATGTGTATACCTTCGACTGTCAGAGGATCACATACAATTAGACTCGAACTTGATTGCACGAGAATTGTATAATATAATTAAAATAAATCATGTTACATCTTCTGTTGCATTGCGTCATATGATGAAAGATAAACTTGACTATAATGTGCAATATATGAATGTATGGGAAGCAACAAGAAAAGCTCTTGTGAAGGCATTTGGTGATTGGGATGAATCATACCAACTACTTTCAAAGTGGATAAACAATATTGTTTAAACAAATCCGGGGATTAAAGTTCAATGAAAGTTGGTGATATGGGCATCTGGCAACATTATGTTCAAATATGTATTTTTCAGTATTCAGTGTTGCTATCGAGAGCTTCAAATATTGCAGGCCTATTTCAAATTCATGGTGCCTTCTTATACGAAAAGTATAAAGGTAAGTTGCTAATCATCACATCAACGGGTTCTGATGGTCATTTATTCAACTTGAATTTGCAATAGTAGATAATGAAACAACTAATAGTTAGTTGTCGTTTCTTTATTACTTATGACTCCACGTTACTCATAAAGTAGGTTTGGCTTTAATTTATGACAATTGACTGGCCTACTAGAATAATGGCCACAATTCATAATCTTATAATTGGATAGGTTGAACAAGAAGCCCACCATCGATTCTACTTGAGACATGTGCTAGTAGCTTCAATGAAAAGTTTAAGAGCAGAGACCTCAAAGATTTGGTATTTAAGATATGATCTCAACATCAACAAAGGATGTTTGAAACAAATGCATGAGGTAGATGAATAAGATAAACACAAATTGTCAATGATTCTTCCAGTCAATAATAAACGAAAATGGACTCAAAAGTATGATGGTGGGTATATATATGGATGGATGATGACAAATTTACCATATGCATCGACGTTGTCCTTAAAGGGACTCGAATGTTGCCAATAGCAGCTTTGGTTGATATACTTTGAAAATCGTAAAGAATAACTCAGGGTTGCTCTTGCTAAGAATGAAATGTATATGTCTTATGCTCTCGATAAGATAAAAAATTTAGACATTAGGGCTAGTTTACACACGGTTAACATTTACGATCGTATAGATGAAAGATTCCAAGTGATCACACGGTTGCATGGTTTACACATGCACAAAGGGTTAAAACACGTAAATTGTGAATCTAAATGACCGATCAAGAACCTGTAATAAATGACAATCACATGACATCCATTGTTCTCATGTATTGGCCATGTGTGCTCTCATGAGGATTAATAGTTGGCAATACGTAGAACACTCAGTACAAGCTTGCCACTTTTTATGACTGTTATACCCTACAATTTAAGCCCATTCTGCATAAGGATTATTGGCCACAACGAGAAGAGCATTGCCTTGTGGCATATCATAATTAGTCTTTTGTAATTTTCCTTACATATTCTTTTGTGTATTTTAAAACTTAATGTTATCCACTCTAAATTCTTTTTAGTTACTTCGGGTTGTTAAGATATTAATTCTTAATCATTTAAAGTTGTTTTAAAAGTTGATGAACTTGTAGTATGAATGAAAAATATTATTGTTTTAGTTGATGAGTATGTATTGGATTTATTGAATTCGTATGTTCTATCTATATAGGGGAAAGTAAGAATTGCCTTATGAAGATAAGCGTTTTCCTTAAACTTAGCTCACACCTTCAACATACAAGTCCTCTTTAGCGTGAATATGGCGTGGACACGTTGAAAACGCCTATTCAAGAGGTGATTTTGATGTGGACAAAACTAAATCATTTCTTTAAGTAGTTTCAAGACCATCTCCTTTACACTAAACCCATAAAAAACCCTCAAGGAATCGTTTGGTATAAGATTGTGAGTAAAAATTGTGAGACTGGGTTGAATAAGATTTTTGGAATATGATTATGAGAATGTATATGTCCAGACAGCTAAGATTACGTTGTTTGATGATAGTTGAGAATGGTATGATATAATTGTGAGACTGGGTTGAATAAATTATTACTTTACAATTTTACCCTCGAATACAATCCTGATACATCATTTAGTCATTATCATATACCAAAATGCAGAGCATGAATAAGAATAAAGAAACATATCAGCCATAAATGCAGGAATGAAGAAACCTCACATTAAATTAATGCATAAAATCCAACTAAAAAATAAAACTGATTAAAAAATTTGTGAACATAGAAAACCCCCGTGAATAGAAGAATACCCATTTTTTTCTCCATGTCTAAAGCATTGAGATAAAGGCGTTATTCATGGTTCAGATATGGAAAACCCCATCAAAATTTTATAGGTCTGAACCATGGAGAGTCTGTGAGCATTTCACATTTGAATCAAAGAGTAAAAAGTTTCAAGTTTGAACCAGAGAGCCCTCGTTCTCCGCATAATAGCTCGAGATTTGGCTATTCATGGTCATCGAAGCTGAGCTTTAGTGGATTTGGGCAAATTCGGGTTTAATAATTTAGAATGAAAAAATGAGTTCAGATATCGTATTTAGGGCTCCAGTCATAGAGAGGGAAAAAGAGTTGGCTTTCCATATGTTGATGATGAAAGGAAGAATAAGAACAGGTAGAGCTGTTTGAGAGTCGTGATTAAGTGATGGATAGTTTCATAAATATAAAGATAAACTACTTTTAGGATGAAATGTATAAAGATACCCCTTGATGTTGATTAAGAGGGGTATCCAAATACCTTCAAAGTGAGATATATTTACATTCTAGGCATTTCAAAACCTATCACCTTTTCATACCAAACAAGTCAATCATTTAACGCCCCCTACTTTCCAGGTATGTTGGCTTGTTTAACCTCGTACCAAACGCACGCTCACTGATGTCCAAACTATCTATAAACTTGTTGATTTCACAAATAATCTTTTATATATAGTAATCAATGTTATGATATTTTAACATGTATAATCGTTTATTGTGATTTGAAAATTATTTATAATAGATAGAATTATCACATGATGATATTTTTAAAAAAAATTAAAGGGTGGCGAATTAGCGAAACTAAACTTGTTATTTATCTTTGAGTTAACATTTTTTCTCTTTGCACTAAAAGTAAAAAATAAGAGTAAAAATAATTCATTTTTCTCTTGCAATCAAAGTAAAACAGGAATACTAAATCTTTTTCTCTCACGATCATGTTTTAATTCACTAAAATAGTAAATTTTCTCTAGCGGTTTGCAGCCATCTTGAGAATCTCATCCCGTTCCATTCCGCAAAACTGTCTCGAAGCGAATGGGACAAGGCACAAGACAATGTTAAAAAATCGACATATCTCATAGTTTTACAATTTTTTATTTAACTTTTTTAGTTACATATAATTTTACTGCCACCAAACTAATCAACATCATACATCTTAATCTAAAGTATTTTACAATAGCATTAATTACAAATGAAGCACTATGTTATTTTCATTTTGTTAATGTACAGGTAAAAAATCATCTGAGAATCCACGTCAGTAAACACAACTAATCAGAAGCAGGAAAAGTGGATTGCCACCATGCCCCATCCGACGATTCAGATTCAAATAGTTGTTATATTAGATAAACTTAGTCTAAAATGATAAGCTTAATCTAGGAGGTATATTCTATTGATTCCTCTGATTTAGAGGGATTTGACCAAATCTTGTAATTGTTGGTTGTCGCGGCGCGTGCGCGGCGGAAGCGTGGAGGCGTGTGGACTTTAAAAAATTAATTTTTTAATAAAAATCAAATATTTTAATAAAACAAAACTTACACAACGCCAATATAATAAAAAAAAACTTTTGTTGAAAACTTATTCAATCACTCAAGATCCATTATATATTTATAGGTTAAATCTACAATATATAAGATTAGGAATCATATACCTCTTGTAGTTTATATCAAGTGTCATTGCAAAAATCGATCGATCATCCGTTCCCAATAAATCGTTTCAATGATCAGTAGACTCTGAGATCCACATCAAGATCTTTCAAGTCAATTTTCAACATACTAGGACCTGTGTGGGCACGTAGAATATTACAAGACTATTTTTCTGTCTCTAGATGTTCTCAACGCATGATATCTAGAGATTTACTGAGAATGTCTTTAGTGAGATGATTCTCTAAAAGAACGTGATGATTATTCTTTTAAAGATTTGATTAACGTTTAATTATAGAAGTAAATCTCTCTGATACCAATCGTGTTCTCAATTAAACTATTGATTGACGAGCTGATCATCTGATCAACTGATTCTCTCATCTTCTTTCAACAACCTATGCCATTATAATAATATATGTATATATTTTAGATAATGATGTATCAGATTTTTAGGGATGAAATAGTATTTAATTATAAAATTATCTATTACAGTGAGACCCACTGCAATTGTGCACATTTGCAGTGCTACATGGCACTGCCATGCGCCGCGAGCCAGCATAGTGCTTCACGGCACCCTATAGTGTCATGTGGCACTCCAGTGTTGCACACTCACTATTGTCGTGCCACGTGGCACCACCATATTCCATGTCAATTTTAGATATCCTATCAGTAATTGACACGTGGTAATTACTGTGAATTAAATATTTATTTTAATCAGATAATTATATGAGATATCAATTAGTTTAAAATTAACATATCTGATTATCTCTATCAACTAACTTATCTGTTATTTCATAAATAACAGATTTAGTTGATTTAAATTATTATATAATTTCATAAATTAGATATTTTGTCTCATTTATCGATAATAAAAAAATCGATAATCATTTATATATATATATATATATAATTTCTGAAAATTATATCTAAATATATAAATAATTCAATTAATTATTTCTTAATTAATTAATCACATATAATTATCTCATAATTATGTACTTGCCCCAGAATAAAAATTCTTTTTGCAAGTCAGTCATTTTCTCATATCCTGAAATACTCACGCCTTAAACAACATAGTATAGAGGTGATTTGGGGATGATAGGCCTACAATCTTGAGCTCCAATAAACCAGATTATTAATTAAATAATCTTATTTATCAATTTCATTATTACTCCACTATAAATATGGAATTGCACTCTTAGAGAATTATAGAATGCATGTAGTTCACTGACATAAATATTTCATGTAGTTCTGTCCTCCAATTATTGGTTCGTAAATTACCATTGGTCAAAATTACCATTTTGCCTTTATAAGTACCTCTCGATCTTTAAGTACTTTTAATCCACTAGTGAATGACTAATTTATAATCTTATTATAAATTTAAGCTCAATAACTATTCACTTCAAGAATTAACACTTAAGGGAACCAATATACGATCTGTTTAGGAAAGCTTAGATTCTAAATCTTGTAAGATCATGTCTCAAGCCATCTATATCACTGAATCTTCAAAACAAAGTCACTAGCTTGATTAACACACAGACCTTATGAGTGAATCAAAGATCCAGTGGAAATGCATAGGAGCTTTTGACTACTCAGGATTTAAACTGATCTACATATGATCATCGAATTAATGTGTATTAAATCTTTATGATAGACGGCACGTTAATAAAGATATTAATTCACATCGATCATGTCATATATAATCTTATTATATAAAATACATTCACTAAGATATCTATCCACATCAATGATCCGGATCTGGATCACACGCATTTATAATGCTTAGTGAATTGTACTAGTAACCATTCATTAAAGATTACATATTTTAATATGTTGCTGACAATTTTATTCATTATCTATGATCTTAATCCTCTCGTCCTAATACAAGATCATAGCCTCATTAATGAATGTGAAATTTTTAGATATTTATATAAATTATTCAACAATAAATTAAAAGAACTATTATAAGAAAAATGTAATGCTCTTTAAATTTCATATCAAAATGTCAATACACATGCTTTGAGAGCATAATCTCTAAGAGTAACTAATCAAGAGCCTATAAATAGAGACCAATTGTAAATCAATTCACTCAATGCAAACGAAAGTGACTCTATATTTGTTTCTTGAGAATTCTCTATTCTTATTCTTTTGGGGTGTAAGGAAATTTTTCTTTACATTTTGGTGCTATCGTTGAGAGTCTGAGAGTTTTTACTCAAGAAGATAATTGAATATGCCTCACACTAGATCACACGCTGCCAGAAAAATTGGAAATGATCCCAACCCCGCTGCCAACCCCCGGATCAACCCGCACAATTGAAGAGAGTGCATGACATGATTCGGTCCATTCTAAGCGGGATGCAAGGAATGGAGAACAGCAACAGCAAGACACTACGGAACACGTGGCAAACCGTTCAGGAGAAAATTGCCACACTGTAGCGGGAAATCATGAAAACAATAGCGGAAGTCAGCCGGAATACCGTGGCAATGGAGTGCGAAGCGGAAAATCAAAACCAATAGCAAAGGGAACATACACAGCAGCAACTGAAACCAGTAACTAGCCACAACGCTCATCACGGAACGGGCAGTAGAAAGGATGTTGGAACGGAAGATGCTCAAAATGAGAAAACTAGGAGCAAGCAGATTAGCAAATTTGGAAACTTTAACTCGCTCCCCCTTATGCCCATAATTTCTATCCACTCTGATACCAGAGAAATTTGTGGTCCCCAAGTTTAAATGTTACAAAGGGAAGTCAGATTTTGTTGACCACCTACGCCTTTTCAAGCAAGTGATGGCATTTCATTAGCATGAGGATAAATTAATGTGCCGAATGTTTCCAGCCAGTCTAGACGGGAATGTGCTAAAGTGGTACCATTCTTGACCTCGTTGCGCAATTGATAATTTTACACGAATGTCTTCTATTTTTCTAGAGTAGTACTCCACCTACCGAATGATGATGGAAGATTCAGAACACCTCATGGCGATTACAACTAAGAAAGGAGAATCATTGTGGGAGTATACGCATCGTTTCAAAGGTGAAATGGCTAAGGTGAAAAACTGTGATGACTGTGTAACTAGACTGGCATTCAGACGCGACCTAGATATCAACTCCCAATTATTTGAAGATCTGTAAAAAAATAAGCCCCTCGCCATGGCAAAAACCTTTCTCCGAGCACATACATACATAGTTCTTGAGGAGAAAACGAAAAGCATTCAAAAGTTAATTGAGCAACGGAACCCTCTGCATCGCAAGGATGACGATAGCGCGAAAATGGAAAAGAGTGGATCAGAACGTTCTGAGAAGAAGGAAGATGATAAGCAAGGTGACTCAGGAAACAACGAAGAATAGCTAGAGCAATCCACCCCAGGGATTGGATATATACCCCGTTGAGCATCCCAGTAAATCAAATCCTTGAAGTTATCAATGATGAACCTTGGTTGAAACGTCCTCATCCCTATTACAAATGAGTTGGATCCAAGGGATAAAGATAAATAATACCACTTCCGTCGAAGTGTGAGTCATGAAACTCGGGATTGCTACCAACTAAAAGACTACGTTGAGAAGCTCATCCATGAGGGGCATTTGAAGGAGTACATTCTAAGATAGGACCAACCAAAGAAGGATGGGAAACAGCATCGCCCTAGGGATGAAGAACCATTGAGAATAGTGGACACTGTTATCGCCATGACGAAATCAAAATGAGCGAACAGGAAGGAAAGAAAAATCTACTGTAAAAAAACCCACCCTCGAAGTAAAAGATGATCGAAAGAAAGCAATTGGTAGCGTGCCGATTATTTTTTATGAGGAAGACAACGAACATGGTGAGCAAAATGATGCTATTGTGATAACCATCCAAATTGGGAATTGTTTACTATAGAGAGTGTTGATTGATGATGGAAGTGCTGTGAATATACTCCACTATTCAACGTTTGAGAAGATGGCGATAGATGCCCCGAAGCTATATGGACCGAGACAACCACTCATAGGGTTCAACAGAGCAATAGCGTATCTGAAGGAATCTTGTCACTCCCGATACGGGCTGACCCACTCAACCACATCACTGATTTTGTGGTCATTGAGGCACGATCACCCTACAATGTGATCCTTGGAAGAACTTGATTCATAATATGAAAGCTGTTTTATCGACCTACTATCAGACATTGAATTATCTCTCGCCAGAAGGAGTACATACCATATTTGGGGATCAAGCATATGCTAGATGCTGCATGGTGTCGGCACTTGATTCCATAAAGAATAATAATCTCCTTGTTCTTGAGAACGGGGAAGAAAAACCTAAACAATATCAATTATAAATGGATGAGCTAGCGAGAGCAATCTGAGATATGAAGTCAGAAGCGAGACTGAACCTGTAGGTTTGGGAGAAGGAAAAATAACCACAGTCGAAGCGGGACTATCTGAAACAGAAAAAGGAGAACTCATCGAGTTCATTTGGAAAAACATGGATATTTTTGACACAACTGCCACAGAAATGCCATGTATTAACGAATCAATTATTTGTCATAAAGTGAATGTTGATCCTTTTGTTAAACCTATTAAACAGAAAAACGGTCCTTCGCTCCTGAGAGAAAAACAACAATAAAACAAGAAGCAGAAAAGTTGCTCGAAGCAATGTTCATCAGAGAAGTCAGTTACTCTAAGTGGCTGGCAAACGTTGTGATGGTAAAAAGAATGAAAAGTGGAGAATTTGCGTGGATTTTACAGATCTAAATAAAACCAGCCCAAAGGATAATTACCCGTTGCCAAGAATCGATCAAATGGTAGATGCCACATCTGGGCACGAGCCCTTAAGTTTCATGGATGCTTATTCCAGATATAATCAGGTGAATATGTACTATACGGATCAGGAAAAAACATCATCTATCACTAATTTTGGAATATATTGCTACACTCTAATGCCTTTCAGTCTAAAAAATGCAGGAGCAACATACCAAAGACTAGTTAATAAAGTCTTTAAGAAGCAAATTGGGAAAACGATGGAAGTGTATGTAGATGATATACTTGTCAAGGCAGAAAAAGAGAAGATCACATTCGTAACCTGGAATAAGCATTCTCTACTTTGAGAAGAAGCAATATAAAGTTGAATCCATAAAAGTGCAATTTTCGGAGTGGCAACGAGAAACTGGGGCATCTAGTGAACAGCAGGGGAATCGAAATCAATCCAGACTAGATAAAAGCAATCATGGATGTAAAATCACCACAAACAAAAAAAGAAATCCAAAGCTTGACAAGAAATTTGGCGGCTTTAAATAGATTTATGTCTAGATCAACAGACAAGTGCAAACTATTCTTCACCAAACTGAAAAAGAATTCTAGACAACAGTGGGATAAAGAGTGTGTAGATGCTTTACAAAAAATCAAAGAGTATTTGACTTCGTCGCCAATACTGTCAAAGCCCTTACCAGGATAATAACTCTCTCTTTACCTCACAGTGTCAGAAATCGGAGTGAGTGCAACACTCGTCAGAATAGAAGAAGGGTGTCAAAAACTAGTTTACTTTGTAAGCAAGTGCTTTGCAGCCGCTGAGACTAGATACATGAAAATGGAGAAGCTGGTACTCGCATTAATGGTTGTTGCAAGAAAGCCCAGACACTACTTTCAAGAGCATACTATAAATGTGGTGACAAAATTTTCGATAAAAAGTTTACTGCACTCGCCTGAGATATCTGCGAGACTTGCAGAGTGGACAATAGAGCTTGGGACATATGACATCCGGTATGCTCCTCGTATTGCCATAAAAGCTCAAGTCCTGGCAGACTTCATTGCAGAATTCACTTACAATGATGAAAAACATGATATGACAATGGAGGAAAAAAAGAAGGTGATTGGACTCTATTTGTAGACGGGGCGTCTAATTATCATGAAGCCAGAGCAGGAGTGGTAGTTCAGACTCCGTATGGAGAAACCTTCGAACATGCTTTGTCATTTGGTTTCCAGGCGTCAAAACAATGAAGTAGAATACGAAGCACTGTTGGCTGGACTGTGGCTCATGATTGAGTTTAAGGTAACCAGAGTAGAAATATTTTGTGATTCAACGAAAGTTGCTAACCAAATCGCAGGAAAATACAACGCGAAAGACAATCGGATGGTGGAATACTTAAAGAGTGCCAAAGAAATGATTCAAGTGTTCAAAGACCATGAGATTACAAAAATACCCAGAGTAGAAAATGCAAGAGCAGATATATTAGCCAGCTTGGGGTCGTCAGCCCAAATTCGTTCAAGAGAACAGTAGCGGTGGAATATTTGAGGGTGCCCAGCACAAAGATGTTGGTGCAAGCAGAAGTCGCAACTAAAAATGATGTGAATGATTGGATAAGGAATAAAGTGCGGTATCTACTCAATCGGAAGCTCCCAACCAATAAAATGAAAGCTTGGAAACTCTAACAACAGAGTGCTAGGTACACCATGATCTAAGGGGAGGCTGTAGAGAAGATCATTCTCGTGTCCATACCTCAAATGTCTTTCCCCAACGGAAGTGCAATACGTAATGGCCAAAGTACATGAAGGAATCTGTGGGAATCATTCTGGTGGAAGGACATTAGCCAACAAGTTACTGAACGAGGGGTACTACTAGTAAAAAATGCAAGAGGAAGCAAAGTCCTTTGTAAAGAAGTGCGACAAATGTCAACGATACTCTCTCATCCCAAAGATGGCTCCCAAAGCATTACAGATGCTCCTGAGCCCGTGACCATTTATGCAATGGGGAATTGATGTAGTGGGTCCACTGCCGATGGCTCCTGCTCAGAAAAGATTCTTACTAGTGGCGATTGACTATTTCCCAAAGTGGTTAAAAGCAAAAGCATTAACGAGAGTATGAGAAGAATAAGTGAGGAAATTCCTATGAAAAAATATTGTATGTAGGTACGGGATCCCTAAAGTACTTGTTTCAGACAATGGGCTTCAGTTTACTAGAAGCCGACTGAAAAGTTTTTGCAATGATCTATGGATAAAAACTAGACTGTCAACTCCGTACTACTCCTAGAGCAACGGACATGCGGAAATGTTAAATAGAACAATACTTGAAAATATGAAAAAATAACTAGAAACTACAAAAAAGAAGTGGGTTGAAGAGTTGTTATTAGTTCTATGGGCATACTGCACAACACCACGAGAATTGACTGGAGAAACACCATTTGCCTTGACATTTGGCGCAGAAGTTGTCACACCAGTTGAAATTGGATGTCTCACTTTGAGATCAGAGGTGAACGAGGATACCAACGCTGAACGGGTAATTGAAAGTCTAGACTTTCTGGAGGAAAAAAGAGAAGTCGCTCTGATAAGGATGGCTAATTATTATTAAAAAAAAGGAGAAAATATTTCCAGAAAAGAGTCAATGAACGACAGTTCCAAGCGGGAGACCTTATTCTGAAAAGAATTTTCTAGTCAAATGAAGGAAAATTGGAGCCAAATTGGGAAGGGTCATTCATAGTCAAAGCGGCTGTAGGAAACGGGTCTTATTACTTAATGAAGAATGAGGGAAGCGACTTACCCAAACCTCGGGATGCTTTACATTTACGTAAATATTATATGTAATTATCTTTAAAATAGTCAAAACATTTATGCCCGTGATTTTTTTTCTGTTAAAGGTTTTTCACGTTAAAATCTAGTGTTCTTTATTTCTTTAAAAAATGGAAACGAGCCCCTAAGCTCACTAAGAGCTTATGTCCATAAAAGCTTCTACTTTTCTAAAGGAAATGGAAAACAAGCCCCTAAGCTTGCTATGAGTTTATGTGCATGAAAGCTTCTGCTTTTGAAAGGAAATGAAAACGGGCTACTGAGCTCACTAAAAGCTTAAGTCTATGAGGATTAGTGACTGCAACACTACCTTCTAAAGGAAACCACAAAGGAAATAAGTTCTGGAGAAGAAGAAAAAGGAAGGGAGTGGGAAAAGATTCGAAAATAGGAGAAAAGTTGACTAAATGTGAGATCAATTACGATTGCTAAAATGTCTTTTTCATTGATTAAGGAGAAAATTACAATGAAAAGGAAAAAAAGAAAAGGAAAGCAAATAGAAAATAAGCCTAAAGTACTATCACTTCAGGATCCCCCTCGAGGGCACCCTCTTCAGAAGAAGGAACGGGAATGGCACCAAACGGTGATACTTGAGCAGAAACGTCTTCTGTTGAAGCACCCACAAAGTCCTCAACTTCTTGAACAAGGGGCTGTCTGGGATGACGATTTGCCATTGCATCCCTATAGCTCGCGCTGTAGACCATAATCTCTCATTGCTCAAACAGAGCCTGATACTCTCATCAGAAACAGCTTCCCTTTCAATGGCCGCGTCTCTAGCCTTTTCAACATCAATTGTGGCCGATTCAGCTTCAGCCAAGGCTTTCTTTATGGATTCAAGGGCTTCCACCAGCCTTCGTTCATCTGCAGCAGCGACCTCAACATCATGTGGCATATTCTCTAAAGCCTTTTGAAGCTCAATCTCGCTGGCCACGTACTGTTCTTTCTCAGCTTGGAGACGAGCATTTGCAGAGTTAACCAGCGAAAGCTCTCTCCGGAGTTGGGACAAAGCTTGGTCACGCTGAGTGTGGAAATTTTGAAGAACATTGTGATGGATATCGACTTGGAAAAAATAGAGATATATACAAAGTAAGAAAATTATTTGTTTTAAAAAAATTATATATATATCTTACCTGCATCAAGTCGTGGCTCAGTCTGCTCATAAGATTGCCGATTGGGACCCTCCTCAAGATGTCATTGTTAGAATGGGACTGGATGCCGCAAAGGATGACATGAGAAGAGACTAGATCATTCAGAAAGCATACCGTCTCCAGAACGGGAATACTAGAGACGTGTCTCAGCTTCCAAGGAGCGGGAGGAAAGACTGCGACATTTCCAGACCCCGAAGCAGGAGTATCTGCAGCGGCAACGAGCATAACAGAGGATGACGTGTGAACTGGAGGAGGAGGTAGTTCATAGCTCGGGGGAGCCTCGATCCTCGTACTAGCCTCATTGGGAGTGGGGTTAGTAGTGGCAGGAGTGGCAACAGCAAGCTCTGAACAGGAAGATGAAACGACAAAGGAATATCAGAAAAACAATCATAAAAATGGCATTCAAAAGTAGAAGCGCAGAGTAATGATCTACGATGATGGCAGAAAATTAAAATATTGCAAGTTAGTTTCACTACGTGTTATTAAATGCAATAGGGGTAAACATACAGGTAAAAAATCATCTGAGAATCCACGTGAGTAAATGCGACCAATCAGAAATAGGAAGAGTGGACTGCCACCGTGGCCAAGCGAAAAAACCATTCGAACCGTTGATTTCATCATGCTCCATCTGGGGGTTCAAATTCAAGTAGTTGTTAGATTAGATAAACTTAGTCTAAAATGATAAGCTTAATCTAGGTGATATATTCTATTGATTCTTCTGGTTAGAGGGATTTAGCCAAATCTTGTAACTAATCAAGAGCCTATAAATAGAGGTCAATTGTAAATCAATTCATTCAATGCAAACGAAAGTAACTCTATATTTGTTTCTTAAGAATTCTCTCTTTCTCTTTTAATATTCTTATTTTTTTAGATGTAAGAAAATTTTCCTTTACAGTTAACATATCCTCATAATGAAAATAAGTATATTAAAAGATAAGTTTACATATATCAATATATTCAAATTCTATATACATATACAGCATACATCTAAAAACCGAATAGTTTAAAGAAAAATGTATTAATTTAGAGGACTTTATGGCGGTCATGGTGAAATTTTAAGTTCTATTCACTCAAATAACTAACAAGCACAATGTCAAAGTTACAAGCTTAAACGTAAAACCAAAAAATTCAACAAGCACGATCAATGTTCAAACTTGGCATTTTAAAAACTTGTACGTGCGTGAATCAAATACTAGTACTATATAACAATAACAATATCAATACTACTTATAAGTGTGGCTAAGGGGGAGAGACATTTTTAGACTTATTTGTCCAATTAATCTTAATCTAATTTAATTTTTACTATTATAATATTGATGAAGATAATAAATTTAAACATTTAGTGACTTCTTCATATCAAATTCAAACAGTTAGCGACCTTACTTATTTCGTTGACTTCATAGATTTGATTTTATAATAAAAAACACTCACAAGTATATTTATATACAAAGTTATATATATTTGAATTGTAGTATATTTTACTCAAGAAAAAGAATTGTAGTATCTTTCTATAATATAAACCAATATTATTTCATAAAGTTTATAAACTTCAATTAATTATTGTTACACCTCGAAGTCAAATTTTTATCCTAAAAAACATTATACAAAATTAGCATAATCATGTTAGACATTGTAAAATTTTAAATAAGAAGACAAATGATTTGTGAAAATGAAAATATAATAAAGTTATACATATAGATATTGTAAATTTTAATTATGATAACTTACTTTATTGATAATAATATTCTAATATATAAAAAAGAACATGTAACGCATTTGATAATCGAATGACGTGTTAAATACATCATCATTTTGTTTATTGGTTAAGCCATATGCTGCTCGTGATACTTGGCTATTATAGAATAAAAGAATGAGAGAAGCTAAGAGAACTATAGTGTCACTATGATTCATTCTAAGGCTCTATTTGGCCTTAAAAGTCTTTAGTGATTGTAGCAATGTGGCAAACACGGAGTCCTCCCGTCAATGGTTTTAACCTCAATGTTGAACTATCAATGCTACATTTATAAAAGTTAGGTACTAAAGTCTTCGTTTCAAAATGTGGACTAAAATGAAACTATATTGAAAAGGTGAGGAGCATTGGTGTCTTTTTATCATTTTCAAGAAAACAATGGTGATTAAAATTACAAAATTAATAAAGTTGGGTTGAAATTTCGGGATTCACTTATACACGATCATTTTTCCAATTTTCAAATCAACAAACCCCTTAAACCCTCACGCATAACTTTTGTGGATTTCTTTCCCTAGAATCCAATCTCTTTTCAATCCCCTCACAGCAGTCTAGCCGTAATAGTACTTTCATTACCTTTTCATTTTCAGTCTTCTCCTCTTCTCCACACACGCTCGCACTCACTCACATTTTTTTTTGAAATTTTTTTAGTTTAATGTGATTTTTAAAAATAAATTTTAAAAATAAGGTAGTTTTGAAACTAATTCTAAAACTAAGATGTGTTTGGTTACGTTGGAATACGTCTTTTGTAAAGATGACTTTCAGTTGGCAAAAGTCGTCTTTATAAAAGACGTCTTCAGTGTAGCCTGGAAGCCTTTTGCAAAGACGTCTACTTCTGCTTTCTGAAAACCGAATAGTCCTGAACAAGTCTATGGATTTTATCATTTTCATTCTCAGAATCTATTCTTTTCTCTTCCTTGTTATTTTGAAGCACAATTTTTTTATCAAGATTCAGCGTCTAGCTTGTCATGTTCCTAACTACATTATCCTTAGCACTCTTCTCTGATTTTTCATCATCTTCGAAAACCTTCTTCCCTCCTTTTCTTTCTCTCCTCAACGAACCATCTCTTTCTTCTACTTTATAAGTGTCAGTTGCAAGGTTAAGCTTGTAGATATTTTCAAGTTTGGCAATTTTTTTGGCTTTCCCTATTCTCTTATGGTTTTTATTAATTTCTATGGGCAAAGTGATTTGCTCTCGAGGCGAAACCAAAGTGGTCTTATTGGAGTTATCTGCTTTGAATTATCAATGCGTTTTTCAATATAAATCGATAAGTTGGAAATTTTGTGTTGAATGCGTCTTTATAAAAGACATCTTCTACTATTAATGAAAACGTTTTTTTGTAAAAACGTCTTCTACTTTTATAAAGTGGTCTTTACAAAAGACGTCTTCTACATGACCTCATATTTGTGGCCAGGCCACCACGAAGGCGTATTTTACAAAGACGCATTCGTCCTAGATGTACCATGCTACCTTACTCTTAGAATTAATTTCAAAATTACTGTATTTTAATTATTATTTTTTCAAAAGTACCGTAGAATACTCAAAAATCCCACTTTCTTTCAAGTTCTCTCAATTTCAGGGTTCCATACATTCCTAATTCGCTCTCTATTTAGTTTTCATGGAAGCCTTATTTTTCATGTGAGACTCTAATGTGACTGGACAACTTAAAGATTTAGCAATCTTGGCAGCTGCGTCTTTCTCTTGCAGCTACCGGGCTCTCATTGCCTCAGTCTCTCTTTCACGTAGCTGGAAGCCTAAGTGTTGCCGTTGCCTTCTTTTTCACCGGTTGTGCTCTCGGCTGCGTACCTTCAAATGACACGAAACTTTCAAAGATTACTCTTATAAGCGCATCACTTGCATTTAAAGTAGTCACCACTAAAACTTTAAATAAAGCTGTAACTTTGAGATCTGAATTCTGAAATATATGGTTCAATAGACTTTTGGTTATTATGTTAGATGTCTAGTAGTGTATGATTTGGGACATGAAACGATTAATTCTTATTACTGTTAGTTAAAGGCTTAATTGTTCTTACAATTCAGTTCAATTGGTTGAATGATATGGTACGATTTTGCTAGTAAGCGATCAATATAATCCATTTGACTCACTTTTTTTTCTGAACCACTTTACTTGCAAGTAGGCGAGTAAAGTGTCTTTCAATCATGGGTCTTAAGAAAGAGTCCACGAATGATGGCTCGAGGTAAAGTGCTCTCTCGTTTGGTCGCTTCACATTAATATTGATTTGCATAAACTACTGATGTTTGATTCATCTATATGTTTGAGCAAAAGGTCTCGTCTGGACAAGCAGTTCGCGGACCCTCACCTCATAAATTTAGCCATTGATAAGCAGTTTCTTGCTGCTCCCGTAAAATCTGCAGTGGACAAGTTCCAACGACTTCCCGAGTTCTTAAAGGTACAACTTAAACATGTATTTAAAAATATGTAAAATGAAAAGCACGTTGGATAGTTCTTTGTGTTTAGTCTATTTCGCAGATGCAGTTGAGAAGAGAACCTCTTATTTTAATCTTCTATTATTATGTGAATTGTAGGTAAGGGGGTTGGTGAAGCAACTCTTGGATTCATTTAATTATTTTGTCAAGACCGAAATCAAGAAGATTGTTCGTGCCAATGATCGTATCGTGTCTATAGCATTGACCCAAGTATTTATCTCTGGAATGTGTAGTCCGGTTCATAAATGTTCTTATTTGTGCATCTATCGTAAGATGGTTAGAATTTGAAGCAATTAATATCTACGCAATTGTAAGCCATTAACTAGAACATACTCAGTCCATCGAGTAAGTGCTAGACTTCAGAATCATAATTATGGATTCAATTCCTTTCAATTTAGAATGAGAACTTCTGAATTTTCTTCAAAGTAATATATTGAGTAGTTTTTTTATATCAGTTCAGAATAGTATTTGTAGATATCGTATTTTGTCCGGTCCAATACTTTAAAAATATAAATTTTATTTTACCCATATACTAGTCTAAGAGTATGTTTATGATTTGAAAAATAACTCAATGCTCAAAAAATAAGAAAATTTGTCCAAAAACTAAAAGTAAAAAAAAAGAACAAAAAGATTAAAATTAAAATAGTGAAGCCCTAAATTTGCCTATAAAATAGGGGATGTCTTCACTTGAAATGATAGATTTGAGAGAGTGAGGAAGAGAAGAGATTTTAGAGAGAGAAATAGAGATTTTGAGAAAATAGTGAAAAAGAGAAAGAATGAGAGTTTTCATTTCTATTCATCTTTCATCTTCTCCTTTTCTTTTTATTAAGGTAGTTCAAATTTCTTACATTTTAGTTTACAATATATCTTGTTCATTCTAATTAATCATCCATATTCTTCATACTCATGTATTTGATATTTTTTGTTTCATTTTTCATATATATGTTTGTTTGCTCATTCTTTATCATTTCTCCTACTTTTAATCTTAAGTTTTATTTTCATATATTGTTTATTTCTCTACAACTTTGATTATGATATTTTTTTTTGTCATCAATTCAATCAATGAGAATGAGGATAAAATTTTGAGGAGTGTAAAATTAACTCATTGTGAATCAACCATTTAATGGGTTGGAAGTGTACATTTAATGAAAAGATCTCCAATGATAATTTTTCATACATAAAAATGCATAAAATAGAGACTAAAACCTTTATACAAGATTATGCAAATATTTAAGTTTTGATTTTTTTATGTTCTTACAAGTCTTCTCTTATTTTCTTTTTAATTTTTTACTATCATTTTTGTGACACTTTTTTGAACTAGTTACCATCCATGATCATTCCTAGCAATGAAGGAAGAAAGGAAAAATGGTAATTAGTGAACTAAATGATCTAAAATAAAAAAATGTTATATTTATATCTCAAACAAAAATTATTTTATTTTAAAAGTTTTATGAATTTTTTTAGCGATACTTGTTTAAACTAGTTACCATCCATGATCATTTCTAGCAACGAAAGAAGAAAGGAAAAATGGTATTAGTGAACTAAGTAGTCCAAAATAAAAAAAACGGTATATTTATATCCCAAATAAAATTATTTACTTATTTTTAGTGACACTTATTTAAATTAGTTACCATTCATGATCATTTTTTATCATTTGATTAGCATTAGGTGAAGAAATAAAAATGGCAATTAATAGACCATATAGTAAAAAAAAGCATACTCATGTTAATTATGTATGAAGTTAAGCATTTTTTCATAGATTAATTTATTTTACACATAAAAATTTATTATTAATTTATTTACTAAATAATTATATATACATATATATGTAAAAAATGAAAACTAAAAAAAAAGACAAAAGGTGACATCANTCTTTATAATTGTTATCTCTTCTTATTTATTTATGTATTATTGTCATATGTCATGGTTATATGTGATTATGATTTTATTCTTTTATAATCAGAATTGACACTCGTAAATTAAAACCATAACAATTTGATTTAAACTTTGTAAATTTCTTTATTTAGTTTTCACTAAAAAAATCCGATGACGGACTTTAGAATTTTTGGGATACCAAATTTTTCAAACTACCGAGGCGAGGAGTTATTTTTAGGATATCGAGAGTGATTCCAATAACGCTTTGATTAAAAAAATAATTTTTAATGGAACTACGGTTCCCGTGCAGGCTCACGAAAGTTCTCACTCAGATCGACCCTTTCGGGATACCCTTTAGGGTCCCCTGTTACTCTGTTCGGATAACAGTGAGGACAACCTGAGAGCCTATAAAGAGATTTGAGAGCCCGAACACATATGCATTTTATTTTTAAAGCTCATCTCATGACCAATGTTTGATAGAAATAGAGATTCTGCTTAATTATGACATATGATTAATTTTGTTCATGTATATATGTCCAACGCTCTTTAAACATTTCTTTTCTTTCCCATTGTTTCACTTTTGACTTTGTGTTTCCTTTTTGCATACATGCATCATGTTGCGTAATAGGGATTGTAGAGAAGTATTTAATTCATTCATATTTTAGAGACCATGACTTCTACTCCGAGTGTGATAAAAGATCAAGTTACAATAGCCAAATGGTCAGAGGAAACACAGAAACGAAAAGGAGATTGTCTGAAAAATGAGGATGTCATTATTTTACCCCCAATCACTAAGATAGAGTTCTCACACACTAACTTGGAGATGTTGAAGAAGATATGTGAGGATTTTTCACCGGAGCAGAAAAATTTATCTGTTAGCAAATATGGTCACATCAATTATCTTCTACATATTACAGTCAATGCTCCCATTCTTAAGGCTTTAATGCATTTCTGGCACCCTCTGTAAATATGTTTCACCTTTGGAATAATTGATATTACTCCTACGATTGAAGAATATCAAACCCTACTGAATGTCCCGCTGCAAAGCACGAATAAAGTTTATAATTACTGCAAAAGGCTCACATTGAAGAGAGCTTTATCCAAGCTCTTAAGTATTGTCCATGCATTTGAGATTGAGAAAATGTTGAAAGTTAAATGGGGTAGTGAGTATGTGCCGCTGGATTACCTCTTAGATCTCACCCAAAATGTCTTAAAGGAAGATAATGGTATGACTCTCTATGCTCTGTGTATATATGGCATTGTTGTTTTCAAAAATTCAAGGTTGTGTGGATGATAAAGTGATAAAAATGTTCCTGCAAGTTGAACATGGTGTTAACCCTGTTATCTCAATTCTAGTTGAGACTTTTCATTCCTTAAATCACATATGAGCGCTTGAAAAAGGGAAGTTCATCAACTCTCCATCCCTTTTGTGTATTTAGATTCTTAGCCATCTAAGATGTCCACCAGATTTCAAATGTCCTCAAGTTAAGTTTTCAAGTCCATGGATGAAGACGAGAAGCCCAGTTACAGAATTTGGACTGGCCAAATGGAATCCGCAATTTCCCATAAAAGGGGTATGGCTCTCACACCTATCAAAGTTGAAAGATGAGGATGTTATCTGGAAAGCTCAATGGATGCCGTTGACATCGATGATCTACAAATGTGGTGACTATCAATGGCTCCCGCTCCCAGGACCATAGGGTTGTACTAGTTATACTCCGCTAATGGTGCTCCGTCAACTATACATGAGACAGTTTGTCCCTGCCACGCACGCATTAAAGGACATTAAGATCGGTTATAATTCTCAAGACATTGAGCAAAAATTGCAGCAACTAATTTGGAGCTTGGAAAATAATGAGAAAAATGCGAAACAAGAAGAATCATATGAATTGCACAAAGGAGTATGAAACGTGGCTTGAAAGTAGAGGCAAAGTAACTATTGCCTTACCAGTTGAGGATTTACAATCACATAAGTTACCAGAAGCTTATTAGGAGATTGTTAAAAATGAGGAGCGGGATGAGTTATATGAGGAGCGTCAAAAGAATTTAGCTCTCTTGGAAGAAAACAGACGTCTAACAGTCGAGATGAATTTGTCTGGCCAGCACAGGATCGAAGCGAAAAAATAACTTGGAGATTTGAGAAACAAAGTTGAGGATCAACAATATCTGAAGCGGAAAAATTTAGAGTTGAAAACTGACACTCATAAACTGAACAACAAAATCATAAGGATGACAGAGGACAATGAGAATTTGATAGTGGTAATCTATGAATAAGAGGATCGGATCATGAAGCTAGAAAGGAAAATAAGCTTGTCCAAGAGGTTTTAGAAGAGGTTAAGGGGTTGTTGATAAGAAGAATGCGTACATCATTGAGTTAGAAAAATAATATGACTCATTACGACGAATCGCTGATAATTTACAAGTTGATTTAGAGAATCAAAAAGTTAGGAAGACTGAGTCACCAAATGATAGTGAAGAACTATTGAAAGTCATTGCAAGCCTTGAGCGCCAAGTTAGAGCGATCAGAACGTGACAGAGAAATTGGTAAGAAATAATGATACTAATGTCGACGCATTGAGATATGATTACCAATTACTGCAACAAGAGCACGACTTGATTCAACAACGATCAAGGCAGGCTATAGAATGGCTTAAAGGCGTGGCTGTGAGAGCGAGCAATTTGACAGAACAAACATCATTTTTGAAAAAAAGTGTTTTGCCCATCCATCTTAATGGAGAGAACTTGTCTAAGTTCTTGGAAAAAATCAACAGAGATTGGGTCATTTTGTATAAACTCATATTGCGGAGTAGTGTAGTTTGACTTTTACATACTCAAATGTAATGGATCGCTCTACTAATTGAATGAAATTAAGTACTTTTGGATTTTCACTTTGCGCAATATCATTTCTCATGCATAAATTTACTTTCATTATTATTATTGTTATTATTTATTCTTCTTCATTAGAAAAATCTACCATCTCATTGTTTTATTTTTATTTTTTAAGAAAACTTTTCAAAGATAGCCCGTCAGTTTCAACATCCTTATCGAACGAGAGCTCAAGTTAGGGTCATGGACGAGCAAGAAAGAGAGCAATCGCGAGAGGAAATGAAAGAAGAAATTAGGGAGCTGAAAGAGCAAATGGCAAGAGTCCCGGAACTCCTCGCCGCGAGTAAGGGAAGAGCCTGTCTTGAAAATCCACAAGAAGCTCAATCATCACAAAATCAACTGCCAAACGATACTCCACCTTACCCTCCTGGGTTCACTCCAACCTATCAACATCATCAGACCGACCACTTCCAGCATGCTTCACCTCCAGTAAATATCCAGCACTATCCATTTCCAAGTGTCCAGGAAATGATGCAGACAGGGAAAAGTGGGTACAACCCATCCACAATGGCACCTAGCCACAACCAAGCTTTCACCCCACAAGGCAAACTCGCTAATGAGCCAATCATCATACCCGATGTTAATGACCCAAAGGGGCAGAGGCCTGTTACTAAATCAAGCGAAGACCCGCTGTCGAAAGATAAGCTGAACTTTTTAAAGGAAAGATTGCGTACCATTGAAGGATCAGATGTATATGGTACCATTGATGCCACCAAATTATGTTTGGTCCCATATATTACCATCCCACACAAATTCAAACTACCCTGAGTTTAAAAAATATGATGATAGTGTATGTCCGAGAAGTCACCTTATTATTACTATAGAAAGATGGTTGTTTGTGCAAATAGTGATAAACTGCTGATTCATTTCTTTCAAGATAGTTTGTGCAAATAATTGATAAAATGTTGATCCATGTAGTAAAAAAAGTATGCTCATGCTAATTATATATGAAATTAAGTAATTTTTTTCATAGATGAATTTATTTTACACATAAAAAAATTTATTATTAATTTATTTACTAAATAATTATATATACATATATATGTAAAAAAAAATGAAAACTAAAAAAAAAGAGACAGATGATGACATCACCCTAATTTTTTTTTTTGTATTTACCTTTTTAAAGTTTTTTTGTTTTTGTTTTTTGTTTTTTTTGTTGTTTGCATTTTATTTTTGTTTTTTTATGTTTGTTTATTTTTCTATTTTTCAGTAAATATTATTGGTTTGTTTTAATTTTTTTTATATATTTTTAATTATTTCACGTCTTGTTTCATTATTTTCACCCTACATGTTTTTTTTAAAATTTATCATACATATTTATCATCTCCAGCATTCATTTCCATTATTCTTTTTTTTCTTTATAATTGTTATCTCTTCTTGTTTATTTATATATTATTGTTATATGTCACGGTTGTATTTACGCTCGTAAATTAAAACCATAACAATTTGATTTAAATTTTATAAATTTCTTTATTTAGTTTTCACTAAAAAAAATTTGATGACAGACTTTAGAATTTTTGGGATACCAAATTTCTTGAACTACCGAGGTGAGGAGTTATTTTTAGGATACAAGGAGTAACTCCAATAACGCTTTGATTAAATTTTTTTTTTTAATGATCTTTATACCACCCGTTGAATGTCATTTATTTGCTCATTTTTATGATGCAAATGTACCAAATGGGACATTCAAAATTGAATTTCTATAACATTATTTAAAAAAAATTGGATAGTATTTGATTAAATTTGATAACTATTTTTCATAATGGACGGTATGGGGTGCTAATACCTTCTTCACACGCAAATGACTCCCGAACCAACTTTAAATTTTCGCAGACCAAAATATTTGATTTTAAAATTGGGTGACCAATCATGCCCTAAAATGATTGATGGCGACTCCGAATTTCTTTTTTTTTTCAAAAAATGATTTTTCAATTGCCGTTCCGCGTCGCATGCACGTTGCGACAATATTCATCACTTTTTTATAGGAAACAGAAAATATATATTAATAATTAAAAAAACATACAAGAGCAAGATTTGGAGGATGAGTAATCCACCAAAACTGAAAACGAAACAGAACAAGAACAAAACAGACATTGAAATCTAAAATTACACACAACTACATCCATAATAAATTTCAATAATAAAAAAAAAGACCAAGGGGTATCTTTAAAAAGTTTCGACTTTGACGACCAAGAAGAAGCCAAAAGAATAATTTTCGTCCATAAAATAGATTCATCAACAACCGTATCTTCAAAAATTCTTCCGTTTCTCTCAAGCCAAAGGACCCAAAAGTCATTAGAAATAAAATTCATAAAGGATTTACAAGAGAAAACCCCTGATTTGTCAAGTGCCCACACCCTATTCCATCACTTCAGAATTAAAAGAACAAGAGTTGAGCAAGGACAATAAATTAAGATACTCCCCTATTTCTGAATCAGTAAGGTTTCTTCTAAAGGATAAATTCCAAGAGAGTAGAGAATAAGAAAGAATTAAATCTCCAACTTTATTATTATGGTTCAAAGAAACTAAAAAAGGCTTGGAAAAGAAGCAGAAAAAGCCTTATCACCCAACCATCTATCTTCCCAGAATTTAATTTTCTTACCATCATCTAAGTTCAATGAAACACCATTGAGAAAAGACTCAAGTCCTCTAGGAATAAACTTTCAAGATTTTTTAAAAGAACCACTTACCACCTTATTAAAGTCTCATCTGTTGGAATGAGTACCATAAATGCTTTTGATAACTGAAACCCACAAAGAATCATTTTTCAAAGGAAACCTCCAAAGCCACTTCCCTAAAAGTGCTTTATTCCTAGACAAAAGAGTCCCAATGCCCAACCCACCTAGATCATTGCTTTTAGTAACCTCTTCTTATCTAACTAAGTGATATTTTCTCCTTTCCTCAACACCCTCCCAAAAAAATCTCTTATCAATTTTTCTAAGATGCTAACTACTTTCGGTGGTAATCTAATAATAGACATGTAATAAATTAGTATATTTCTCAAAACAGCTTGTACCAAAACTAACCTGCCTCCTCTAGAAAAACATCATTTTTTCCACCCATCCAATCTTTTATTCACCTTTTCAACAACCAGATTCCAAAATTCTAAGGAATTAGGATTACCTCCAAGAGGGAGGCCTCAATATTTCATAGGCCTACAATGTTGGCAAACTCGTTCAAGACTAGATTATTAACAATAATCACTGCCACTACACACTTCTCTAAATCAATTTTCAATCTAGAGAGAGCAAAATAATTTAACTGTGTTCATCAAATTTTCAAATCTCTCTTTACTGTTAGGGATAAAAAAGATAGTATCATCTGCAAATTGCAAATGAGACACAACTAATCTATTTCTTCCTATTTAAAGCCCTCTAAGACATCATTATCTATACCTCTTGAAACTAATCTGCTTAAAATATCGACCACTAATGTAAATAAAAAAGGAGATATAGGGTTCCCTTGTCTCAAGCCTATAGAATCTTTGAATTTTCCTCTAGGTTTCCCATTAATAATCACTGAAAAATTTCCCGAGGTCAAACAACCCTTAATCCATTGTCTCCAAATCACTCCAAAACCCTTTTTCTCTAAGACTAAATCAATAAAATTCCAATTCACATGATCATAAGCTTTTTCGAAATCAATTTTGAAGACAATTCCTTCCTTTTTGTTACTTCTATAATCCTCAATAATCACATTCGCCACCAACCCCATGTCTAAAATCTGTCTTTCTCGGACAAAATCCCATTGATTCGCAGAAACAGTTGCCTCCAAAACTTCTCTTAATCTAGTAGCCAACACCATTGCCAGAATCTTGTAAATGCTGGAAACTAAGCTTATAAGTCTGAATTCAGCCAATCTCATTGCTTTTAATTTCTTTGGGATTATGCAAATGAAAGTTGCATTATTATATGCATTCACCACTCCGTTATTGTGAAATTCATGAAAAACTTTCATCACATCCAACATGAGAATATCCCAAAACTCTTGAAAATAGCCATTGTGAAGCCATCAGGACAGACGAATGCACCTTCCCAAAGGCGTCTTCATGCTGGCGTGGCCACAAATGAGGCCACGTAGAAGGCGTCTTTTATAAAGACGCCTTCACAAAAGTAGAAGACGTCTTTATAAAAGACGCCTTCATTAATAGTAGAAGGCATCTTTATAAAATATGCCTTCGATAATACCTTTATATTCCTCGCATACAGACACGACAGAAAGCAGAAAGTTGCTTCGACGAAGAAAACGCCCGCGAACAAAAGAAACCCCTCAGCCCGCCGCCATTCGTCATTGATTGTGGCTGGAGTTTACTATCATTTCGTCGGCGTTACATCCTCTCACTCTTATCTCACTCTCATTCACAAAAAAAAAATCTCAATCTCTCAAATTACTAGCAAAAACTACTCAAACCCTAGATATGTTTCTAACTCCTTTGATCTCTTAAATTTGTTCTTTAAATCTTAAAATTATTCATTTTTTATGAATGTTGTATGGATATATGTCATCATTTTTGTAATATCTCTCTTTAATCTCTCTCGAACCTTATATTTTCATGTGTTTTGGATTCTTAAAATCTTGAAATTATTCAATTTTAGATGCATTTTCTCAATTATGTTATGTTTAAGCTCTTAATTTGTAAGATTCTATCTATGAATGGGTTGATATATTACGAAATTATAGTTATTATTTTGAATTTGTAGATTAATTTGTAAAATTTCTAGATCTAGTTATGAAATTATTGTGTATTGTTTAGTAGGTTGACAAATGGGGGAAAAGCCTATGGTAGTACACCTCGAGATTGGCCAAGGAAAGGCCTATGGTAGTACACCTCGAGATTGGCCAATGATATGTGAAGATTTATTAGGATTTCGACCAGGCCCACGTGATTTACAGGGATCACGTTTACTTATGACGTGTTTGACTACACATTTTCCCCATTATCTAATGATGATGACGAGCTTTATGCACAACGTTATGCACGTGCATATATTCTACAACTTATCGGAGGTATCCTTTTTTGTGATAAGTCAAACATTAAGGTGCGTTTGATGTTCTTGTCTTTACTAGAAGATTTTGCTGAGGCTGGTCAGTATAGTTGGCGTAGTGCATGCCTTGCATGGTTGTATAGGGAGATGTGCAAAGCCAGCCATAAAAATGCTTTTGATATTGCTGGCCCACTAGTATTATTGCAATTATGGGCATGAGACCGATTTTCACATTTGGCACCAGTGAGGTTGCAACGGACGAGACATGATAATGTCGGGGAAAATGGACTTCCAATGTCACCTCCTCCTTTCGGTATACAGTAAGTCAACTTATTTGATTATTATATATGTATGTTATCATTTACATGTATTTAACAATGCAATTTATCTCGTAGATGGAAAGATATTTTTAGTTTCACAGAGAGCTCCACACATGTTCTTGAAGTGTATCGATTTGTATTAGATAGACAGACTCCAGATCAGGTAATACTATGCATTTTACTTATAACATAGGTAATACTCGGGTTTTGTCATATTATTTAAAATATGGTTTTTATAGGTTATATGGCAACCTTATAATGATATTATTCATACACTTCCTGAATACCGCATCATGCACGGAGATATATGACGGTCTGTCTCTCCCCTCATTTGCTTTCATATAGTGGAATGACATCAACTAGATCGTGTTTTAAGACAATTCAGTATGATTCAACGTGTGCCTGAGCCATGTGATACCGAAAGAGGACGAGTTAGTGCTCCTATGAGAGGAGGTCGAAGACGTGCCCGAAACTCGCCTATTGTGGAAGATGCTCCTATTGTGGATGAAGATCCACATATTGTGGAGGAAGACCCGCCGTTTATTGTAGAGGAAGAAAGTGTAACAACAACTATTATGGAGGAATGTTCATCATCACAAGTAACTCAGCTACAAACATATAAAAGACATCCAAGAAAAATGAGAATACGACTATCGTATGGAACATGATTGATTTATATTTTTTGTATTTGGATTTTTGTAAAATAATATAAAATGTAAGGTCATAAATTTTGTTAAAAATGTATACTGTTTCATTGAAGATGTGTGATAAAATTATAAAATGTTCTGTAAGATGGATGATTTTTGTATGTAGGGTTGTGTTATAGGTTGTGTTGATGATTTTTTAAGGTGAGAGCATCTGCACTGAAAGTGCTTTTTATAAAGACGCCTTTTGTAAACTTGAAGTTCTCATTACAAAAGGACGCTTTTAGACGTGATCATGTTTATCATAATTTTAGAATTAATTTTAAAACTAAATTATTTTTCGAATTTATTTTAAAAACGACATGAAAACCAGAAATTACCCCGTAAACCTTAGCGCACTGTAATAGGAACTCATAGGTCATTTCATTTTCATAAGTGGTCCACTCGCCTCACCATTGAAAGCCCAAATCTTGTTCAAAATCTAGTTGCTGTTTGTAAATTCTTCTTCGTATTCTATCTTCCGGCCTCGGGCTCCAATTAATGCATAAAATTGACCAGCTACAAACCCTAACTTACCAATTCTAACGGTAAATTAACCAACTGCAGCTTCCTGCAATGACAGCCTCGTTCATGGACGACAACTCGTTCGCTGATCACAAGCTCTGCGGTTTTTTATGTGCGGTTCTTACAGTTACTTCACCACAACTAGACCTTTTCGAAGCTCTGAAGTTTCGCAACCGCTGCTACATCTCCGGTGAGAGTTCGGATGTTGGTTTCACTGCTGACAATGGTGTTGTACTTTCTTGTATTGAATCAAATCCAAAACAGCTCTTCAATTCAAGCGAGTGCGTTTTACATCAAGATTCCGAGCAATGCAAGTCTTTAAAGGTTGAAGGTCTCATTGACTCCATGGAAACTGTGGACAATTTGCCCAGTACTAGGGTTTCGGAGAGAGAAATTGGGAGTTCGAGGAAGAGGAAGATGGGGAGGATGGGACTCGTCCATGGGAGTATGAGCGTCGTGCACCAAATACATGCTCTGGTGGTTCATAAGTGCATAAAGATTGACGCACAGGTGGTTCAGTTTGAGGTTCGTGGGGATGAGGTGGCCAGGGTTGCGGTACTGGTGGATGTATATCTCCCACTTTCATTGTGGTCTGGGTGGCAGTTTCCAAGGTCGCGGTCAGTTGCAGGTGCCCTTTTCAGACACTTAAGGTTCGGTATCGCTCTAATATAAACAAGTTGTGATGTTTGGATTCATATTTGATCTTTTACTGCGTTATTACGATATTCTTAATAGCGGGTACGGGTCTGGAGGCGAAGCTTGTGTTACAGAGATTGATAATGATTGACGTTCATCCTAATTTTATTCACTTGTTATAATTTGGGTGGACAACTAGTTTTGGATGATTCACATTGAGTTAAATTCACAAATCATCTCACGAGTTTGATGGGTTATTACTTTTCTGCTTTGAGAGTTAGGGGTTGTTCGCTATGACATAATTATAGATGATTTCAGCCTCAGCACTTATACTTCTGTAAATGTAATTAAGGTACCAATTAAAAAAATTAAGGGAAAGTAATTATGAGAAGCTGGGAAGATGTTTTGATGTAATTGTGTTTGGCCTTTATGTTGTGTGGTTGGGAGTACATCTTGTTGTCTACTCTGTTTTGGGCAATCTTTTATTTATTAACTGAATTTTCTTCTTTCCATATAAAAAATACTAGAAAGTATACAGAAAAATAAAAAAAGAAGGCTGCAATGATACATGCAACCTGAAGCCCAAGTAGTTTAAACAAAATAAAGGAAGCTTCACTCTTTTATCAGGAAGACACAACAGGCAAAACATAATTTACACGTTATTGAGGCCATAAAGCCTCCTGCTCTTGCTGTTTCTAGCCACGGGTACCTGGATGAATCAACAAACAAAGATTCACATCATGAAAGACCAAGCAAGTTCTAAGCTGCTAGCAACTTAACTAGGTTTCTTTCTGTATTGCAAATTATTGAAGATTAAAGGCACGATTCAAAGTTGTAGGTTTGTCTCTTCTCCTATGCAATAAAGGTAGTCTGTAATATACATGAAAATGACAATTGAGAAGCAGTAATATTATGACGTGAACAAGTTTGCCTCTCTAACAAATGAGATATGGAAATGGAAAAACCAAACGATGAAACAACCATATGTACATGATCTATCGAGTTTAGCCAACCATAGTTGAGTTTCCTTTTTTATTTGCAGCTAAGAATTGACTATCATTGCTTGTAAATCTTCTAGGATTTTGGTTTTATAAAACAAATAAGCACATGCCTCACTCCTAGCTGAACAGCAAGAGATAAATGCTCTGATCATGTCATTGTAGTATTTCTCTTAGCGCAATGTTCAATCATTAGCTATCACTTTTTCAAGTTCTCTGATACGGTATGTTCATTTTTCTTTGCAGTTGTAATTGGGAAGAGAGAAGATCAATGCTTGGTAGAGGTGAGTATTTTAAGGATACTCATATGGTTAATAAGAGCATGTGGACCCTGCCAGCTTGTCATGTGCTTGGCTGCAAGGTGCATTATGGTGTGACAGATACTTCAAAAAAGAGGTTATATGATCTTCATGAAATATTTAAGAGCTTGCCTAGTGTTGCAAAGCAGGGGAAGCCTGACTCAAAAATTCAGCCGGAGGATGATTCTTGTCGATCTGGTATATGTAACATATCAGATGACATTCTAATTAACATATTGGCAGTTCTTGGGCCTATGGATCTTATCAGGGTTGCTTCAACCTGCCGCCACTTGAGATTGTTAGCTGCGTCAATCATGCCTTGCATGAAACTCAAACTGTTTCCGCATCAGCAGACGGCAATTGAGTGGATGTTACATCGTGAGCGGAATGCTGAAGTATTGCCACATCCGTTGTATATTCCTTTCTCTGCGGAAGATGGTTTTGCATTCCATATAAATACTGTTTCTGGTGAGATAGTCAGTGGTTTGTCCCCAACTATTACAGATTTTCGTGGGGGAATGTTCTGTGATGAACCTGGCTTAGGAAAGACAATAACTGCTCTCTCCCTGATTCTGAAGACACAAGGAACATTGGCAAACCCTCCTGCTGGGGTAAAAGTTATCTGGTGCACACATAATGGTGACGGGAAATGTGGCTATTACGAGCTTAGTAGTGATGATATTACTAACATGGATTTGAGTAAAAATGCTCGAGACCTGGAGGACTTAATTTGCTCAACACCTAAAAGAGCTAGGTTAACAATTTTTGATGAGCAAATTGCAGGACCTGATTATTCATGTGTGAGTAATATATTGAAATCTCCAACATCTGCACCCTCTGGGCAAGGAAATCGTGTGGTCCGCTGCACTAGGAGCTTGAGTCGCATCAAGAAAAATCTTCTTTCCACATATGAACAAACCCCTACTCCTTCTAGGGAAAGGAAAGTTGGGCGAAAGTCAAAAAGAAAGAACCATTCTTCATCTGGTCCAGGAAATGTTTCATGGGCAAAAAGAGTTGGTATGTCAAATGGACTTTTAAACAGTTGCAAGATGCCTAGGGAAGCTGGTGCACATCTTGAGTACAATGACACATGGGTTCAATGTGATGCTTGTCACAAGTGGCGGAAGCTAGCAGAAACTAGTACAGCTGATGCCAATGCAGCATGGTTTTGTAGTATGAACACTGATCCTTCACATCAGAGGTGCAGTGTTCCAGAAGAGTCTTGGGATGATTGCCGACCGGTAACATACTTGCCAGGTTTCTACTCTAAAGGAACTTCTGGGGGAGAAAGGCAAAATGTTTCTTTTTTCACCACTGTGCTTAAGGAACACTATGCATTGATAAATTCTGAAACTAAAAAAGCGTTGACTTGGTTGGCTAAACTTACGCCAGAAAATTTTTTAGAGATGGAAAGCATTGGTTTACGAAGTCCTGTTATAAGCGCTAATGTACATTGCCATGGTTTTTTCCAAATATTTCAAGCATTTGGCCTCATGAGAAGAGTAGAAAGGGGTATTACTATGATATATTATCCACGTAATCTTTACAACTTGGAATTTGATGTAGCTGCTCTCAAAATTGCTTTGTGTGAGCCATTAGATTCTGTCAGGTTATATTTGTCAAGGGCTACACTGATTGTTGTTCCATCAAATCTAGTTGAACACTGGAAAACCCAAATCCAAAAGCATGTCAGACCTGGACAGCTAAGGGTTTATGTCTGGGCTGATCAGAAAAAGCCTTCTGCTCACTGTCTAGCATGGGACTATGATGTTGTCATAACGACTTTTAACCGGTTGAGTGCAGAGTGGGGACCACGGAAGAGAAGTGTATTGATGCAAGTACATTGGTATAGGGTTATATTAGATGAAGGACACACCCTTGGCTCAAGTCTCAATTTGACTAACAAATTGCAAATGGCTGTTTCTTTGGTTGCTTTAAATAGATGGATACTAACAGGAACTCCGACTCCTAACACGCCCAGTAGTCAGCTATCACATCTTCAACCATTGCTTAAGTTCCTTCACGAGGAAGCTTATGGGCAGAATCCGAAGTCATGGGAAGCAGGCATTCTTAGGCCTTTTGAGGAAGAGATGGAGGAGGGACGGTCACTTTTGCTGCATTTACTTCATAGGTGCATGATTAGTGCAAGAAAGATTGATTTGCACACCATTCCACCTTGCATCAAGAAAGCTAAATTTTTAAGTTTTACGGAAGAACATGCGAGAAGTTACAATGAACTGGTAGTGACAGTGCGGCGCAATATATTAATGGCTGACTGGAATGATCCTTCTCATGTTGAGAGTCTACTGAATCCAAAGCAGTGGAAGTTTCGAAGTGCAACTATCAGAAATGTTAGGTTATCTTGCTGTGTCTCTGGGCATATCAAAGTTACAGAGGCTGGTGAAGATATTCAGGAAACCATGGATGTTCTAGTTGAAAATGGTTTAGAACCCATGTCTCAGGAGTTCGCTTTAATAAAACATAACCTCCTCTTTGGTGGAAGTTGTGCTAGGTATTCTCTTTTTGAGGTTCAGGAGGTGTTTTTATGACTTTTTTTAATATCTATCTTACTGATGAGAGTTTGCTTTTACATATGCTAGATGTGAGGAATGGTGCCGTTTACCCGTGATAACACCGTGTAGGCATCTCCTATGCCTTGATTGCGTTGCTTTGGATGGCGAAAGGTGTACTTATCGTGGGTGTGGTAACTTATATGTGATGCAGACTCCTGAAACCCTAGCACGACCTGAAAATCCTAATCCAAAGTGGCCTGTTCCCAAAGATCTTATTGAGTTGCAACCATCATATAAACAGGCAACTTCCTTTTCTTGAGCATTCCTTGAGGTTTTTCTATTATCATCTGTCAATCAATATACATCATATGGTTTTTACAGGATAACTGGGATCCTGATTGGCAATCAACATCCAGCAGTAAAGTCACTTATCTTGTTCAGAGACTGAAAGCTTTAAAGGATATCAATGGGGAGGCTGGTTGCTCTTCAATTGGTAAATATGCTGCTGAAAATTTAGGGCATTCAATCTCCTCCCATTCAATGAGTAGATCGAATGTACTGTCGCCTGACGTTGACTGTGCAGATACAATTAGCAAGACTTATGAAATAGCCCCAGAAAAAGTTTTAGTATTTTCTCAATTTCTGGAGCATATACATGTTATTGAGCAACAGGTAGCACACACACAGACTAACCACCTGGTCGTGACTATTCTTTTATGATAGTTACTAACTCCATCTGTCTCCGTCAGTTAACCATTGCTGGTATTAAATTTGCTGGGATGTATAGTCCAATGCATTCTAGCAACAAGGTAATTATCTTCTTCATCTTTTCCTCTTCTGAATGCTTTTTAATGCATAAATTGTCTGTGGGGTATTCTTTGTTAATCAATTTCACTTGTCAGATGAAGTCATTGGCCATGTTTCAGCATGATGCGGCTTGCATGGTTCTTTTGATGGACGGAAGTGCAGCACTAGGTCTTGATTTGAGCTTTGTAACTCGTGTATTTTTAATGGAACCGATTTGGGATAGAAGGTGATACATTAACTTATTTTCATTTTCTCCGATGAATTTCTAATATGATTTTGATTGTGCTATTCAATTAGAAGTACTTGAATATATACCTCTTTTTTAGTTCTATGCAGTTTTTATTAATCTTATGAATCCATATGCTGTTGTCTTGTTTCATTTAATTTCAATGCTTTCTTCCTTTGCATCCTTTCCATTTATCCAATTTCAAGCCGTCAGTCTAAATTGACATTAATTTCTTTCTGACGTAGATCTGTATAGTGTTAACTGTACTTTTATAATGACTGGTAAAGAGTTAGAACATCAAAGTTTCCATATTCTTCATATCTTTTACGCTTCGAACTTCTGTCTTATTACGAGCATAAACCGTTAACTGTTTTCAATGGTGAAGAAGTAGTTACTCAACTATCCCAAACACAATAACTCGTTTTCAACATCATCACAAAAAACCCAGGTTCGTAGCTAGATTGCGAACTTTATGGTTTTAAGTTTCCAATAACACCTCAATATAGGACTCTTTAGGCACTTACAATTTTTCATTGACCTATTTAACACATTCAAGTAGTTCATATGTTGCCATATCTTAGTATACCTTTTCTCCTCATAGAGTCATAGACGAGTCCTAGGTTTCTCAAGAAGTTCGCTGAGATAACAATTGTAGAAAAAACCTGAACTCAATTGTCACTGCTTAATATTTGTTATTTGGGACAAATATTACCTGTTTTAGCCCTGGAAAGGAAAGAAAAAACAGGAGCTGGAGGTTGATAAATTTTGAGAGTGTACAAGAATAACGAAGTATGCACAAGCACAACACAATGAGCGTGAGTACTATCTGTTTCATAAAATATTTCAATTGTTTCAAGCTTTAGCTTTGAGCTAGGGAGTGAAAGGAATGGATCTTTCAATACTTCTCATATATGGGACTCAGCAAGCTGTAAGAATGCTTAAGCTATCCGTGATATTCGTTTATCTTTCCTTCTCTTGGTTGATCGCATTCTTTTCAAAAGAAATTCTTTTAAGTTTTTCACTTTACTCTTCTAAGTAATATCTAGGCCCTGTCACGTGTTGTTCTCCTTCTAAGTCAAATATCAAAGCTAATAACAAAATTATATACAAATCTCAGTTTCTTATGAAAAGAAAATATTAATAATTTCTAGTGGTATTAAGTTGTCCTATTATTTATTTCTTTTAGCATGGAGGAACAAGTTATTAGTCGTGCTCATCGGATGGGTGCTACTAGTCCTATTCATGTGGAAACTTTGGTGATGCGGGAAACAATCGAAGAGCAAATGGTGCAGTTTTTACAGGTATATTTTTTTTTATCTATAGTTTTTACAGGTAATAATATATTTGAAACTGTAACTTAATCGTTAGCTGCAGATATTTTTAGTTAGATATATTATTGTGGTTACCTCCTATTAGATTGCAAGGTTCGCCCTGTAAAACCTGTGGATAAATATAATCATATAGCAACATCTCTTCCTCTAGCGGATCTCTTATAAGGGACTTTTGCTGATTCTTAGTAAAATTTCTATACTTCACAGATTTGAAAAATAAAAGCCCTAACTTACCAAAAAAAGAAAACTAAGAATCCCTAATCTACTATTTTAAACTTGTAGTCCTATAACTATTAATAGTTTTAGCTTTGGAACTGGTGGCAACTAATATAGTGGAATAGGCGTTGTTCAAACTCTTTATGTGATAAGAAATAGGGTAATTTACACTAATTTCCTTTGTATTTTTCCGTAATTGCAAGTCACCCCTTCTAGTTTCAAATTACACAAATTCCCTTCTCGTTAGTGCCTATAGTGACTTAATGTGAAATGTCAAAAATGTCATTCTCCAATAGATGTCTTACTATTTTATGATCCAACAATTTTAAATTTGATCAAAAAAGATGAAGGAAAAAAATGTTGAGAAGTTTCTCGAACATTAATCATAATTCATAAGTAACATAGTTTTGAATACAAAAAAGAATAATGACATTTTAGTAAGAATTTCTTTCCAAAAGGGAAGTGAGGGCATTTTGGGAAGTAAATGTACCTGATTAACTGAGTTATATCGTTTCCATCATTTAAGGAGTTGTGTTAGCTACAGTGAAACTAGATGGGGTGGCCGCGTAGGTCCTAAACCAGATGAGGTTTCCGTGTAATTAAAGGCAAAGAAAACAGGAGATGATGGTGTAAAGTACCCTAGGAAGTGATATCTGCGTATTTGAATATACTCTAACAAATGGTTTAAACCTTGAGTACCTTTTCCTGCGGAAGAATAGTTTCAAACTTTTGAGTGCTAAGAAATAATATCTAAACATAATCTCTGATAAAATAGTTGTAACTTTTTAAGTTAACAGTAATTTAATGTCTATTTGTTCCTTTAGGATGATGATGAATGTAGAAAATTCTTGAAGGAAGAGTTTGACAGGCCGGATCTAGAAGCTTCCCGGTCTCGCCGCTCATTGCATGATTTTGCTGGGAGCAGTTATTTGTCTCATCTTAGTTGTGTGAGGACAAATCCCAAGATGTAAAAGGTGGTACATGTTATATTACATGTTCTTTACTTACCCATATGCATCAGAATAAAAGTTAATTTGCTCCTTTTCTTGTTTCTTCTTTATTGATTATAGAACTCTTTAGAAAGCTAGACTAGACTATGTGTGGACCTTGGAAACTTGAAGGCAAGAAAAATTAGGGGAAAAGTATGCAAAATTAGGTGCAGAAAGGCAGAGGCGATGATCAAATATTACTATCTTTTTCACATCATATGACTCCACATAATGATAGTAAAATCTCTAGTAATTTTTTTTCATTTCCCTACAAATTTCCAAGGTCCCAACATTTTATTCACAAAAGACCCGAAAGGGTAAAAAAATTTCTCGACTTTTGAGTTCTTGCTAAATGAATTATTTCTTTATAGATTTTGGGTCAGCAACGATAGCTCTTCCTTGGATCGCTATGGCTAGGAAGAAAGAGGAGGATTTTTGAAGATATTTTTGTGGAATACATGTGGTCTAGAGTTTTATTTTTTAAATTCTCAGTGGTTAGATCAATTTGGTTTCTGAAAAGTGGATTGTTTAGACAAAGTACCACCAGGGGCAGTTTCTCCATTTGATTCTTGCTGATGGTTGTAAGGTAATTGTATAGATGGACTTGTTGTCCATTGTTTTCTTTCTTGTTCATTCTTTTCCTTGTTAGTGGTTAGTACCTCTCTGTGTATGAAAGAAAAAGAAAAATTGACGCAATGCTTGACAGTTTCGGAGAGTACTAGAAACAAGAAATTTTTTTAAGAGAGTTTTGTTTATAATTATTTAGCTTTAACATAAGGATACATTTTTACAATTTGTTTACTTTGACTTATCTCTCTTCTTTCTTTTACATTTCCTACCTTTTTTTTCATTTCCGCAATTTTTGATGTCCCAAGATTGGTCATAAATCTTATTCTTTTTGGTCGAAACTATTGGTCTGAGAGGGGTTCTCTTCCCTCTTTATATTTCTTTCTATTTGGCCCCTGCTCTGTTTGTCAAGGAGCTGATTGATGCATCTAAAGTAAATTACGATTCTGTTTTGCTTTATGTAATAACGGATACATTAAGGGACCATTTAGTTTGTGAAATCTATGTTTGTCACTGCAATTGAATTTGTTATAAAACATGATCGATATGTTTGATTATACATGATAATCTATAGAGTGATTTGTGGTAATTTAAGATTTTTATGTAAGGTATAATTTCATGGTAAATGAGTGAAAAAATAACTTTGAAATTAATCTAATTGTGGTCTCAAGATCGATTTGTCTTGGTAATTTTGGATTGATTTTATTTTTAGAAGCAATCAAATTGCCTTATTGAGAGAGAAATTAAAATTATGATTGTTGCTAATTTTAAGGACAAAGCAATTCCATTATCATTAGCATTTCTGACTGGATTGCAGGTTATTATCTTATTGTTAAATCTAAATCAGTTTTATCTAATATTTTTTTCCAACCAAATTTTTAAAATATCTAATAAATGCAAGAAAAACTCTGATACCACGGAAATGATGGTTCATGTGATTTTTTTTTTTTAAAAAGTTGCGGACTCCTAACAATGAATTTGCTTGAGTTCTCTAACTATGAATCTGAAAGTCTGTTGAGCTTGGAATTGTCAAGCATACTTAATAAAAAAAAACAAATCAACAAAAATAAAAAAAGGAACTTGATAAAAACAAGAAGCTATTGTTATTGACTGTCAATCAATTCCGCAAAATCATTCATAGAATTAAGGGCTACTAATTCATTATATTTAGGCCTTGTTTTATCAGGAGTTTGGCAGCTTTCTTCAGTGCTCTTTCTCTTGTTGTTGGTGTCAGCAGCTTCAGTTTCCTTTGCTTTTCCTCTCATTAAATGAGGTCTAAGCTTGTTCACATCAGATAATTGAACTGGTTTTAGTATAAATTCTTCCGCCCCTTCTTCCAAGCATCTGATCAATCAATACCCACCAAAATAAATCCCACTTTTAAATTTTAAATTACTGAAGATTTCTTCTTCTTTTTTTGTTGTGAAAAAATAAATAAATAGAATTTCACTTACCTATTGATCCTTGATGGAACATTCTCTGAGGACATGATCACAACTGGAATGTCTTTTAGAGATTTAGATTCCTGCATATTGAAAATACGTTCCCTTGAGATTTTTACTTACTTTTTATTTTTTTATCAGAAATTGAAAATGTTTCTATTAAAAATGTCAAAAGTAGGGAAAAAAAAGAGACGGGAATTATAGAAAATAATCTTTACCATTAATTTAATCACTAAAAAATGTGTTACCATACAATAAACTAGAATTATAGGAATTAAAACATCATGAAATTGGAAGGAAACTTTTTCTGACAAAAAACAAATAGGAAATTGGAAAGAAAATAAATGAGAAAATAAAACCCCACCTTGACCTTCCTGAGGAGATCATATCCTGTCATTCCTGGCATACAGTAATCTGTTATGATCAAATTTACTTCAATCACCTGAAAAAAAATCACGAAAAATATATTAACAAAAAATCCGAAGGAAAGAAATATTTTTCAGGAGAGGAAATTAAAATAAACCTGATGATGATGATTATGGGAAACAGAAACGGAGGTAGTGTTTAAATTTCTCTGCTCATCATCTTCAATCAAACCAAGAAATTCCAAAGCTTTACTGCCAGAATCCACAGTCGTAACTGTGAAGAAAAATAACAAACCCAGAAGAATTATCAGTCAAAGATTAAATTTTAACAGATAAACACAACAAAATTCTAATTAAAATTTTCAGTGAAAAAAAAGTCAGATCTGTTCAGTGAAATATGAATATCATACCATGATAAGAAGAGGTCTTAAGGAGTCTTTCAATCAATTTTCTATCAAGGATGCTGTCATCAACAGCCAGTACATGAAATTGAGAATCTGCAGAAACACCCATCTTTGCAGTATCAGATTCAGAAGGAGAAAAAGAGAAAGAAGAAGAAGAAGAAGAAGAAGAAGAAGAAGAAGAAGAAGAAGACAGAAATGGAGGTTAAGGGTTTGTTTGAATTTGAGAGAAGAGAGAAATGGGTGTTTGTGATTTTTAAAGTTGAGGAAACCCATCATCTTCAAAGGGGATTTTCGGATATTTACCAAATCCTTAAGAAAATCTGACAGTTTGGAAAGGAAGATCCGACAGATTTCATCCAGAATCTCCCGGATCTTGTGGGTTGATTTTTCATTTGGAGAAGGATCAAAGAAGTTGCTGTTTTTTAATTGACAATTCTTAGGACAAGCCCCACCAAATTTTAGAGCAAGTTTATATATAATAAATAATTTTAGATCAAGTTTATATATAATAAATTGTGCTGTTATTTATTTTTAAATTAGATTAAAAATAACTCAAATTTTTTTTATTCAAATGTTTGATTAACAAATCACTTCTTCAAAATAAATTTCATCAACTTTGTGTTACTTTAAAAATGCCTAACTATCCCATTGTATGATTTGGTAGGATATAAAAGTTTACATTTTGCGCTGAGAAATAAAAATAAATAAGATAAAATTATAATATGATAGTGGTGATATTATTTACAATAATGTTATGCAATGAGATGATGCTAATATTATATGAATTAATAGTATGTAATCTCATTTTATGCGTAAAATATAAATTATAAAGAAAATATATATTTTTAACTATGACTTGGTTTCCTATGTAGATTGCACCTAGGTGTTATATAGCATTTATTATTTTTCTTTTACCTCATTATTTCTTTTTTATTTTTGTTAAAGGGAATAGAGATTATATTATTTCGAGATTTAATTTTAGTTCGGAAAAATAAATCCTCAAATATGAGTCTATGGTCACTTAAGTTAGAAATTTTTTGTCTGTCGTGTCTTTTACATTATAGCGTTTAATTTTCTTCCTTTATTAGATTTCATTTTACATGTGATATAAGTCCAAACATACTATATAACTTAATTGGATTTGGCTTCATTAATGAGGATATTACATTTGACTCTTTGATTAAGGAATAAGGCAGACTATTAAGGTGGTTTTATTGGTGTTCCCCACCAACGTTGAAAGGTCACACGTTTTTAGACTGTTAAGAGGATTACATGCACGTGCATGGTTATTTTATATCAGTTTAATTATATTCAAATTTCTTCCCCTTATTTTCTGCTAAGTTTAATATTGTCCTTTCCAGATTCTCAGGGGCCAATCTTGTCCTTCAAAAAATAGAAAAATACCAGATGGCCTAACATTTTTCTATACTGTCTCAGCTTCACACACCAATTTACCTTCTGTTTTGATATATGATTTTTTTTATATCATAAGTGTATTCGTTTGAGGAGATTTTGTCATATTAATAATTAATGGGTGCAGTTTGCAATTTCATAAATTATTTGGATACAGATTCTCTCCGGTAATTTTTTTTTATACATTTTCCACAACTCATCCTATTAATAAAGTGAAAATAAGTCATTTCAAATTACAATTGGGAGTTGGTAAAAAAGAATTACAATTGAGTGAATTAAATGATTTACTGAAAATGGATGGTTTGTTTTTAGAGACTAACAAGATAGATTAATATTAATAATTAAATTATAATTAATAGATATATCATTATCACTAGATTATGTCATTTATCATAAGTAACATTACACTTAATTCTCATAGAATTTGTCATTTTGACAAAATAAAACCCAAAACAGTTTGCTTAATCTATACAATAAGATGTTTGCTTAATCTATACAATAAGATGTTGGAAATTGGTCGTAGTGACGTGAGATTAAGTTTGGCTTTAGAGAAAATCTTTAAATGAGAGAGATATCGTCGATTCTCCATCCCATCCCATTGAGAAATTTGGGGACATGAAGGATAGAATCCTTACAAAAGACAATATCAATTATATTTTAATAATGATTTCTTGGGATTTGAAGCATAATATTTTAATAAATTAGTACTTTAAAAGAGTCTCACTAAAAATTGTGTGAATGCCATTTTTTTTTTAGATTTGAGATTTTATATTAATAGATTGTCCGTATCACAGTAGCACTACAAATTGTCTAAACAATCTCCTAACTTAGCTCATTTTCCTATCATTAGTTTCAAATCTTGGGATAATATGAAATGAAATTTCAATCATGAAAATAGTATATGCTTGGAAATTTCCTTGATATAAGATTAAAACAGAAGAAAGAGTCCACTTATATGTCAGAAAACATAATTGTTAAATCCTTGATTTGAATTGTACTATTTTATTATTTTATGATCTTGTCTAGCCCTATAATTTGATTCATAGGTAGAAGTTTAAATTTATAGGATATTACGATTCATTAGTTTTTGTCTACGATTGATATAATCTTACAATCTTACTACGATCATGTGAAACATAATTTTATAAGATATTTATAAAATGATAAAGGTTGAGAGAGAAGGTTCAGTAAGTAGTCTAGTCAAAACCTGGGATAAATGACGAGCACTAAGAGCAACGTCTAGATGGTGACAAAATGCTATAGTGTGATAAAGGTCTGAGGAATCAATTTTTGTATCCCTACAAAGATGGAGAATGCTACAAGATAGCTAAGATCACATGTCATTAATACATTGATTAGTTGCATTGGTCCTCGTTAAATGGAGACGCCTCAATTATTTATATTGAGGTAGCTAGAAGGTCATGCGTGCATACAATCGCCATGAACGCGCTATAGGCCAAATGTATTGACCACGACACAAGACGGATTGAAGAGTGGGTCATGTCGATAAGACATGAAGGTATCATTCAAGAAAACTGCCTCCACAAGGTTCTTAGAATTAGGTCTCTTCCCAAGGTTGGAACATGACACATCTACAGCTTCCATAGTTGTCGCATTAGAATTTCCTTACGCAAATTTCACATACACGAGTCATGTTCGACTTGGTCAATATAGTGATGTCAAACTTCATATAAAATATTCATATGAAAAATAGTATAATATTCATTAGGCTAATATGTTTAATTTGTAGTTGTTACTTATTTATCTGAATGCACCTAGTAAAACGGTGATCCTTAACATTTATTCTATAACATATTCAAGAAATTTAATATGTAGTTTGACAAGTGATACTTTTTTATAATATTAATAATATATAATAAAATCTTATGATCCACGATTCTATCCTACAATCTGGTTCGCGAGATCTGTTCACGTTCTTAAGTAGGATCCATCTTAAGAATCTTGCACTAAAAATATATGTCACACGCATGGATGGGGCGATTGAAGCAATGCCACACAAGTGCACCTTTTTTATTTGACCAAATAAGAGATTTATATACACATAGATCATGCGACGTTGGTTGAACAATGTTCAAAAGAAACAAGAAACATAGAAAAAAAGGAATTTGTTTGTACTCAGAATGTGATCTCAGCTTTATATTGTTGAGAATATGATCACTAATTGTATTCATAGAGTTTTAGAACATAGCTAATTAAAGAGAAACTATCAGCTAACTCCAAATTGATTTCTATAACTCTACAATCATCTGATTGCTGAGACATGTACATACTCCTTCAAGTATTTAAGTAATCTTGTACAACACTTTCCCTTTGCTAGATTCAGTGGTTGTAGTGATTGCTTGAGCTGTTGTGTGAGGCACAGTATGTGTGGTTGTGACTTATATACATTTGTCACATAAACATGACGAATCAGAACGAAATATGTTATTATAACACCACGTTGCTCGTTATTATTATGAGTTAATGTGTATGTTGTTTTACTTTATGAGCGAAGATGTAAGCTTGCAAAGAAAAAATAGATTTTGATCAAATGTGACGTGCGCGTTGTCGGATTCCAACTCAAAACATGACTTGGGTTTAACATCCTTAACACCCAACAAGTATTTAAGCATAGTCAGATCCTCACTCACAGTCGATGCTGGATAACATTCTTAACACCCTCCCCCTTCACGTGGAGCGTACCATGACTTGGACAGGTACAGACATAGATCACAGAGACAGAGACAAACAGATATCGATCCTGAGACAGGATAGAACCGAGTTCTGATACAATGTCAGATTTCAACCCAAAACAATCACATCAAGTATGTTATCACATAATAATAGCGTTGATCATCAGAGTACTATACATAGCATTACTCATAGCGGCATACAAAAATGTTGACATTATTAACAATTCTTATATATAATAAAAGAGAATAAAATAAAATAAATGATGATATGTTAAATATACCAAGTAATATGCATAGGTCACTTTAAACCATTTATATACCTAAGTAATTTTTGCGCACAAACCACGACTGCGATTTAATCCATAATCTCATAACCTTTTACATATATTCATCTAACATCTAATTTCCACCCACATTGATTTATATCCTAACCTTCTTTTTTTTTTCAAGGTTGCGCATTTAAATTGAGCTCTTTGTCCCCATAATTAGCTTCCTCTCCCTCAATTTTTTTGTACACAAAATTATAGGAAATCCAAACATAAAGAAACAAATTCAAAGTGCTCAAAACAGCCAAAACCCAATAAAAGTAATCAAGATGGGAATCATTAAGGTTGTCTCCAAGCCATTTCTCACCTCTCATTGAGCTAATTGCTTGCAGTGCTGATATTATAGCACTACTCATGAAATTTCCCATTCCCACCACACTTATATACGCTGCTGCTCCTAAGCTCCTCATTGCATTTGGCATTTGATCATAAAACAACTCTTGTAGGCCAACAATTGTAAATGCATCAGAGAATCCACATATCATATATTGAGGAAGTAGCCACCAAACTCTCATCGGTATGATCGATTTTGGACTATCAATGAGATTATAATCCGTTGCAATCTTAACCCTTTTGGTCTCTACGAGCGCTGAGACCACCATGTTTAGAATGGACAAAAATAGCCCTATTCCTATCCTTTGTAAAATGGTTATCCCTGACGGATGTCCGGTGAATTTTCGGACGATCGGAACGAAAATCCGGTCGTATAATGGAACTGCGAGGAGAATAGTGAGGCCAACTAAGCCTTGAAGGGAGGCAGGAGGGAGTTGAAAATGGGGGCCAATTGATCTTATCATTGTGCTGCCTTGTTTGGTGAAGTAGGTGTGGAGTTGGGCTTGAACAACAGTGAACATTAAGCAACTTAGCCATATGGGAATGAGACGAATGACAAGCTTCACTTCTTCCACTTGATTTAGTGTGCATAGTCTCCATGGGTTTCTTTTATTTCTTGATTCATCTATGTTATCAATCATCATTGCCTTGTCCAAAAAGCTTCAATTTTTTTAACAATAAAATGAAGACAAAGACAAAAGAATTAAAACCCACTTTGTAAAATAATTAATAAAGATCACTTTCCTAACTAATTGTAGTTTAGATACTGATGAAGACTCTAATATATATATATATATATATATTGAGTAATTTTGAGAGTTTTTTTTTGTTTCAAAGAAGCACTTAAATGTATTTTTTTAAAAAAATTAAATTACATTTATTTAACAAACGTTATTGTTTAAAATAATTTTGTCATTTATTCAATATGTCTTAAAATACTTCAAAATACAACTAAACATATATTCTAGTTTGAAGTGTTGCCATAAAGATTTACCTATTTGTTCTTATCTATTTCTTAATTATAAAGAAATATTATAACGTGATAACATATTTTTTAGTTTCTTTCGTTTCTTTTAGCAATGGAAAAAATAAAATATTTTAGTTGGAGAGGCACTAACAAGTTAAAAGTCAAGTCAAACATAGTTATGTCAATACACTAAATATCAGATTGTGGTCGTTAAATAAAATGCCAAATAAAAAACATATAATAAAGAATTAAAAGTTGAATTGAGGACCTTTTAAAAGAAAAGAAAAGGAAAAATAAACAAACTTATACCTGAGTTGATTAGTTCGAGCCAAAGTCTTAACCCTAGGTTGACCATCTAATTGGGCCCCACTCTCCTCATCTCCATAACACACGCGCCACCCGTAGAGTTTCTCGTCCACGCGCCACTTCCGAGCGGCAGCCACAGCCACATGTGCTAGTATAGTAAAGGGGCTACCCAAGGGGATTAGCCGTCTGTACCTCTTGATTCCGATTAAAAACCATGCTATTGCCACTCCCAACACTCCAGCTAGTATTCCAAACCCCAAAGCCCAGCTCAAATTGTCCTAAAATCATTTATTAATCAAATTTTTTAATATAATCACTTAATCTTTACACCTTCACTCACAAGTCTGACTCAAAAATTTCAATATAATTAATTAATCTTTATGATGAATTTAGTAACACTTCTATTCTCAAAAAAGCTTTTATACATTCAAAATTTATAATGTTAACGCACATTTATCTCTATCTGATTTTCATTCAATCATTTCTCAATGTTTTTAAACTCTTAATTAATAAACGTTTGATGAAATGTCTTTTTTGAAATCGTTATGTAGTACTTAAAAATAAGTTCATACATCTAAAGCTGTTTTTGTTATAAGCAGTCGCAAACATATTCATAAAAAAAGAAAAGTGCTTACCTGAACATATATAACAACAAAGACAGCAAAAGTAGAGCCAATGACTAAACCCAAATACCACCAGTTGAAGAATGAGCTTTTGATTTTTCTATCTTCTGCTGTATCTTCCTCAAACTGATCAGCTGCAAATGTCTGGACACATGGTTTGTGCCCTCCTTCCCCAATTGATAATACGTATAATGCTATGAAAAACACTGCCTTCTTGCTATTTGATGGAATTACCCACTCTGATAATGCCAATAGTACCAGTCCCTGTCATTACGACAATTTTTGTCAACAAAAAATGAATCATTTGGATTGAGCTACGCGGGATGATCAAATGACAAATTTAAATTCAGATATTAATATCAAATCAGTACCGTAAAATTTTATGTTAAAATGGGTAATTTTTTTTTCTACGTTTTTTTATATTTTGAGTTACTGTTACAACAACCATGATAAGAATTGCTGTGTTGTTCTTCTTTTTGGTTGTCTGTGGCCAATTGGAGAGGCGTGTCAAACTGTTATATTCTCACTTTACTGGTTACTTTTTGGAGAAAGGAGATTCATTTAGATCATATGATGTGGATGTTTTTAAGTTGACAACAGCACAAAGAGTTATTAAATAAAAATATATGACAGAGTTAGTTTAGAGAGATAATTGAAAGAAGAAAAAATAATTGTAAATGGGTAAAGAATTACCAAGAAGTAAATGGAGGAGGAGAAAAGGATAGTGTTGAATCGACCAAGAAAAGAATCGGCAACATAAGCACCAAACAATGGGAAAATGGCAGACACTCCAACCCAGATGTTCACTTGTTTGGCTGCCATTGAAATTGGAACTTCAAGAACATTTGTTAAGTACATAATCAGATTACTTGCTAACCCGATGTAAGCAAACTGCTCTGCAACTTCAACGACTGCAAGTAAGATATATTGGGGGGGGGGGGGGGGGNNGGGGTTGGTGAATTAATTATTTTTTTCTTAGGAAATTTTAAGTTGAAAATAGATGAGGAGAAGAAGGGATTTTGGCTTACAGATGATGAAAATGGCCGCATTCCAACCTCCTTTTGTAGGTTTTTTTGTGTTGGGAATGGAGATGATTTTCTCCTCTGTTTCTTCACGATCGCCATTGTCATTCTTGATTGGCGTTATAGAGCTTTCCAATGATGAATGGTATTTGAACTTTGACATTTTTTCTTCTAATCAAGGCTTAGAGAATTCCGAGCTTGAAGCTTCAATTTATATATGTGTGAACCTCTTTCTCACCATTTCTCCGTATCTCTCTCACGCACTCTCTCTCTCTCTTTCTCTCTCTCTCTCTCTGTCTGTCTCTCTGGTTCTCTCTCTCTCTCTCTAGATCTCTCTCTCTCTCTCTCTCTATCTCTCTCTCTAGATCTCTATATCTCTCTAGATCTCTCTATATCTCTATGTGTATTGGTGGTCTTTTTAGTATACAAGTTTCATGGATCAGCAAATTTGTGCTTTAGATCAGTCAGTCACAGTAAACGGCAGGTATTTCCAAGACTAGTGAACTACAATGTATATTGTATCAAAACAATAAAGAAAAGAAGATAAAAGAAACAAAATTACACTTAGTACCCCTATATTTTCTCATAAATTACACTTAGAACCCTTATATTAAAAAATTACATGTACATCAATTGAGATATAACCATAACTTTATAATTAAATAAGTCCACTGACAAAAGTAGTTAATATATTAGTTAATTAGCATTGGAAACCTCTAATAGCGCTGATATATATCAATATTCTCATTACTTTTACATGTTTTACACTCTTGTTATGCATCTCTCCATATCGCACATATATGCGATGATTATACACATACACACCATATTGTAAAAGTATATGTCAAATGTTAAATCCTTAAATGTGGTTTTATTCGGGGGTAACTTAGGTAGTTATGTCACTCATGTAGAGTATTTGTATAATTGAGACAAATAGAAGAATTGTTAGACTAATTTTCCCAGAAAACAAAATACTAACTAGGAACAGTATGAACATATTCCATTACTTTTTGCAATATGAGTCGATACAAAAAAAAATTACAAAATCTAGTTCATGTATTTCAAATGATTTATATTTACCTTTTTTACACAATTGTGAGAATTTTAAAGTGTTTTGCATACACTAATTACTCGTGTTTCATTATTCAACATTTTTCTCTTATATTTGCGTTTGAAATACATACTTCATGAGTCTTGAGTTAGTTCAATCATATCTAGACCTTGAAATTCAATGTCCATAAATGATTTTTTTCGTTAATCAGAGATTGAAGGGAAAAATATTGATCATGGTTGATTTATATGAGTATTAATGAGAGAGAATAAAAGGATGTAAAAAGTAAATGCTATGAGTTATATTTTTTTGGAGTTGTCTTGAATACCTACATTCCATTTAATACATTACCCTTATATAGACTTCCTAAATTGCATGAATTTATTAGAATAATAATAAAAATGGAGGGGTTATCCTCCCCCTTTAGTCTCGGAAGCACTCACTACGCCTAGAGATCACACCCATTCGTGGAAATCATTTTACTAGGTATGAGCTCATTTCTCTTTCTTATTTTTCATCTGTCTCGTTCAGCCGCCAATCAGTCACAGTGACTTGGTGATTTCTTGTCGTTCGTGTAAATCAATCGTAGTCACTTGGTGACCCACCATCCTATAGGCAGATATTGGGGCGGCGACGGTCGCTGGGTCTTTCCCCGGACTGGGGAGAGTTCAGTAAGTGGCTGAAGCTCCCCGTCCTTCTTTCCTTTTTCGCTTTTGGTTCACTTTTGCTCTTTTATTGTTGCTTTTGTTTGTAAATACTAACCTGCTTTTGTTTTGTGTAGACAAAAACCTGGAAGACATAGTCACGCGACTCTGTGCCACTTACAATTGTCCAGAATGGGACTGGAGAGATCTTCTCGACCCCAGGAGGGAGATCAAAGTCGCGGTCACACCCGTTCCAGTTGCTGAATCCGTTGCCTTCTAATCCTCTACAACAAAAGTTCCTCGGGCCATCCCCATTGCGATCCACGCTCCCACTTTTCATCGAATAGCCTGGACGGCTTCTTGTGAGTCTTCGGAATCAGAGCGAGAAGTAGAAGTTTGCTCAAGAAGTAAAAGAACGTGAGGCTCAACGGGAAGTTACACATAAGGAGGCAAAAGAACAAGCCACAATTTTCTATTTTACATACAACAAGCTTGAAATGTCGAAGCGCCTAAGGAGCAATTTATGGGGGATACCTGATGAGAGCAAGCGCCAGAAAATGGGGAATACCAGTTTGTCAGGTGCCATCTCAGGTGATGTCACTACCTCCGTTGCTAAGGTTTCTCATGTTCCGAATAGGACTGTAGCGCCCATCCCCTGCTTACTAAGAATTCAACCTATTATTCTTTTGGTTCCCCACATCTGTCTAAGGAGACGAATGTTTAGAGGTGGCGTCGATACTCCACGGCTCCATCAGTTATTGCCAACGTCAGCTTCCTGAAGGACCCTCATTCTTCACACGTGGCCGTGAAGGGGATCATGTTTGACATGGACGTTCCTGCACTCCGCCAGATGTCCATCTATGATAAGGCTATCAGTCTGAGTCATTCTCTGATGCAGGTACTTCTGTTTCTTTTTGTCTTTTTACATCCTTAGTTTTTATACGTAACTCCATTGCCAATTTGTTTACTAACATTTTTTTTGAACTGGCCATGACCTATCACAATGGGTTTCAGGAGAACATCCAGTCAGTTGAGGAAGAGATGGATGGTTGAAAGAGGAAGGTGATGGAGACCACGAAGGCTTATGGCGCCGTTGTCTCAGAACGGGATGACCTTAAGATGGTGGAAATTGATCTTCAATGGTTGTTACCCATTTGACATTTGAGCTTGATGCGGCCACAACTAAACAGTCAAAGCTTGAGGAATCTTTGCGGGAGGCAGAGAAGATTGCTGAGGTAAGTGGGAAGAACCTGACCGTTGTCGAGGCAAAGTTGGCTGAGGCCGAGGAGGCTTTGGCTAAGTCACATGAATAGGAGGCTGGATTCAAGGCCGAGTACCATGCTATGGTTGATGAGTATGAGCAGATGGCTTATATGGTGGGTTACCGCGACGCCAAGGCTAATAAACCTCCCTGCATGTCGCTTGTTCACTTCTTGACAAGCTCGCTGACCCTGAGGACGAGCTTCCCTCTTCCACCACTAAAGCCACTGCTGATGTTACTCCCGAGGACGTGGAGACCTAGCATTTTTTTCATTTTTTCCTATCCTTGCATATTTTCTTGTATTTTTTAACTCAGTAATTCAAAATCATTTTGTAATTTTCACTTTTAATGAAATGATTTCTTTCTTCAATATGCTTTGTCATTTCCCTTCATCTTAAAACTTAGTATAAATTCATCAATCAACTTTCTCTAGATTTCTTGAATGCTTAGTAAAATTCTATAAGCAATTTAATATTTAAAAGACTATTTTCCTTTATAATAGTTTCCATGGTTAACTTTTCAGACAGTTAAGTAAAGAAAATTATCAACTAGTTTGATACTTAGCTCTTAAACATCTGGAATTTTTTTCAAGAAATGTTTAGGCAAGAGTATGTTTACCCGTTTTGACCGTTTCTACTTTCCATCCGTTGAGACTGGAGTTCCTTTCCCGTTTATAATTTACTGGGTCCATTCTCCCTTCCATTTGTTGTAGTTTCTTTATTCCCGTTGTGATGAAGCGGGCTCGTTGGAGTCACCTGCTTTCATGTTTTTTCCTCCTTTAAATATTTTTCCTTTTGAGAGTAGGGCTTATGAGATTCCCCTCTCAAGGACTTTTCACGTCTCTAGTTTCTTCTAGAAGTATGACTTATGAACTGTCACTCCCAATGATTTTTTATGCCCTTAGTTCATTCTGGGAGTAGGACTTATGAATTACCCATCCCAATGACTTTTTATGCCCTTAGTTTCTTCTGAAAGTAGGACTTGTAAACTACCCATCCCAATGACTTTTTATGCCCTTAGTTCCTTATGAGAGTATGACTTATGAACTGTCTCTCCCAAAGACTTTTTATACTCTTAGTTCATTCTGAGAGTAGGACCTATAAACTACCCCTCCCAAAAACTTTTTATGCCCTAAATTTCATTTAATAATGATTCAACTGAGGAGAGAAATTTGGTGGCAATGTTTTTATGTGATAACTCCTTGCGTGAAAAAACCACGGGAAAGATGTCTCACTATAATGGATTTTTTTATATTTTTCACACAAAATACTTTTTCAGATGAATTGAATTCCATGGTTTCCACAATTCCATTCCCTCTTCCGTTTTCAAGTGGTAATAATCGTTTCCTCCTATTTTGCTTATGATGTACTGCCCCTTCCATGTTGGTCTGAGATTCCTTTTCGCTTGGAAGATTTTTCTGAGGACCGGATCTCTTGTTTGGAATTCTCGTTTCCTTACTTTCTTCTAAAAGTAAGATCTCTTTTTCTGATTGTAATGAGCCATTTTGATCAGGACGGCTTCTAGTCTTCCCTTTAGTTCATCAAGACTGTGTTCTAGGATTTTGCCATTTTGTTATTCATTTAGTTCGGGTCTGGTGGTGGAGCTTCCAATTTCTACGGGAATGATTACCTCTGCTTCATAGGCTAACGCGAACGAGGTTTCTCCCATTGTCTCTCTCAGGGTCATTCTATATGTCTATACGACTGTGGTAGCTCTTCCACCCGTTTTATTTTGACGGATTCCAGTCGTTTCTTCAGGTTATCATGTATGATTCGGTTTGATCTTCCTGCTTGCTCATTTCCTTGTGAGTAGTAAGGAGTGGATAAACGGGTTGAGATCTTCATATCTTCACAAAATGTTCTTATTATGTTCGCAGTGAACTGAAGTCCGTTTTCAAATACCAAGATCTGGGGGATCTCGTACCTGCACACCAAATTATTCTATAGGAACCCCATTACTTCTCCTTCATGAATTCTGGCAAAAGTTTCAGTCTCGATCCACTTAGTAAAATAATCTGTTGCTACCAATAAAAAATGCTTCTGAGAAGGTGCCATGGGGAGTGGCCCAACAATGTCTAAGGCCCACTACATGAACAACCAATGACTAGCCACGTTTTTAGTTATCCGGGGGCCTTTTTTACCAAGGGCATGAAACGCTGACACTTGTCGCACCTTTCACATACTGTTTGGTATCCTGATGCATTCAGGGCCAGTAGTATCCTTCATTCATGACTTTATGGGTTAGTGATCTACCCCTAGTATGGTTTTCGCATATGTCCTCATGAATTTCCGCTAACACATATTGGGTCTCTTTTTCTTGTAGACATTTAAGGTACGTGTCTGCAAACATTTTATTATATAATACCCAATTATCTTTAGGAAGCGTTTCTTCTTCAAGGAAGCAGATTATATCATCCTACCAGCTGGGTCCCCGTTCAACTTCTACATTAGCCACATCATTCCACGGGAGCAAGATGCTTGGCTCCTTTAGAATTTTCACAGGAACATTCCTTTTGTAAAGGAAGCGTAATGAAGATCCTAGATTTTCCAGGGCATCTGCATGCCCATTTTCAGTTCTCGAAATTTGATGGATCTTACAATTGTTTAGCGTGTTGAGGAGGTCCTTTGCCTGTTGTAAATAATTCACCATCCGTTCATCTTTTGCTACGTATTCCCCCGTGACCTGCTTTACAATTAACATGGAATCACATAATATTTTTACATCAGTTACCCCATATTCCTGTAGTAGGGATACTCCCACGATTAGAACTTCATACTCTGATTCATTATTTGCGCATTAAATCTGAAGGAGGTGGAGTGTTCCAATATTTCTCTAAAGGGGGTTTGTATTGCTACCCATGCTCCTCTCCTCTATTGTTTGAAGCACCATTAACAAATAGTTTCCAAGTTCCATCTTCTCATGTTTGGTGTGTTTCTCGTTCAACTTCCCCTTTTGTGAAATCTGCTACGAAATTTGCTAACACCTGACCTTTTATTAAAGTTCAGGGCTCGTAACTGATGTCGTACTAGCTCAGCTCAATTGACTATTTTGCTATTCTCCTGCTTTCCTTTATGAAATGTAGAAGGCTTTTAATGGGGGAATTGGTTAACACCTTGATGTTGTGGGCCTAGAAATAAGGCCTTATCTTCTGTGCTGCAGTTACAATGGTCAGTACTAGTTTCTCTATCCGGTGTTTCTGCCGCTACAAGACTTTTGCTCACGAAGTATACATGTTTATGTTTCTTTTCCTCTTCTTTGATGAGTACTGCACTGTTTCCTCCCGTGGAAAGGACTACCTATAATATAAGGTGCTCGCTTGGAGTAGGTTTGGAGAGTAAGGGGGAGTTGTTAGGTACTTCTTAATCTTGGCAAATGCTTCTTTACAGTCTTTATTCCAGCCGCTCACGGAATTTTTCTGCAACCTCTCGAAGAAAGGCTTGCATCTGTCTATTGACATGGAGATGAACCTGTTCAGGGCGGCTAATCTTCCCGTTAACCCTTGTATTTCCTTGAGGTTTCACGAGAACTTCATTTCTGTTATCGCCTTTACCTGGCCCGGGTTCAATCCGATTCCCCGTTGTGTAACTAGGTGTCCAAGAAACTTTCTCGCTGCCACTCCAAAAGTGCATTTCTCTGGGTTCAGCTTCATGGAAATTCTCCTTAGAACATGATTCCCTCTTGTTCGGTTAATGCGATAACCGTGTCGATGATGCGGAGGGGCTGCTTCCCCTTGTCCCACTTATCTTCTTCTCGTCTGTCTTCCTTAGCTTCAAGTTTTTGTTCATCCTTTTTCACAAGTTGGTAAGGCACCCTTCTTTGATCAACTACTCAATATAGTCCTTGAGCTGGAAACAGTCCCGCGTGTAATGCCCGTTGCTCTTATGGTAGGAGTAATGTTTATCTTTATCATTGTAACTAGGTTCCTTAGTGAACGGGGCTAGTCTTTTCAGCCAAGGTTTGTCTTTAATTGTCTCCAGTATTTGGTTGACCGGAATTGTCAACGTTGTGTAGATTTTGTTCCTTGGATGGATTCTGTCAATATCCAGCCTCTGATGTATATTTCTTTCTTGTTGGACTTTCCTCCCATCTGCTCCTTCTGTTTCGTCATGCTTCCTCCTTTCAAGTCTTACACTTTTTTCCCGCTTCTGAGATTCTTTTTTTTTTCGTTCAACCATTCTCTGCATCGGCAAGAAGTGAAAACGAAGCTCGGTTTTTCCCGTACTACCAAGATTCCTCATTTTCATCATTTTTGGATCCAACAGTTCTTCTACCACTTCCTTCGACATGATTCGAGATTTCCGAGCCTCTCCCTAGCCTCTTTCACGAGGTTCTACCACTGTACTTCCTCTTCATGTCGTACGTTTTTACTGTTCTCATGTTCTGCTTGTTTTCTGTCTCGACGGTTGTCCCCACAGTGGGCTTCCTATTCATTGTTATTTTTCCGTTCGTCATCATTCACCCGTTGATTGACCTCTGCTCGCGTTTTTGCAAGTTCCTGTTGTAGTGTGTTGATCTGATCTTATACATTCTGCCATGCATCCCGTTTAGGATCTTCTGCAACATTTCTATCGGTGGGGTTGGTTGATCTACGTGGCCATCTCCATTTCTGGTTCTGTTATCCTCATTTAGGGCTATGTCGGATCTGATTCTAGGCATGTTTATGGTCATGTAGGGTCGGTCTCATTGAGCTTTTCTCTCAGATCTCAATGAAAGTACCAAAATGTAAAAGATTTTTTTCCACTAATCAGGGATCAAAGGGAAAACTATTGATAATGGTTGATTTATATGAGTATTAATGAGAGAGATAGAGAGTAAGAGAACGTAAAAAGTAAATGCTCTGAGTTGTATTTTTTTGGAGTTGCCTTGAATGCATGATTTTCATTTAATACATTGACTTTATATAGGCTTCTTAAATTGCATGCATTGATTAGAATAATAATAAAAAGAAAGGGGATTGTTTATACCTATGGTCTCGGTAGCACTCATTACACCTAGAGATCACACATATTCGTGAAGATCATTCTGCTAGCTATGAGCCTATTTCCCTTCCTTATTTTTCATATGTCTCATTCAACCGTCAATCAGTTACAACCATTTGGTGATTCTTATTGTTCGAGCCAATCAATCCCCTCATTCGAGTCATTCAGCTATCTAGTCAATCACTGACACTTGATTGTCATTCAAGACCCCTTTCATTCATTCTCATTCTTCTTCTGATCATTCTCTTCTCGTTCTTGCCCAGTTCAGCGAGTGGCTTGCCCGTTCAGGGTAGTTCTCTGAGTCACAGGTTCCTTTTCCCATTACAGAGGTGTGGGTCCTCCGTCAGTCTTTTCCCATTCTCGAAGGTGTGGGTCCCTCATCAGTCTTTTCCCATTCTCGAATGTGTTGGTCCTCCGTCAGCATTTTTCTGTTATGGTGCTCTTTCCCGTTCTCAGTATGTGTCCGATCATTCTTCGTTTGTTTACAGGTATCTTGTGACATCAGTCCTCCTTCCTATTTTCGCTTTTCTGCCGCTTTTCACGAACCCTTTGGTTGGCCCTGCTTGTCCATGTGGTGGTGAATTATTTTTCCCTGTACGTTGTCATCAACTCATAATATGTATGGAGATGATTTAATTAAGTAGTTTAATTAAGTGTATTATGAAGTTATTATTAAATTGAAGCTTATACACTAGTTGAAGTGGCCTAATGTCGTCAATTTTAAAAGTGTGGAAACAAAATGAGCCATTTTTTTTTGTAGGAAGCCTAATATGAAATAATTAAAATATTGAGTGTTTTTACTTTTAACCATATAGAGATAAAAATGTTAAACATTGGTTTATTTTATGATAGGAAATGGGTTAAAAGAGCAATTAATCAAACGCTCTTTTAATTTTTAAAAAATAAATATATTTATCAATATATTACTTCTTTTACATATTCATATATATCTCATAATCTAGAATATGACTTATAAAAAAATCAAGAATATAATTAGTACGCCATTTTCACCAATAAACTATCGTAATAACTTGACAAAATATATAGTTCTCGAGAAATAAAAAATTTAAAAATAATATAATTAATTAATTATAAAGTGTGACATGAAATATAGTTTTTTATACATTGAATAACTGACGAACGCGATAATCTATAGCATTGGTGGGGTAAGGAAGAGAAAGGTGAGAGACATGAAAGATATTTCATCATTGCATATTGGAAGGTAAAAGCGCATTATAATACCAAAAGTGAAATTCTATGAGAGCTTTATATAAGTGGAAGTGTTCAAATGCATGAATATGTGAGATGTTAAGGATTTTAAGAGGTCAAACATTATTAAATTATTTTTATAAAGATTCCCATTGATTTTTCTTCCCACTTTCAACTCATTTTTACAGTGTCATATTTTGGTGGATATTTACCAAATTTAATTTACATAGTAGAAAGTAGGAATTGCCGACAGTCACCAACTTACTTTTTTTTAAAAATTTGTTGTTTTTATTTTTATATTTGGTAATAACCACCCAATTTGATTTAACCTACTAATAGCTATAAAAGTAGACCATATATTTCTATAAAAGTAATTATTGAAACACCACCTAATTAAAATCTACCTAAAGTTAATTTATGATTATTCATAAATTGGTTACCCATACATCTATAATTTAGAGATGATAGATTTGAATCATATTCACTCATTTCTTTTATTATTTATAACGTAATTTTGATAAAAAAAAATTATGATTCTCTCTATGAAAATGGGTGATCTGATACTTATGTGATTTTTTTATGACAAAATAGAACAGTGATTTTTATTTATGAAACCAAGCTAAAAAAATGCTTCAAGAATGATCTTTAGTGAGGTAATAATTACAAATTTTGAATAAATATGAATTATTTTTGTGCTTTTCGAAAAGTTTTTTTTAACCACGAAAAACAAATATCATTTTTTAGATACTAACACATGCGCTCAATTTCTTACTCTTATAAAAGAGTAAGTTTGTAGCTACTTGTTTAGGGTCAATTCTCTATTTTGTCCCTGCAATGTGCCTTCATTTACATTTTGGGCAGTGTGGGTTTGCTGGTCAATTTGGGTGGAATGAGGGCTTTGTGAGTCATTTAGCTGTTGCTTGTCTGATAGTGTGATTTTTGTTGACGGATAAATCTGCAGTGTCTTTTCTTTGCATGAGGGGGTAAAAGTCATTTCAGAGTTCAAAATATTGACCGTATTCGAACCGTAGGATCGTTTTGGTATGGGCCATTTATTTGGTTGTAAGGATAGATCTGAGCCATTTAAGTGTTTTAATCTGAGCCGTTGATTGACTAATATATATACTTCTTCTTCTTTACTTTTAGGGTTTTTTTCTCCTCTCCTCTCATTCTCCTTTCTTCGGCAATGGTGTTATGGCCTAGACTTTCTTAGTCTTATATTTTGCTTGCTTTTCGCAGGTGTTGGATAAAGCTTTGGTCTTCCTATTTTTTGTTAGAGTCTAATTTTAGTGTGGTGGTCGGTGATGGAGGTGGGAATGTGTTTGGTTCGGCTCATGGAACAAGTGAGATTTTTGCACCATTTTTTTGTTAATGTCTTTTGAAATTTTGATCTTTGTTCTGTTCGACAGCGATTAGTTAGGATTTTTTTTCATTTTCTTGCTTCAATGACTGATGTAGTTTTCTTAGAAGTAGGCTTGGCAATTTTTTGTTTTTTTTCTTTATTTGTTTGCCTGGTCTGGGTTGATTTTTGTTTTGTTGTGTAATAGAAAAATTAGTTTTGAAGCTTTGTATTGCGGTTGTTATAGATTAGAACAGAGGTAACTTTAGTTGGATCTGTCTTTTTCCTTCTTATCTTATCTTCTGTGTTTTCTCAATCAAAATAAATGGTTGTATATCAGGTGGTAGTCCATGTGCCTTCACGTTTGTGATTCTATCGTGGAAGTGCATGGGGATAGGATTGAACTGTTGAGCTTCTGAGCGAGTGAGCAGTCACGTGTATTCAGATGTTGAGCTCTGTGTCTTCACGTTAGTTGTTGCATTTGGTTCTTAGAGGTAATGATGATTGTTTTATTTGATATTCTCAATCGATCCATATACATGTGTCTCCTAATAATGTAGATTGTGTGGATGTTTGTGTTTTTTTGTTATATTTTGCATCCTAATCTAACACCTGTACAGGCTAGGCGCCGTAGGTTCCTGTCGTCTGAATCCACGGGCAACCATGTGAATTCAATTACTGAATTCAAATTGCTTGGCTTCACAGCAGGTGGCACTCACATGCCTTCACGTTGGAGGTAATGATAGTTACTTTGTCTTATTTGTTCAATTGTTCTATGTACATGTATATGCTGTTTCTTTGAGAGATGCTTGGCATTTGGGTACTTTTGGTAGTGATTCTAATGATAAAGTATGTCATTCTTCTTATACTTCTTCTTCTGGTTCTCTTTGTATTTCTCCTTTATGGTGATTTTATAGATTATTTTCTTTTTAGATTAAAAATAAATTTATGTTTCTACTTCTTAATTTTGATGTTCAACTGCAAGAAGGTATACACGCGGTGTGAAACTCATGTAATTTATAATTTAGACAATATTTTTTTATGTACCATTGATTTGACTTATTTTTTGAAATTTTTTTACTTCTTTTTATCGCTGCTCTTTGTGATCTGAATTTTTTTCCTTCTCTGATATGATTTTCATTTTCTATTACTGTCTTATGTTCTGTGATTAATTTCTCTTGTGTTTTGTGGTAGTTCACTATGAATAATATTTTTTAATTGTGTTTGTATGATTCTAACCTGCTTATATTGTTGATTTCTGTCATTTTTAATAATAATTTGAATTTTGATATTAAAACAGATTCTTTTGATACGAGATCTCAAAATCAAGATTTACGTGCTTAAATTCTTATTTTATGGTTTGATGTATTACTTCTCAGTCAACTCTATATTTTTACTAGCGTTTTGCTTTATTAGTTTTTTTTTTGTTTGTTGAATAGAGATTTAGATTAAACATCTTTGCAACAATTTTAATGCGTTATTTATCTCTATAATTTATGTTCATCGTTGACTGAAATGTTTCTAATTAAACATTTTCTGCGTATACTGTTAAAATGTTTCTTATAAAAATTTTCAGTCGTTCTTTCTATTTTAGATTATGTTAATCATTCATTAGTTGTTCTTATTTAAATGTTTCTAATTAAAAAGAAAATTTTTATGCCTTTGGTGTGATGTTTATGGTTTTAATATGTTTGTATTCATTTTTTTTTAATTTCTCATCTTATACTTTCAAATTTCTTTTAAAGACCCGTTATAATTTGTATGACTTTATCTGATGATTTGTCGCTTATTTTTGTGTTTCGAGACATGCCTTTTACCGTTCATTTATCTGAAAAAAATTATCAGAACTGATTTCACGTAACTTACTATGTTGTTGCTTCATACATGCTTAAGAATGTTAGTGTGGAGTATAATAAAGATATATGGGAATATTATGGGGATTAGGATTTTTGAATTCAAAATTTGATTGTGGGATGGGTAGAGATTTTTGTGGGGAGATCCAAACCATAAGATTGAGATTCGGATTTAGAGATTTGTGTTATTTGACTTTATTTGATTGTGGGATGTGTTATTTGATATGGTTTTTTTATTTTTATAGGTTTTTCTTGGCTCTGTATTGCTTAGTCATTAACCCTTGTTTAAAGATTTGACAAAATATTAGTTTATGAGATATTTTGACGTCAGCATCCATGTATTCGAGGTTTATACATTTAGCGCGTCTTTGGTATTGGTCTTTATTCGAATGAGTTAAATATTGTTAAAACTATGTTTTTTTGCTTTTGTCCTTGCCAGGTAGTACTCCCTGCTGACGTTGAGATTTTTCCCTCATTTTTTTAGGTTTGATCTTCTGTGGTTCATTAACTTTTTATTTTAATTTAAGATTTTTCTATTTCAAATTTGCAAGTTTGTCAATAACCGCTTCCTTATTTTGTATTCTAGGTGAGCTTTCTTGGCGTGAGGCTTATCTTTATCTCTGTTTTGTTTTTCTGAAAGTTGAGTTTAATGTCTAATTTTTCTTCACAAACTATATGCTGTTGGTTGTTAATGTTTCTTTAGTTATGTGGGAAGGATTGTCTACGTGATGATTTAATATGAGTGAGTGAATGTCTTTACTTGAGTTAGTGTTTCCCCAATTTTAGCTATGTGTGTTGACTTTGTTATGAATGGTAGATTAAATTTTTAAAATATAATTCCTTTTAGTTGTCTATCAATAATTGCTTATGTAATCTTGTTTTTGCTGACCTTTGAAAAAATGGTAGTGTGTGAATTTATGATTCTGTGTTGTTTTTTGTCTATTTTTTTCTACTTACATTTCATCTTCTTAATTTCTGTGAATGTCAGTCCGTGTTGTTCAATTAAGTTGCTTTAGTTGTTGTTACTTTCTATGTTGTCTATTTTTTTTGTGAGTTTCAACTACTAAAATTGTTTGAGTAAGTAGAGCTAGTATTTAGGATTCTGATTACATGGTATGGCTTATATTTCTTCTCCTTTCTTCTTCTTACTATTGTGTTTTAATTCTTTTTTTGTGTTTGATGTATTACTTCTCAAAGTCTTTTTTTAAGCTTTCTACTTCGTTAGCTTCTTTGTTTGGTATCTAGGGAGGGTTTTTTCCCCTTCTTGCTTTCCCTTCTTGCTTCCCCTTAATAGTTGTTTAAATTTTCTTTTTTAATTTTTTAATACTGAGAATTGCGCATGTTGTCTTATTCATTTTATATATTTTGTTTCTCTTTAACCTAATATTTTGATGTTACATATTAACATGAAAGAGAAGAATCTCATTAATTTAGACATTTCACTCTATGAATGTTGTGAGCAACTTGAGAAATTGACGACAAAATGATACTCTCAATCGGTCCGGAAGTTGAGTCAAAGAAAGAAGGGAAGAAAGAGGAGAGAGAAAAAGAGAACGACAAGAAGGATAAACCCAAAGAAAGAATAAGAGAAGAAAGAAACATAGCATGTGTTAGACCTTGTAAAAGCTTACAAGGCATAGACCGCATTTAACTTGATATTACCATACCCAAAGCATGTTATATCAATTTTTTTGCGATAATTTGTTGATATCAAAATAGATTCAGTTCTGTTTTTTATCATCATAAAAATTTTAGGGTCTTCAAATACAAGAATGGAGAAGCATCTTCTGGTCATGTCCTATCATTAACTTTGGAAATGTGCTTGACAAAAACGGAGGAGGCTGAAGACTATTTTGTGATGTATTGCAGGCTAGAGATCACTATTCTGATGTATTTTACTTACTATGAATCTTACCCCTAGAAAAAAAAATTGAGAGAAGGTCCATTATTTTTATTTTAGCCATCTTTATTTGTTTCTTCTCCTTTTGGTTAAAAGTAACTATGGTATTACATTTTGGATTATAAAGGTAAATGATATGACATGACAAATATTTGTGATTCTGTGTTTTGAGTCTGAATATATTAAGCCTTGCTTATAGGTTATTTGTTTCGTTGTTAGCGGTTGTAATGGTATGAAAGCAATATTATTGATACCATTCTGTTTTGATATTATTAATACATTTATCCTATTAAACAATATTATCAATTTTATTACTAACTGGCGGATGGCCAGAGTCAATCACGCATCTTCACGTTCCTAATTTCTTTCTTTTTTAATCGAAATATTCAAATAAAAGTGTTAAAATTATTAGACATAGTAAGATAAACCTTTAGTAATAATGATATTTTTTGTAGTAATAGAATTTTCAAGGATTTTTTCCATCCAACTAGGACACAAACAGTATTTGATTTTTTATGCGTTCATAGGACATATAGTTACAGAGGAAGTACTTGAGCAGATAGTTACATTTACAACTATGTTGTCAATTTTTTAATATTAAAATTTGACTATGTTGTCTTATTGATTTTATGTATTTATTTTATTCTTAGAAATTTACTGAGCTTTGAGGTGCCTATTTGAAGTATATAGATCTTCTTCCTAATTTAAAATCTCTTAGTTTATATTTTTTTCCTCGTTTGATGCTTTGAATTCTTCGTCAACTATTAGTCAATGTATGATTCCATGTTAATTTGTCTATGTTTCTAATGATAGTTTAATATGTTTTTGAATGATGAGTGAATTCTTATATTGATTTTCTATTTTGATATTATTTATTTTTATTTTATAAGACTTAAATTTGTATTATGTATTTTGATAAATTTATCTCTTGATAAATGTCGAAGATATGAGCAGGAAAATGTTAAATATAATATTATTAGAATATCTGACAACTCGGACAGTTCTTCACCTGGTGAGTCATCTGCATCAACATGTCTGACAGAATATTTCTACCATTAATGTAGACAGAGGACGTTCGTCATCCTCCACATGAAAATATATTTAAAGTTTGTTGTAGTAAACATATGTAAATATTTTGTATCATAGGATTAATATTATTGTATGCGTGTTTTTGTAACTTTTGAGTGTATATATAAATAATGTATNTTTGAGATTTTGGACACTTTGACTGTTGAAGAGATTAGTGAACCTACAAGGCAGTGACACTATCCAACATGCCAAGGTGGTCCGGGTTTCATTGAATGGTACAGAGGGTGAAACTTCATAAAGTGCTAGCAGAGCTTTTAGATGAGGAGTTGTGGTGAAGAGGAACATATGTTATTTCAGCAGGTGAGGCAATTGAAAAATGGAAAGGCTTAAGAGATGAGAAGAAAGATCATGACATAGTCTGGCCTCCTAGGGTTATGATCATGAATACAAAGCTCGATCAAGATAAAAATGATAGTATAAACTTTGTTTTGTGTATATAAATACATCTCTTCTTAATATATACCTCAAATTTTGAGTGTTTCTATCTCTTGTTGAAAGTGTTAACGTGCTTGTCTTTTGTCATCTCAAAATTGTTCACTGTGAGTTAGAGACAGAAGTAAACTCCATTTAAGATAAATTCTTAAAAACATCATCTCTCTCTCCAAAAGAAAGAACAAAGCTTAGATGAGTAACATTTTATTTATAAGTGGTGTTTGATTACAATTATTATCAGTACTATATAGTATTGATTATTTAAATTCTGTAATACTTGATTTTTTATTATTTTTTTCTTTGCTATCCATTGTATTCATTGATATTTACACATATATGATTTTTAATCCTTTTCTGAAAGTTTTAATGCTTAATGCTTTTTTTTTCATATCCAATCATGCACAAGAATCAATCATAACAACTAGCACATATAAATAGGTTCAATATGTCATCGTATGCATCTATTAAAGAAGGACTAGATCATGATCCGATGTTCAAAGTTACAGGTAATTTCAATTGTGAAATTTAAAATCCCCTTCTATCACTTAACCTTAAGATAAACAGAGCATTTTGCTGCTCGAGTAGCTCTTGAAATTCTCTCTACAAGAGCTCCCTCAATATCTCTAACTATCAAATTTCTCGTAAGTTCTTTTACTTTGAAAAAAAAATTCTTGTATTTTTATAGTTACTTCTTTTCTTAATTTAAAATTTCAAAATCTGCCAGGATGAAACTAAAATTTTATATTAACTTGTATAATATATGCAAATATTATAAAATATTTATTACTATACATTTTTGCGTGATTTGTTAAGAACTATGATGATAATTTTCCTCCGCTCCCGTTACTTATGTGTTATTAATGGAGTCAGGACATACTATTGCAACCAAGCACGTGCAAAGCACATGCCATGTACCTAGTTTAATTAAAACGCAATGTTTACTACTACACAACATAGTTTTAATTACGGCTTCAATTCATCACTAAAAGTAAATAGTGATAGTTCTCTTAAAGTCTTCCACGGAGGTGTAATCTTAAGAATGCATGTCATTTTGAAATTAAACAGCCATCTTAGGAGTTAAGTGAGATGTTATCCAACATGGACTGTGGGTGATAATATGTATGTGCTTATATTCCTGGGACACTCCACCAACATCAATAGGTTTTTAGCTGAATTCATATATGAAATCAGAGTTTGGTTTCATGTATGTGCATGTCCAGCTCATAACACGCTCTGCAGGAAAGGGGATGTTATCTCATATCGCCGTGTGTGAAGATCTATCTGTTCTTATTAAACTATTGAACCAGTACTTCACCCTAACACCAATTGATCTTTGGTTCAATTCCAACCTTTAGTATTATGCAAATACTATAAAAATGAATTTAGTCTTTTAACAATTTTTGTTTATTTAAATACGGTATAGATGGAGGATCTAAGATTTTGTTTTCATTTTGTCATCATATATATTGGCAATATAATATGAAAATTGTCTACTCTTAAAAATATAGAAAATTTCTATGATGATATTAATTTCAAAACAATTAAATTATTAAATCATAGTATAATGATGTTTTATTAAAATTATCGTAGAACATTATTTTTTTTCTGATTTAGCGTTCTTGGTTGTAAAGGAATTTCTTCCTCTACTGTATTCTAGAAGAGAATGTGTATAAAAACTTTTGAGAATTGAAAGAGAAGAGAGGAAAGTAATGGACTAGTTTGTATTGATTCGAATTGTCTTCCTTTGATACATGTAGAGGTATTTATAGGCTTTCTCCTCCATGATCGTTTACAACCATTTAATTAGATATAATAAATATTTAATATGATTATGGTCGTTTATCAAATCGCCGAGAAGGGTGTAACTGCCGCTATCAAATCTGATTCATCTTTAACCGCCACATCATTTTTCATTGACTTTGCCTCTTTTTAAGTCTTCCCAAGTCATCCGTTTTGGCTTTCTTTCTGCCACGTTGTTGATCCATTACCGTATGAATTAACCAACCCTGTTTTGTATCTCAGCTTTAAGCCGTTCATCCAAAACACTAATATTCTGATTAGCCGTTCAGTGTTGGCCGGTTACGTCATGATTTTCATCCTCACTTTGTATCTCGCATCGTTTCACCTTTCTGCATGCCATGATTAGGTTTCTTGAGTGAAAAAAGACATCTCCACCATTTCATCTTTTGCTTATGCTTCTACTAATTCCATTGCGGCACGTGTCTGGACACGCTCTTTTTTGCTTTCACGCGTTGTTTCCATTCTTTACCCTTCAAGTCTGTCGTTTGGCTTATTATCTTCCCGCGCGTACTTTCATTTCAGTAAGTTTCTTCTTCTTTGTTATCAAGCTTTCATTAATGGAATCTTCTTTCTCCTTCACCTTTCTTGGAATTAGAAATAGAGAAGAGTTCAACCATTTCGTTTCTCGTTATCATAGGGCCTTTCCCGATGAGGTTGACTATTATTACTCCGACAACGACCTCGTTAGCCTTCTTTTTACCCTGGTGTTCAGAATTTTAGAACAATGTACATAGCTTTAGTCTTTTAGTTTCCTATTTCTCCTATTTTTTCAGCAACTTTTTCACTATCATGACTTTTCTCTTTCTCAGTTTACCCCAAACACCTATAAATTTTTGCTAGGTTTTGTGTCTCTGAACTGTTTGTTTAATGTAAAGTTAGCTCGAAATGAATTTTGTTTATTGTACTCCCTTAGGGAGAAGAATGGTCATCACTATGCTGCCCCACGCAGTGCCTGACCGGCAATCTGTTGATACTGGACCTGCCCAACGATGATAAATGGTGGACTGTTGAGGCGTTTCAAGTTTTCGGTGATTAGAGAGGTGGCAGTCACTCCCACATTCTTACGAATGGAGATCGTATGGTGAGTGACTATGCCCATCTCTGTTTATTTTTTTTGTTCATATTCCTTTCTTCATTTGGCTAAACGTTTTCTTCTTTTCTATTTAATCATGAACAAACGTAAAAACATTCATCCATACGGAACTCTTGATGATAGAGCCAAGATCCAGGCCACTTACAGTGTTCACACTCATGATTGGCAGTGGTTACTTGACCCCGAGTGCGAGCATCATTTTATTATCTTACCTCCCCCTAGACCTTTGGCCCTACCTGTTGTCATCCAAAGACAACCTTCTTATCCAAGAAGCTTTTGAAGTGATGAGACCTATCAAGCTTTCCTTAAGTCATTATTCTTCACCCAATGTTTACCCACGACTGGCTATTGAGCCATCGGCCGTGATTCCTTCTTTTGAGACTTCTCATATTCATCCTCTTCTTCAAGTTTCTTCCCTCTATCTATCAGGACCCTTGTTCGGCTTGACTTTTTTGGGCATATGGGGTTTATTCCGCTTAGATCTTCATCCTCAGATTTCAAATTGGGTACTTATAGGGCAACCCATGATCGACTTTGGACTTTGTTTCCTTTTGGCTCTGACCCAAGGATACCTTTTGAAGTTAACTTGTTGATGGACCGCAAGTCATCCCATCAGAGAATGAGCCATCTTGAGTGCTTTGTCAATGCTAGTGAGTTTGTAGAGGATCCAGTTGAAGCTCTTCAGATAGACATCAACCATCAGATAGACATCAACCATTATCTTCTTCAGGTAATTTTTCTTGTTCATAACTTTCTTTCATATTACTATTATTTCTTGTTTCAAACTTATGGATTTTGACTTTCTTTCATACAAATCTTTACCATGATACCTTGCTCCAAGCTTAACAAAATTTATGGTGAGATGCTTAAACACGAATAAGAAATGTCTAACCTCAAGCTCAACTGGCCACTAAAGATGTGGAGCTTGGAGAGCTGAAGAGGGAGGCTCTTAATCGAAGAATTGCGAGATGAAGGAGACAAATGAGTTCAGGAAGTTGTTTGTGAGGCTTCCGAGCAGTTTGAGGCCTCGATTGCTGAATCATTACAGAAGAATAAGGTGGAAGCTTATAACCTTTATACTGCTCAATTCAAGCTGCTGGAGAAGGATGCTTACACCATCAACTATCTCGATGGTGTCTCTCAGGGACCTCCCCAATATGAATTGACTGAAGAAATTCCTCATTCGGCTGAAAAGAGTGCTGAAAAGAATTATGCTGCCCTAGAATCGACTTGTGAAGCGATCACTAAAGAAGTGATTTCTGAAGTGACGCGGAGGCCATATGACCCATCGGCAGAGCATATCCAATTGGATTAGTATTTTTTTTAACTGTCTTTTAATTTTCTGTTATTCTTTTTTTTATGAATGAAATATCTCATTTTTACCTTTAAACTTCGAGTATCACTATTTCTCAGTAACTTTAATTTATACTTAATTAATTTTTTCTTTTAATTCTTTGCCTTGAATATTCACTTAGCATTCTTAAATGATTCAAGTAGCTGCTCAGCATAGTTAGGCAAATTTCCTTCAATTTTCACCTTAAGTGGTCGTTTAGCATACTTAGGCAAATTTTCTTCTATTTTTGTCTTAAGGCCACTCGGCACTCGTAGACTTTTTATTTTTGCCTTAAGCAGCCGCTTTCCATATTTAGACTTTTTTATTTTTACCTTAAGTGGCCGCTTGTCACACTTAGGCTTTTTATTGGATTTTTACCTTAAGCGGCCGCTTGGCACACTAGGCAAAATTTCTTCAATTTTCACCTTAAGTGGCTGTTTAGGACACTTAAACTTTTTTCCTCATGTTTTTGCATTAAGCGGCCGCTTGTCACACTTAGGCTTTTTTCTTTGATTTTCATCTTAAGCGGCCGCTTAGCAAACTTAAGCTTTTTTTCTTTGATTTTTACCTTAAGCGGCCGCTTGGCACACTTAGGCTTTTTTCCATACTTTTTGTCTTAAGCGGCCACTTGACACACTTAGATTTTTTTCTCGTTGTTTGTACACTCCCTCTTTATGAGATTCGGGCTTACTATTCGTAAGAATTCAAGGAAAACATGAAGACAGATTTTACGTGGAAAACCCTTTAACAAGGAAAAAAAACCCACGAAGTAAAGATATTCACATTAAAATAATGAAAGAAAGTGATTCATACATAGTATTTTCTCAGATGTAGAGCATTATATGATTTTAGAATATATGTACCTTCGCTTTTGGTCAGCCAATATAATCCTTTGCCTCTCACGACTTTGATAATATATGGACCTTCCCAATTCGGTCCCATCTTTCCTTGATCTGTTTGCATTATTCTTTGAAGCACTAGCTCACCAAGTTGAAAACCTCTTGCTTTTACCCTCTTTAAGAAGTAAGCTCATTTTCATTGATTGTAATTGCCTAATTTGATGAGGGTTATTTTCCTCTTTTCTTTCAACAAATCTAACTACTTTTTCAAAATTTGGAAATTTTCTTCGTGACTGATTTCGGATGTTGGGGTTGGGCATCCAATTTCTGTCGGAATGATTGCCTTTGGCCCGAATGCTAAGGAAAATAGTGTTTTCCCAGTTATGCTTCCAGCAGGTCTAACTGCTTTTCCAAAATTTGGGAATTTTGTTCTTTACTGATTTCTGATGTTGCGTTGGGTATCCAATTTCTGTCGGAATGATTGTTTCTACCCCGAATGTTAAGGCAAACAAGGTTTGTCCAATTGTGCTCCCTCAGAGTTGTACAATAAGCCCAAAGAATCAAGGGTAATTCCTCAACCCATTTCCATTTTGCTGCTTCAGTCTTTTATTTAGCTCTTCGAAGATAGTTTAGTTTGACCGTTCTACTAGGTCACTCTCTTACAGATAATATATGGTTGAGTGTAAAAATTTTATCCTCAACCCTTCATAAAAGCTTTTGATGGTTTTTCCAATGAATATTACATCCCGTTGTCAGAGATTATGACCTTTAGGATTCCATATCTGCACATGATTTCTTTCGAAAGGAAGCTTCTAACATCTTCTTCTCATATCCTTGCAAGTGCTATCGCTTCTATCCATTTTTTGAAGTAGTTCGTTGCTACTAATAAGAATTTCTTTTGTGTTGGAACCATGGGAAATTGTCCTACTATATAAAGTCTCCGCTACATGAATGGTCAGGGGCTAACCAAGGTTTGTAATGACTCTGGAGCCATTCATGGAATGAGTCTGAATCTTTAGCATTTATCACATTTTTAGCATATTGCTTCGCATATGCTTGCATCTTGGGTCAGTAATGCCTTTCATTCCAAATTTTGTGCACCAAGGTCCTTCCTCCTATGTGACTTCCACAAACCCCTTAGTGGATTTCTGCCAGGATGTATATAACTTCAATTGAGTCAAGACACTTTAAATAGGGTCCCGAGAAAGATATTTTACATAGATTTTCATTGATTAGGGTGTATCTACAGGCCTATTAGATAAGCTTTCATGCCTCTAAATTATCTTTTGGAAGTTTGTTGCCTCACAAGTATTGGATGATTGGATCCATCCAGCTTGGTTCTGTGGATTTTGTATTGTGAATTGTCATTTGACTTTCTGTGCTTAGGAATTCTAAGAATTTAAATGGGATATTTCTTCTTCCATGATTGTTTATGGATGATCCTAAAGTTGCCAAAGCATCCGCGTGCGAATTTCTCCTCTTGGGATTTATTTTATGTGATATTCTTCCAACTGCTCTAGTAGTTGCTTTACGCATCGGAGGTATTTCGACATCCTTTCGTCTATAGTGGCATATGTCCCTGTAACTTGGTTAGTCACTAATTATGAATCACAATAAATATTTATCTTTCTTACCACAAACTACTTAACGAGGCGGATTCCTACTAGTAGTGCTTCGTATTCCGCTTCGTTGTTCCATGTGTTGAAGTTGAATGATAGGGCATGTTCTATGATTTCTCCATGTGGTGGGGTCCGGATTACCATACCTGCCCCAGATCCTTTCTAATTCGATGCTCCAACTACACACAATTCCCATTCATTCTTTTGTGGATTGACTTCAGTGATGCATTTACTTTACCTCGTTGTGAACTCGGCGATAAAATCTGCCAACATTTGTGACTTCATTGATGTTCTTGGGATATAACATATTTCATATTGACCGAGTTCTACAACCCACTTGGCTATTAGATCTGGTGAATGTAGAACGATTTGGATTGGATACTCGATTTACATAACTATTGTATGCGTCTGAAAATACAACTTCATTTTACGTGACCCATGATCAGTGCTAGGACCGTTTTCTCAATTTTCTTATATCTGCTTTCCACATCCGCCACGCTTTTGTTGATGAAGTATACTAGATTCTGTGATTTCCCTTCTTTTCTGACTAAAGTCGTATTGACTGTTGTCTTGAGATTGTCAATTATATGTGCAACTCATCATTTGGCTTTGGTTTTGATAGAATAGGTGGCGATGCCAAATATTCTTTGATTGCTTGGAAGGCCGTTTCACAATCTTCATCCCATCTTTGGACTGAACTCTTTTTTTATCTTCGAGAAGAAGGGTCTACACTTGTCTGTTGACTTGGCAAAAAATCTCCTGATGGCTTCTAGCTTCCCCATGAGGCTTTACATGTCCTTTAGGGTTGTTTGAGTCTTCATTTCGATAATTTCCTTCACTTGATTAGGATTAATCTCTATTCCCCTTTGTGTGACCATATGCTTGAGGAACTTTTTCCTACTTTGACCCGAAAGCACATTTTTCTAGGTTTAGCTTCATGTTATATTTTCGTAATTCTGAGAACGCTTCTTCAAAATGTCTTATATAGTCTTGACAGTTGATTGACTTAACCAACATATCGTCTAAATAGACCTCCATTGTATGCCCGATTTGGTTGTTGAATATGTGATTTACAAGCCATTGGTATATGGCTCATGCGTTCTTTAATGCAAAAGGCATTATTTTATAACAATAAATGCCATGCTCAGTTATGAATAGTGTTTTTCTTGGTCTAACGGATACATTTTTTACTTGATTGTATCTAGAAAATGCATCCATGAAACTTAATAATTTATGCCTCATTGTTGCGTCGATCATCTGACCAATTCCTAGAAGCAGATAATCATCATTGGGACACGCCTTGTTGAGATCTGTGAAGTCTACACATACTCTCCATTTTCCATTCTTCTTTTTGAACAACACCACATTGGATAGCCATTATGGATACATGAATTCCCTAATGAAACCCGCATTTGTTAAATGGTTAACGTCTTCCTAAATGGTCCATCTCTTCTATTTTACAGGTCCAATTTACGGATTTATATTTAAGCAGTGACATATAACTTCTTCGTTTATTCCTGGCATGTTCGTCGGGGTTTAAATGAACATATCTTCATTTACTTTTGTGGGGTCAACGTTGCTCATATCTTGGTTACTTTTGTTACTTCACTGAGTTTTATTTCTACCAACTCCTCAGCATTTTCATAATGTGGTCCCTCTTCCTCAGTCATACTATTTTGCGGCTTTAATTTCTATTATTGTTGAACCATTGGCCATTTGATCTCCTATGATCGTCTTTGTTCCCTATGGGCTTGGGTACTTCATGGCTTGATGATAAGTTGATGAAACCATTTTCATCTTGTAGATATATGTTCTGCCTAATATTGCATTGTACGAGGATGGTGTGTTAACAACCGTAAATTCTATTAAGTGATTGAACGGTTCTGCTAGCACTGGAAGGGGAAGGGTCCCTTCTGAGTACGTTACTTCTCTATTGAATCCCACTAATGGTTACCCCAAATTTCATAGTTTCGCTGCTTCTACTCTCATATTCTCCAAGGTTGATCGACATAGGGCATTTGGGGCACTGTCGTTATCTACTAATATTATTCTCAGTAGACACTTTCCCATATAAATGAATCACTAAGGTATCATTATGATTCTCAGCGATTTGTAAGCCTCCATTGTTGTTGAACGTTATGGGAGCTTCTTCTACAGTCTTTTTCTCTTCTTCTGTAACCACAACTGCCTTTTTACAGTATTGCTTCATTTCTTTGCAACTAACCCCTTCTAACTCTGTCAGAGCTATTATTGTGTTGACTATGCGTAGCGGCTCTGCCGCCTTTCTCTATTCAGTTTCTCTTTCCACTTGCATGTTGTCTAGTTTTATGATGTATTGATGAAAATGGAGTTTGCTAATGAGTTCTTTAATATAATCATTCAGCTGGTAACAATCCTTTGTCATGGGCTCTTTACTTTTTTGAAATGAACAGAACTTGTGCTTGTCATTTTTGGTTGTTCTCTCTTGATCGGTGGTGGCCTTTTAAGCCACAACTCATCTTTTTAGAGTACACAAGATCTGGTTTACCATAATAGTGAGCGGAGTGTATTTTTTATCCCTTTGGATGAACCGCTCTGGTCCTCTTGGTCTTTTGTCTTGTATGCTTACTTCTCATTTATGTTTGCCTCTGAGTGTCTCACTTTTATACTTGCCGTTGCTGCTAGAGGCCGCCGCTAGCTGTTCTAATAGTCGCATCATACTTTTTCTTCCCTCTTCAAGATTTATATAAGTTTGAACCCTGAGGAATGTTTTCGTCATTGTGAGTGGTTTTTCGTTGGACATATCTTCGAATAATGAAGATTGTGGGTCCAATCCTCTTCTGAACGCCAATCGAGCTACGCGGTCATCGTAGTCCTCCACTTTGCCCATTTCTTCTTTAAACCGCTAGGTGTATTTATACAATGACTCTCTTTTCTTTATTGAGATTGTCAGCAGGTACTCTGAATCTTCTGTGACAAACCAATAGCATATTATTTCAAAAAGACATTGACATAACAGAAAAGTTAGTTATAGAAAAATGAGGAAGAGAAAGATACCATTTTAGAGCATTATCGGCCAGGCTTGTCAGGAATATTCTGCACATGAGTGCGTCTTCGTGTTAATAGAGCACCATCATTTGTCAGAACTGCCTCAGGTGTTCAATGGGATTCGTCTTCCCTGTATAATATTTGAATTTTGGTAGTGTGAACTTCTTCAAGATAGGTGTTGACAGGATTTCTAGAGTTAACAGAGTTTGGGTCAGCGAATCTAGATCTGTCACCACTGTTGCGCTCAATCTTTTGTCTTCTACCATTTTCCTATCGAGCATATTTTCTATACGTGTTCCGTTAACCCATATTTTACTCTGGGGATTCCTACCGCTCCATTATCCATGTTCTTGGTCTGTCCTTCACCCTCCTCATTATGTTCATGGTCATGGTTCTGGTTCGTTGCGTGTTTGCTGGACTTCTTGTTGTAGGGTTGCAACTTGATCTTGCAGTGTATGCAGAGTTGTATGCAAGGTTTCTGCGTTTCAGTTCTCCAACTTTGTGATTGTGGCTAGAACATCACGATTCCCTTGTTTAAGATTATTTATGGATCGTTTCTACTCTCGGAGTTGCATAACGCTTGATCTTGTTCTTAGCATTCTCAACATTTCTTCTTGAAAATCTTTCCTCCTTGAGTTTTCTTTAAGCTCTCAATGAAAGCACCAATTTGTAAAGTAATTTCTTCCCCTGCCGTATTCTAGAACATGATGCATATAAAAAGTTTTGAGAACTGCAAGAGAAGATAGGAAAGTAATGAAGTAGTTTATATTGATTCGAATTGCCTTCGTTTCATACATGTGGAGCTATTTATCGGCATTCTCCTCTATCACATTTTAAAACCGTTTAATTAGATATAATGAATATTTAATATGATTATGGTCGTTGATCAAATCGTGGAGAAAGGTGTAGCTACGGTATTGAATTTGATTCTCCTTTGACCGCCACATCATCTGTCATTGACCTCACCTCTTTTTAAGCCCCACATTCATTCGTTTTGGCTTTCTTACCTCCACATTGGCAACCCATTTCTGTATGAATTAACCAACCCCGTAGACTTGCAACTTTACTTCTTATTGCGGCACACCAACCAGTTGGTCCGGTAGTCAGATCTGAGAGCAAAAGCTTTTCAATTGTATAAACATTATTTTCTATGAGTTGTCAAAGAAACTTAATTTTAATGCACAATTAATTAATTCATATGCATATACTTTGTCAAAAGTAAGATATAAATGTAATAGAATGTAATATGTCATTAGAGTCATAGAACAAGCACACGAATAAATTAATTAAATGAAGGTCAAAACTAAACTACAAAATTTAATTTACTTTATTTAATGTGTTAATTTAGAGCTCTCTAAATCATTTGTATTGTTTGAGTAAATATAAATTGAGTAAGTTTTTTTTATCAAATTTTAAGTGACTAATCGATGTATTAATCATTTATAGAGCAATATGTTATCACACATTAAAATAATATGTAACTTATATGTTAATTATTCAATTAATAATTTACACATCATTTAATCAATTAATACTTAATCATTCTAGATTTATTCTTATTTATTTTAGATATTAACTAATAATCTGATTTGAAACTTTCTCTACTAATAAGAACTTTTAACTTTTAGACAAATTATATTACTATTACCTTAGTTTTTTTTTGTCAAATGTATAACTCAGTTGAAAACATTCAAAAGAATATTACAAAATTAAAATGTAGAAAATTTGAAGAAAAATAAAAAGAATCACAGAGTCATATGACCTCAATATAAGTAATTACAATGTCTTGTCTGGCTTTAAGAAATGTGTTTGTTGATTATGTAGAGAGAGGGATTGCCTCCAAAACCACAAAAAGGACATCCGAAAGAAAAGTGATAAAAAAGAAAGTCAAAGATGAACACATTGTGAATATTGGTAACAAGCTGTAACTTTTTGTTGAATAAATTGAGAATCCAAATATCTTCTCCATACCTACATAATTATCATCCTTTTTGTACCACATAATTAAGACAAAATATAATCTGAAAGATATATGGAAGGGTCGGATAAGAAAAACTGTGTCTCATACTCATTTGCCTAAACAATAAACAAGTACATAAATCAAGGTTGTAGTATTTCTCGACAAAATGTCTGTATTTTTTAAATACTGGATGATTTGATGCTTATATATTGTTTTTTAAATTCCAACGGTTTGCATTCTTTTTTAGTATGAATATAATATGAAAATTCATGAAATTCTAAAATTATTGTATTTTTCCCTCAGCCCTTGAATGAGTTTTGGTCAGTTACCATTATCTGTGTACTTAGGATTATACTCTATAGCTAGATATACATGACACAAACTTTAAGTCACAATCAGGCTTAAAGCACATATAATTTAGTATATAATATTATACGGATGATTAAATTTCAACAAAGAGTTTCAATTCAATCAATGTGGAGAATGAGCTGTATATACTTGTTTCAATGTGGTCCTTCGGTTCATTGTTGGCATTATACCAAATCTTGTTCGTTCTTTTCCTTGAGAAAATGGAAAACTCATGTTGATTAAAATATTATATCATATACATAAAAAGTTTCAATATGATCAGTTGGATTAAAAGATGTAGTGATTAATCTTGTCATTAAACCAGCGCCATTTTCGTATTATTGTCATCGTTAGCTCGCTTTAGGAAAAAAACTTGAACTTGGAAGAAAAGAAGTTTACGAGTATTGTGTACGTGAAGAAATTTGTATAAACTAGTATTAATTGTATGAGGACTAAGGACTAAGGCGTAGATCAATAATAAAGGTACCAAAAATTATAGGTGAGAAAGATACCATAAAATGGAAATTTAACACACCAATTTCGTGGATGAATGCTATGGATGACGATGGCAATGTCTGTTCCAGGTACATCATACCTATATTCATTTGGTCTCTGAACTAATCATCAAATACAATGCTACAAAATTGTATTCAAAATTAATCTCTTTGTAAGCTAAGAGGTATGTGATAGTCACCTCCATATGTTCCCCACGTCTAGCCCGACCCCGCGGCCGAGACCCATTTCGACCAAAGAAAAAGAAAAGGAGTGTCAGGAAGGAAGAAGGTGGTGGTGTATATGCAATGAATATGATCCCTTTTTCTTCAAGTTGCCCAATTCATTGTTAGCTTTGAAATAGTTTTGACGTAATCAACAGCTCAATCTTATTGGTATCATCAAGTGTTATAATTGACTAGTTGGATTTTCAGTTGACACAATAGTTTAACGTCAAACTTACATCACGAGATTGTAGAGTTTGAATTGTAGTATTCATAATCCTTGTGAAATTTATTATTTTGACAGAAAAAAGAAAAGCAATACTATAATAAATGGATTTCATATAAGTATATATAAAAAGAGTAACTCTGCACCGATTAAATTATTGATTAAGTCTTAAGTGATCAAGTGATATGTTAATCATTTATTAGTTGGTTTATCAAATTATTTTAATAAGTAATTGTGAAAGCAAACAATAGCATGAATGCTTAACTCATAGTCACATCATAGAAAAAACACAGAAAACCAGAAAAGAAAGAGAAGAAGAAGATGAAACACATAGAATTTATCCTGGTTCAGTTCACAATGAGTGTACTTACATTCAGCAGTTGTAATCAATCAATCTACTATGAATAACATGTTTTACAGGAGATCAAACTACACAAATCGATTACTGAGTAAACTGAAGAAATATCCTCCCTACTGAACAGTACTGCAAACCCATGCACTATAGCTTGCTCGTGTTTGATTCTCACTGTCATGGAGTCCTCTTCTTGACAGTCTTTTCTTTGATTTTGTGTATATCTCGTCTCTCTATTTTTTTAAGAGAAAACCCCTCCTTATGCTTGTCTCTAACCGAATGCATCATGAGTAGTGATTGCAAGATACTTCTTTAGCCAATAACAAAACTCCAGCTGCATTTGATAACTAATTCTGTCACCTCAGCATTAGTTAAGCAACAATGACAGCTTATTGTCAACTCATTGATATGTCACCACTCACATTTTTCACCTTGACTCTTCAATGAGCTTATCACCTTCATATTCAGAGAGATTGACGCCAACTCTACTAACTTCTCAGTTAGTAATCACATCAGTAACTTTAATCAAGCTCAAACATTTTTGAAACTTGATTCATGTTACTGATTTAGTTAACATGTCTTCAGGATTATCTTCAGTATGAATCTTTTCCACCTTAACCTTACCTCCTTATATCACTTCTCTGATGAAATGAAATTTGATGTCAATGTGCTTTGTTCTCTCATGAAACATTTGATTTTTACTCAAGTGTATGGTGCTTTGATTATCACAAAATACATTAATTTGTTGCTGTGTTATACCAAACTCTCCCACTAGCCCTTGTAACCACAAAACTTCCTTTATGGCCTCTGTCACAGCTATATATTTTGTCTTAATGGTTGAGAGAGCAACAACAGGTTGTAAATTTACCTTCCAGCTCATTGTACACCCAGAGAGTTTGAATATAAAACCAGTAATTGACCTTCTTTTTTCTAAATCCCCTGCATAATCTGAGTCAAGAAAGCCTATTAGACCTTCATCATCATCTTGATTCTTCTAGTAGGTTAAACCATACATACTTTTACCTCTCAAGTGCCTAAAGATCCATTTAACTACCTGCCAATGACCATTCCCTAGATTTGCCATAAACCTGCTAACTAAACTTGCTGCATATGCAAGATTTGGTCTTGTGCAAACCAAAGAGTACATCAAACTACCAACTGCAATGGAATACGGTATTTTACACATCTCAGATCTTTCTTGAGTGCTAACAGGTGACATATAAAAAGATAGCTTAAAATGAGATGCTAAAGGTGTTTGGACTGCCTTTGAGCTTTTCATTCCAAACCTATCAAAAATCTTGAGAATGTAGTTACCTTGTGAAATGAACAAAGTACCATTCTTTCTGTTTCTTGATATTTCCATGCCTAGAATCCTTTTGACAGCACCTAGATTCTTCATTTCAAGTTCCCAACTAAGGTTTCTTATAAGTTTCTATATCTCAACAGAATCTGTAGATGCTATAAGCATATCATATACATATAGGAGTAAGAAAATCCCTACACTCACAGTGACCCATTGGAAATAAACACAGCTATGAAACATACTTCTGCTAAATCTATTTTTCAGTATAAACTCATCAAATCTGAGATACCATTACCTTAGGGACTGTTTTAAACCATATAGATTTTTGAAGTAAACACACCTTACTATCTCCTTCTTTGCTCCTAAATCCCTCTAGTTGAGCCATGAAGATTTGTTCTTCAAGGTTGCAACGAAGAAAAGCTGTTTTTACATCCATCTGTTGGAGATCCATGTCAAAATGTGTAACTAAGGCCAATAACACTCTAATTGAAGTATGCTTTACCGCTAGTGAGTTGACTTCATTGTAATATATACCCTCACATTGAGTAAAACCTTTTGCCACTAACATTTCCTTATACACTAGTTTTGACTGATCAAGAACATTTTCCTTCTTCACTTGCACCCTACTATTTTCTATTTTACAGGTATGTCCAAGTGTGTCCATGTCTGTTTTTCCTTGAGAGATCTCATCTCTTCATTCATAGTTGTCAACCACTGATTTCTATATTTTATGGAGATTACATCCTTAAACATTTTTGGTTTTGAATCACACAAATCTTCAACAACCAAGAGTGCAAAGGAGATAAGGTCTACATACTCATACCTCACAGGTATTTTATGATTCATCCTCTCTCTATCTTTGGCTAGTTCGCACCCATTTAGATCTTGTAGATATTGATAGATTTCTTCTTCTTCTGCATTATCTTGCATATTCTTCTCATCATTTTATTGTTGGTGAGAGCAATCTGAACCTCTTAATTCCACCTTAATTCTAGCTTCCTCACTATTTGTTCTATGTGAGCTTTCTTCAATTTCTTTGGCATTCTCCATGAACATCACATCCTCCTTAAACACTACATCTCTACTATTAAAACATATTGAAGAGCTTCATTCCTAGTACCATAGCTTGTGTCCCTTTACACCATCAGGATAATCAAGAAACATGCACTTCTTAGCTCTTGGTTCAAGCTTGTCTTGCTTTATGTGTGCATAAGCAACACACATAAATATCCTTAGATGTTTAAGATCTGGTGTGCTCCCAGTCCACAATTCTTCAGGTTTTTTAAAGTCAATTGTTGCATAAGGACTTCTATTTATCATGTAAGCAGCAGTGTTTGCTGCTTCTCCCCAGAACTTCTTACGTAAATTTGCACTTGACATCATGCATCTTACCCTTTCAAGAAGTGTTCTGTTCATTCTTTCTGCTAAACCATTTTGCTGAGGTGTATATGATATAGTTTTATGTCTTACAATGCCCTGATCAGTGCATATTTGTTGAACTCATCATTTAGATACTCTAAACATTGTCGATTTTGAGCTTCTTCACTTTCTTTCCAGTTTGTAGCTCAACGATCTTCTTCCAGTCTTTTAACTTCTGTAAGACTTTAGTTTTGGACTTTAGAACATATATCCACACCTTTCTTGATAAATCATCTATGAAAGTGACAAAATACTTGCCTCCACCTAGAGTTTCAGTTCTAGTAGGAGACCATACATACTTTATATGTATAGCTCAAGGTCTCTTTCGTTCTGTATATTATCCTGCTGAAGTTTACCTTATATGACTTCCCAAAAACACAATGTTCACAGAAATTCAGCTTGTTCAAACTATCACCGCATAGTAGATTTTGTTTTTGCAGTTCCTCGAGATCCTTTTTTGGAGACATGGGCTAACCTCATATGCCAGAGCTTGGTTTTATCTACAACTGTTATTGATGCAGTAGCTGTATTTCCTATCATAGTACTTCCCAACAATGTATACAACCCATTGGTTCTTATGAGTGAACCTTTCATGACCTTAAGAGTGCCTACTTCAGCCTTGTATGAGTATCATTCCTGATCAAAGATACCTAAAGAAATTAGGTTTCTCTTTAACTCATGAACATGTCTGACTTCCTGTAGAATTCTCTCAATTTCATCATGAGCTTTCAATCTGATAGTCCTGATCCTAATCACCTTACTAGGTTTATGATTTCCAAGAAAAACATAGTCTCCATCAAGTGCTTTGTAGGTCTCAAACCAGTTCTTGTTAGGTGTCATGTGGAGGGAACACCTTGAATCAAGAATCCAAATTTTCTCTGAATTCTTAACTGTTACTACTAGGACATCTGCATTCTCAAACCCATCTTCTACTACTGCTGCATCACCATGTTTTGCTTCTTTCTCTTTCCCTTTATTCTTGTTCTTTCCCTTTAGGCACAGTCTTTTAATGCGTCCTTCTTCATGACAATGGAAACATTTGTAGGACTTATGTCCACCTTTTTTACTTGGATCTAGATTTTCATCTTCCTTTGTGTTCTTTCTTATATGTTCTTCCTCTAACAGCCAAGCTTTCACCAGTTTGTTCTTTCAATTCACACTTCCTCTAAAAATCCTTAGAGTTCAAAGCTTCTATAACATCATCTAGTGATAGGGTTTCCCTGTCATGTTTGAAAATATCTACAAAGTTTCCATAAGACTTTGGGTGAATGTAGCAGCACCAATGCTTTGTCCTCATCCTCATATTACTGTCTTGCATCTTGAAGGTAAATAATTTTCCCTTGAGATACAATCTGCTAGATAAGGATTTGTTCATATATAGGCTTTCTAATTTAAGCCAAATTTCAGCTGCAGACTTCATCTTTGCAACTTCACGCAGTACCTTATCGTTCATACTTAATATCAATGTGTTATAGGCTCTTTTCATTATATCCTTCTTCTTTTCTTCTGAACAAGTAAATGGCATCTTAGATTCTCCTTCTAAAGCTTCATCTAGCCCTAAATTTCCAAGTAGAGCTAACAATTTTATTTTCCAAACTATAAAATAATTAGTGCCATCAAATTTCTCAACATCTTGCTTTGTAGTAGAGGTTGCCATCACAGTGCTTTTATCGAACACTTAACAAACTCTTTCAGCTCAGATTTAACACCTAAAGAGTTTCAGATTATCACTACAACTTTGATGTCTTTGATACCAATTTACGGTGAATTAAATCAATCAAACAGTAGCATGAATGCTTAACTCATAGTCACAACATAGAAAAAAATAGAAAACCAGAAAAGAAAGAGAAGAAGAAAATGAAACATGAAGAATTTATCCTGGTTCAGTTCACAATGAGTGATCCTACATCCAGCAGTTGTAATTAATCAATCTACTATGAATAACATGCTTTACAGGAGATCAAACTACACAAATCTGATTACAAAGTAAACTGAAGAAATATCCTCCCTACTGAACAGTACTGCAAACCCGTGCACTATAGCTTGCTCATGCTTGATTTTCACTGTCATGAAGTCCTCTTCTTCACATAGTCTTTTCTCTGATTTTGTGTATGTCCCATCTCTCTATTTTAAGAGAAAACCTCTCATTATGCTTGTCTCTAACCGAATGCATCATGAGCAATGATTGTAAGATGCTTCTTTAGCCAATAACAAAACTTCAGCTGCATTTCATAATTAATTCTACCACCGCAACATTAGTTAAGCAACATTGACAGCTTATTGTCAACTCATTGATTAGTCACCACTCACAATAATAAAACAACCTATTTATGAGTTACTTCATCAATTGATATTTGGACTTAATAATTTAATCGTGTAAAACTACTCATATAGAAATGATTCCTTTGAATATTGTGGCATTGAGTGTCATTAATTCTCTCGCTAAAATGGGCCGTATATGATACTATTGGCATTATTTTTACAGAATTACAATCTGAGTAATTCTCTCGCTAAAACGACGATTGAGTATGTTCTATTGATTTAGCTTGTGTTAAGAACAAAAAAAATTATTAAATTAACTACTTACATTATCTATCTATTAATATATTAAAAGTCACAAGATAATAAGAATCATTTTATCAATCTCTATGATTTCTAAATTTTCATAAAAGACTTTCAAGATATTAAGTTCAATAATAAATTTCTAATACTTATTTCTCATAAGTATCCGCAATAGTATTTAATTAGTCTGAATAATTTATCTTGAATTTAACTTACATTATTTATATTATATAATTAGACTCAAAATTTTAATTTTAGAAAATATAATAGTGAGTAGTAAAAATTAATAGGTTCAAATTACTAGATAAATTTAATAAATATAGATAATATATTATAGATTCATATTTGCATATATGTATATGTTATATCTATACTAATAATATATTAAGAGTCACATGAGAAGAAAATCATTTTATGGATGATTTTACCTAAGCCTAATGTATCATTCTAATTCTAACATATATTATTTGATACGCTTAAATATAATCGATTGACATGGATATTTATACATACATCGATCTGGTTCACTTAATAAAATTTAATAGATAAAAATTAATTATTCTTATTAATATATTAATTATTAATTTTGACTAACTAATAATTAATTAAAATACTGTTAAAATTAGATTTTTAAGCTTGACTTTCTGTTTTATAGTGGTTTTGTCTTTCTTAAAGAAAATATTTTATTTTTATTCTCATTTATATATTTTCTAAAACAAAAAAAAATCGGTCAAATTTCGATAACTTACCACCGTCAACTTGAATCTTGCATCTATTATAAATAGTATTGAACCATGAACCATGTAATACAATAAGTTATAATGTACAGTAAAATATAGTATCTTACATGAATAGTATCGTATCAGTTTGAGATATCTACTAAATGTTTACACTAACATCTAATTAAGTAGAGGATTATTTATAGTTTCAAATTTCCACATGAGCAACAGTAATCTCCATTATAAATTTAAGAATTATTCGTAGGCTCATTTATCAACAGAAAATTAAGTTAATTCAAGCCCAATATTTTTTTTGTCAAAAGAAAAATGCATTGACCAAAAGAAAATACAGGTACACAATACAAGGGGCATGCTGTAAGAAAAGTCCAATAAGACCCTAAAATGGTACAAGAAAGCAAACTAAGAAAACTTAGATCCAACTATTTAAAACCTGAGACTCAATGTTTACATTCTAGACATCTTTAAGAAAATGAAGTCTCTTTTTTTTTCTACAGAAGCGATAAACAATATTCATTAATCAAAAGCAGCATCCAGGTATAACAAATCCTTCAACCAAGGAGGACAGGAGCCAAATTCACTGCCACAGGAGAAAATATTCGCACTGCTCTCTATTCTCCTAGCAGGAAAATTACAGGAATCCTTCACAAGAATACAGACACAAGCAATACAATCATAAAGTTCTCTATATACATCCTTAAAAGACTTAACATCAACATCCAAAACATTACTACATGCATAAGCCTGGCAAACATTACTTCATGCATAAGTCTGGCATGAACTCCAAAATTCATAGTTAGACACTTCAATCTTTATATCAAGTAGAAATAAAGCTTTAGCCGCCCTTAAACCTTTGATGATGGTTGCACTTAAGACTGAAAACAGAGAGGAAGAAGAGTGTAGAGCTACCCAACCACCTCTCAAATAATCTCCAGTATTACCCCTGCAAATCCACCCCCCAGCTACCTTACCAGTATGTGGCAAATGAGACATTTATTTTAATAAAACAAACTTCAGGTGGGCAATAAAACATTGGAAGAAATAATCCCTTCCTTAGATCTGGGCAATAAAACATTGGAAGAAATAAATGGAAAGTAACTTTCTTCTACTTCCTTAGCCTTCACAAACCATATGAAAAAGCTCGAAAGAATTGAAACCAATTAGAAAAACTTCTACTAAAATTAAGCAGATTTCCCCAGAACTCATTAAATGTATTACCTCGAATCAGATCCAGTTTGATGTGTAGGTCTGAGGCGAGCCAGAAAGCCTTCACAAACGAGCAGTGAATGAGCAAATGAATAATTGACTCCTCCGCTCCATTACAAAGTGGACATGTTGAGTTGTTATCATTGCATTTTCTTCTTATCAAAACATATCTTGTAGGAAGGCAGCCCTTAAGACACTTCCAAATAAAGAACCTGAGCTTGGGGCAACATCGAGCTTCCAGACAGTTGTCCAGATGTCCACCTCTCTCCCTGACCTATTCCCTACATCCCAGATTCGCGTGTCGCTCCCAACAGAACGAAAAGTGGCAGCAGCCACTGTAGTAGCCTGATTCAACGCTATATTCCCCTCTATTTTGAAACGCCCACCATAAAGAGTCTGCCACAGGAAGGGGGTAAAGGCGAATATTACAAATTATGTATGCCTCCTCTCGATTAAACAATCTAAATATTTTTCTGGCATCCCACATCAAACTATGTGGCAAAAACAGATCTGCAACAACATTAACTTTCAAATTGCTGGGAGATTGGACTTTGTAATTATTTCTTCTAGGAATCCAATGAGCCTCCCAAATCTTGATTGTCCTCCCATCTCCAATTTTCCATAACACTCCAATGTCAAGGAGTTGTTTGCCCCACATTATGCTTCTCCACCCCCATGATGCATTACTTCAGGATCTAGCATTTAAAAAATCAATGCTATGGAAGTATTTGGACTTGAGAACTTAAGTAAGCAGAGCGGATGGATTTGTGCTTATTCTCCAGTAATTGTTGGCTATAAAGGCTCGGTTCATACTCGATAGGTCTTTAAAGTTAAGCCCTCTAGCAAACTTGGGTTTGGTAAGGACATCCCAAGTAGTTCAATGAATTTTCTTTTGTGATGATGTAGACCCCACCAAAACCACGCTAACATCCTACCCAGTTCTTTGAGGAGAGAAGCTGATAATTTAAAACACCGCATTGTGAAGCGCAATAGAGTAAAATCTCCTTTCTGATGTTAGATAAAAACCTTTTAGTCCAACCATTGATCTTTTGATCAAGTTTTCTACGAATATCATCAAACACCAGCTTCTTTGATCCCTCAATACTTTCTGAAATACCTAAGTACTTCCTGAAACCACCACAATTTCTAACTCCCATAATATTAGCAAGCTGATTTTGCAGAACTAAGAGAGTATTGGGAGAAAAGCATAAAGAACTCTTTTGAAAATTAACTTGCTACCCCGATAATCTTCGTATGATTTTAAAACATGGAGAACAACACTAAACTCCTCAATCATTGTCCTGCAGAATAAAATTGCATCATCTGTAAAAAGAAGGTGAGAAATAGATGGTTTTAATCTCCTGGGAGCAAACCCGTGTATGTGACCTTCCTTCTCATCTTTACTGAAAGCTTCAGATAAAATGTCGCACGAAGGATAAATAGATATGGTGATAACAGGTCTCCTTGCCTCAATCCCCTTTGAGGAAAGAAGCATTCCGTTAACTCTTCATTGACTGATATCTCATAGGACACCGTCTGAATACATTCATTAATCCATCTGCGCCAGACTTAATTAAATTGCAAATTGGATAGGAATCGATCTATGAAAGACCACTCCATTCGGTCATATGCCTTAGCCATTTTCAATTTGATAATAGTATATCCTCTCCTGCTACGCCTATTCTGTATGAGAGAATGCACGGCCTCGTGAGTAATAATCATGTTATCGCTAATTTTCTGACCTTGGATAAAAGCACCTTGAAACTTACTCACTAAAGAAGGGAGGATTGGTTTAAGTCTGTTACATAAGACTTTGGCAATTAATTTGTAGTCCACATTGCTGAGTGCAATTGGTCTAAAATCTTTAATAGTAACCGGATGAGTTTGCTTAGGGAGTAACACTATATGAGTGTGATTCAAGCTCGGAGGTAGCCTGCCCGTATCATAGAAATTATCGAAAAGCCATAGAATGTCATTTCTCACCAAAGACCAGTGTTGTTGATAAAGACCTCCCGTTATTCCACTAGGTCCCGGGGCTTTGGAGGGATGCATTTGATAAAGAGCGTATAGAATTTCTTGCTCGAAGAATACTTGGGATATGGATTGCAACTGCACATTACTAACACCTTTGCTAGGAAGAGTGACCGCCCCAAAGTTGCCTGAGTGATTTTGAGAAGTAAAGACAGCTCTAGAGTGCTCTTTCACATGCCTTTTAATGTCTAAGGGGTTGTCCAGCCACACACCTTCCCCATTGTCCAACCCATGGATTAATAAAGCTTGACTACGCTGCTGAAACTTAGCATGAAAGAACTTTGTGTTCTTATCTCCTAAACGCAGCCAATCCATTCTAGATTTATCTTTCCAATACCGCTCTTCTTCTAGAATCGCAGATTCAAGGTCTTTATCCGCTTTCCTAATTTTTCCCATATCCGGGCTGTTAGAGCTATACAACCTTCTCAATTCTATAGTAGCTCGTCAATTTTCACCCGGGAGTTAGCATTGTGTTTTCTTCTCCATTGGAAGAGCTGGGTTCTCAAGGAGCGGAGTTTAAACATGAATTGGTCCACAGAAGCATCTGAAGTGCTGGTTGGTTCCACGCCTGGTTCACCATAATTCTACAACTCTCCTCCCTTAGCCAACGCATATCCAATCTTAATCCATGTCTTACCCGTACAACAGTTGTGACAGGATTCATATCCAAAATGAGAACTGAATGATCCGAACCCAAGGCCGAATGATGCAGAACCGCATCTTTTTGTATTTCAAGAACCAACTGTAGGAACACAACGTCCTATCTAATCTGCAACAGATTAAACTTGACTCCCTACGATTACACCAAGTAAACGGATCACCTGAAACCCCAGATCCATCAGATTACACTCTCGAATCAAATTTTAGAGCGTCTCCCCATCTCTGAAGCTGACCAAGTTCCCACCCTCCTTCTCTTAATCAGCTAATACCTCGTTAAAATCACCCACTAACAGAATAGGGAAATTACCTTGTAATATTTTCTGTTATGATCTTAAACTGTAAACGCCTAACTTTAACGTCATGGTTCCCATAAACACCAAAAAACAACCATTTAAATTGTGCTTGTTTAACCAAAATTTCAGCCTCCACCATAAAATAAGCATAATTTCTAACATGAATCATGGCAAGGTCCTTCCAAAATAAACAGATTCCACCTCTGGTCTCGACCGAGTCAATTATCAAAGCATGAGAATAATTGATTTTCTGCTGCACTCTCTCGACGAGCGGTCTCCCCAAGCCCTGACAGCTCCAACAAAAAAGCTTCATGGCTGCCGTGGAGACCATTTTGGGTCGGTCTCCATAATCTCTGAATCATCATCATTGGAGGATGAATTTTCATCCTTAGTGCTTGAATTCTCAATTATGCTCACTGTGTTTCCCTCTGTGCACAAGAGAATTTCTTCCACTGCTAGCTTGAGAGGTCTTTTCTTATTCAATGTGTAGGAATTGCTCTGTTTTACCCTGAGTGAATTTCTCCTTGATGGTATTCTCTTTTTATGCTTTCCAGCTAGAGGAGTGGAGAATTTTAGTCTCTGCAGGAGAGAAAGACGGCCCAAGATTAGTACAAACAATTGGAGCATCTTGATCCAATTCATACTAGCCCAATTCGTGTGGGCCAGGTTGCTAACTTCCAGACCGTAAGTTGAATTTAACCAGTCATTTAATGTGTCCCCCTCCATATGCACATTAAAACTTGCCAGCATATCCCCATTAAAACTCCCTTGAGTATTATTTCCTTCAGCAGTAATGATTACCCCTATACCTTGAGTCAGGGCATCATTACCTACTCTTCCTACTCCTCCATTCAAATGCCTCTAGGGACACGGGAGACTATTGTACCATACCTTTGCGGGCCTCTTTGCCAACAGTACCATCCTCCTCCAGAATGTTGTGGAGGATCCTAACCATTGGTAGTTCTTCCCATTTCCTTGACTGTTGCGTTCGACTGCAACAGTCAAGGAAAGATGACGCTCTTTCTCCCATCCGATTATGCTATTTCGGCTCGGTGTTAGATTCTCACGAGGTTGACAATATTAGATTTTCACCTCTCACTTCCTTACCAGTTCGGCGTCTCCCCAGGTTCGCCTGAAGTTCCTCCCCATACCTAAAGAAAACTTCATTACCGTTCTTCTGGTCCATCCAATAATGATGACATACCTCCTCATCATGCCCAATATCTCTGCAATAAGGGCAAAATCTTGGCAACCTTTCGTACCAATAGGCCACCCAAACTGGATGACCTTCATTAATGATGATTCTTCCCATTTTAAGTGGTTAAGTGATGTTTATATCTACACGAACTTTGATAAACCTTCATTGTTCTACTCCACTGGAGGGTCTACCCTTACTGATTCGGATTTCTCATCCTATATTCTCATATATTTTAGAAACAGTAGCGTCTCGTCAGCAATCTAATAGGAGGTCATGAACCTGAACCCAAAACTTACAACTCTTGACGCTGAAAGATGACAATTGCAAGCTTTTATGCCATGGGGTTAAAAGCACCAAATTCCCATCAACTAACCTTAGGCCATAGTCATTCACGAATTCTATATATGATTTACTGCTAAAGACTATCTGAAATACATTATCTTTGATTTCAATGAAACGTATCGGATGTTGTAGTTTCCATGTCGAACATAGACTTTCCTTGAGCGCCATTCTATTAAAACCCTTTGTAGTAAACAGAGAGCCCAACAGACTATTTTCACAAGCTTCTCTGTCATTAATTTTCATTTTATCATTAACATGAAATATATTTCTTTCATCTCCAGTTATGCTAAACTTAGCTATCAACTCTACCAAATCTTTGTTTAGTAACATGCTATATGTCTGAATAAACTTCGGACCACCTCCTATATTATTTTTAGGCGAGATATCCATGGAACGAACTGAGATTCTTGATTGTGTAAGCGGATTGAGACTAAAACGGATAGTGAATGCAGTGAACAATGAGTTCCATGGCTATTGAGAACCGGGAACACAGATAGGCATAAGAAAATTGAAAGGAGTTTGGGAAATGAAGTCTCTCTTTAACCATCCTTAAAATATTCTGTAAAAGAAGAGAGATGTCTAAGATTTTACAAACAAAGACTCTTCTATTTTTTTTCAACCAAATACAACAAGAACTATGAAAACAAGTCTAACAATGAAACCATAAACATGATTTTTTGGAGTAATTTATATGAGCCATAGGAGAAACTCCCCCCGAGAAGTAGCATTGCAATGAAGATTACACCTCAAAAGCAACTCCATTGCAATCATGTTAATTATATTTCATTCAAAGAACAAATGAGCAATTGTTTCTCTTGTTGTAGAACAAAAAATATAAGCAGTACCTACTGAGTTGCACCAATTATAAGCAATTCTGTCTTTAGTGGACAACTTGTTGAGACACCCTAGTTAGACTATGAAAGAGCACCTGAGAATGTTGCCAGTAAACCATATCATAGAAGCCCAAGGAACCTTCTGTTTATGTTGTACTAAGTATGAGTATGTAGTAGTAATGGAGAAGGAACCAGAATTAGAAGATGTCCACATTCAATAATCTTGATTGTCATTAGGTTGACCAATATGAAGGTCAAAGTTCTATTGATTCAAGCAAGCGGCATTTTATAAAATAAATACTTTTGAAAAAAATGATTTAAAATATGAAAAAGTATTTCAAACAAAAATACTTGTGAAACAATTGTGAGTAAAATAACATATTTCAGTGAGTGCTATCTCCCAAACTTACCTTTACTAGAAAATGTGCTCTACTATAGTGTGTTATGAATTGACTTCATTATGGAGAAATGTATTTAGAGAGAGAAAATATGTCCACCACTATAGAACGCAATTTGCATTAGCAATCCCTAGTACCCTTGCAAGTGCTGTCCATAACAGCTCCCAAAGTTCTTCCCTTTCTCTCTCTTATGTCTAAAACCATTCAATCAATAATATAAATTCAAAGTGTGTGTTTTATTTTTTACTTTATAGCTACAGGAAACCAAAGCCAGCAAGCGTGGGGTATGCTGAAACCTGATTCTTTGTCGTTTCAAAAAAGAAATGCAAGGGAAATTGTTTTTTAACATTATTGTTTAATCTGATCCCAACAATCTAACTCTCACTCGATGTAAAATAAAAAATAAATTATTATTTTACTTTTTTAATATGAGTAGTCCAGATTTGATTATAGACGGTTAACTCATAAAATTGGCAATATCTACTTGTCTAGAATACGAATTCCAAGCATGCGTCTGCATAGCTTGTGAGAGGTCAATTAAACCACTAAAATTGATATTAAAATAATTAGTTTAGTAGTTTTTTAAAGTGTTTGACCACACGGTGTGTTAGGCCGGAAGCGTTTTTGTAGAAAAACGCTTTTATATGAATAATATTATTTTAGTGACCATATTAGTTTAATTATATGTGAGTATTTTTAATATAAATATTTGTGAAATATATGTAAGTTAAAATATGCATAAGCATAACAGTGCTTTCAACAGATACAAACCATCTTTACAATGTCATGTTCTAAATTATTATCTAGATTTTTAGGATGTTGGTGTGTTTTTCTTAAAAAATGAATTTAAATAAAATACTCTCAAATTCACCTATGTAACATTTTGCGTTAATTATTATACAAAGATATTAAAAAATTATTGAAACAATATAGAAAAAGATAAATTCTATTTGCCTTCTTACATTTGGATATATATTTATAGACAGTTTGGTTTGTATATGTTTGCAAGTAGATATATATTCTATAGACTATACTTAATATACTCATATATATATATATATATACTATATACTATATATAAATGGGGTTAAAGCAAGAGAAACTTTTTTAACAAAAAATACCTCACTATTATAAGAATTCTAAATTGATAAGTTTATTGGTATTTTCTCTACGACAATCATATTTATCATTTTGGTTATTGAAAATATATGAGTTATGAAAAAGTAAAAGACGTATTGACTTAAATAGAAGAATTATGTCAATGAATTGTATAAGTGAATAATTTAATATTAAAATTAACATTTTATATCATTATTAGCTTTTTTATTTCATAATAACTGTCAGTGGTATGCAAATAGTTATTTTTTACCGTAGGCCACGGTTAATGAAATGTTCGTCTCTATATCTAACTCTAATTCAAGATCAAAATTCACATCAATATGAGCAACTCTATTGTCTGCTACAAGAATGTTTTATTCTTTATATTTTGAGAGAATAACGATTTCCATAAGTTTGAAACTTTCGTTGCAGCCACTTATATCTTCACACTAAAATACATACTTTCAAAACGTGAGAGAAGCTCTCATTTACCATGTTCATCCAACAAAATCAATGTGTGGTGAAACTAAGCATAAATACCATATAGCTCAGCTTATTTACTATAAACAATAAATATTATGTAAGAAATGAAGTTTATGGTTTTTTATCAAGCAAATATATGTTGCTTTCAAACTCAAAAAAAAATATTTTCTCTAGTAACATAAAATCTTTAACAAAAAATACGTTCAACTTTTAATAGTTTGAAGTATGAATGTTTGACACCAATAAATCAGAATATAGTCAAAACATCTTTTTGTGTAGTCTCATGCGTACTTCTGTACATATTATTTATGTTGGTTATTTCAATACGTGCAATACACGTACTTAACTAGACCATACGCAATATACACAATATACGTATTATATTAAAATAGGTCTAAAAGTGATAAAAATGTTTAAATTTCCTTTTTTATCATTTAAGCTCCTCTAAAATTTAGTAGAAATTAGTTTTCACCTATTTTTTTAATTTAAATAATACACATAATGAATATTTATAAATATTTAAAGAAATATTTTTATAATATTAAAGGAACCTAGAATTCTGTAAAGAGAATTTTGAGATCCTTTTTATACAAACAATAATTTGTCCATTAGTAATCTTTGTAGATGCTATATTTTATCCGGCCCAATATTTTAAAAATACGTCATTTTTTTTGGGCTCATACATGTCTAAGACTATATATATGATTTGATGAAAAGATCTCCTATGATAATTTCTCATACATAAAATAGAGAGTAAAACATATATACAAGATTATGCAAATATTTAAGCTTTGAAAGTTTTTATGTTCATACAAGTCTTTTCTCTCTTTTTTTTTTAATTTTGTACACCATTTTTGTGACACTTGTTTGAATTAGTTACCATTCATGATCATTCCTAGCAATGGAGGAAAAAAAACAATGGTAATTAGTAAACTAAGCAGTCCAAAATAAAAAGAGTATATTTATATCTCAAACAAAAAATATTTTATTTTGAAAGTTTTATTGATTTTTTTAGTGAACTTATTTGAACTAGTTATCATCAATGTTCATTCATTTGCCATTTGATTAGCAATGAGGGAAGAACAGAAAAATGATAATTAGTATACTATGTACTCAAAAATAGTATATTCATGCTAATTATGTATGAAATTAAATATTTTTCATAAATTAATTTATTTACACATAAAAGATTTATCATTAATTTATTTATGAAATAATTATATATATATACACACACACTTGTTTCACATATTGTTTCATTATTTTCACCTTACATATTCTTTTTAAATTTATCATACATTTTTATCATCTCAACATTTCTTTCCATTATTCTTTCTTTTTCTTTATAGTTGTTATCTCTTCTTATTTATTTATGTATTATTGTCATATCGTCATGATTGTAATGTGATTATCGTTTCATTCTTTTATCATCAGAATTAGCGTTCATAAATTAAAATAATAACAATTAGATTTAAATTTTGTTAATTTTATTATTTAGTTTTCACTCAAACAAATCCGATGACGGATTTTGAGATTGTTGGGATACCAAACTTCTCGAACGACTGAGATGACTAATTATTTTTGGGATACTGAGAAAAACTTCAATAATGCTTTGATTTAAAACATATACAATAACTAAAATAATAAAATAATTTTCTTTCAGATTTTGAGATTGTTGGGATACCAAACTTCTCGATTGACTGAGATGACAAATTATTTTTGGGATACCGAGAAAGACTCCAATAATGCTTTGATTTAAAACATATACAATAACTAAAATAATAAAATAATTTTCTTTAATGATCTTTGTACCACCCATTAAATGTCATTTATTTTATTTATTTTTATGATACAAAATGTACCAAATGGGACATTCAGAAATGAATTTCTTCAACTTTATTTTAAAAAAAAACTTGGATAGCATTTAATTAAATTTGGTAACCATTTTAACAACGGGTGTTGTGGTTTGCTAATACCTTCATCACACACAAATGACTCCCAAACCAACTTTCAGTTTTCGTAAACTAAATTTTTGTTTTAAAATTGGGTGCTAATCACATCTTAAATGATTGATGCTGACTCCGAATTTTTTTTCTTCAAAAATGATTTTTTCAATTGTCGCTCCGCGTCGTAGACACGTTGCGACAGCTTGGCGACTTCACTGGGGAAGCAATTGGTCTAACCATTTTTTGATTGATAGGGAGTCAAGCCAAAATTTTATCATATGCTATCCTTTTGTGTAGTTATTTGTTTGTTTATTTGATTCGTTATTTTACTAATTCATGCTTGTAGTTGTATATAGTTCATTTTTTTACGAAGTACATTTCTTTACATAATTTTTAATTTCACACACATACATTATCCCTATACTCGGGCTTTCCATTTAAGATTAGCGAGAATGAGTGGTGGAATGCCTTCGTGGAATTGCAGTTTCTGTGCAAGCTCATGAAAGTTCTCACTCAAGCCGACCCTTTCGAGATACCGTTTGGGGACCCATGTTACTCCGTTTAGATAATAATGTGGATAACCTGAGAGTCTATTAAGATATTTGAAAGCCCAACCACACATGCATTTTGGTGTTTAGAGTCCATCTCATGACCAATGTTTGATAGTAATAGATAATCGACTTAAATATGGTATGATGATTAACTTTGTCTTACACTACTTAAACGTTTCTTTTATTCTCCATTTTTTAATTCTGACTTCGTCTTTCTTTTTTTCATACATGCATCATGCCGCGTATTCATATTTTAGAAACCATAACTTCCACTACGAGTGTGATAGAAGATCAAGTTATTGTAGCCCAATGGTTAGAGGAAACGCATAAGCAAAAAGGAGATTGTCTGAAAAGGGAGGATGTTGTCCTTCTACCGTCAATCACTAAGATAGAGTTCTCACATACTAACTTGGAGAGGTTTAAGAAGATATGGGAGGATTTTGCAACAGAGCAGAAAAATTTGTTTGTCGACAAATATGGTCACATCTCTTATCTTCTGTATATTGCAGTCAACACTCCCATTCCTGAGGCTTTAATTCATTTTTAAGACTCTCTGTACAAATGTTTCACCTTTATAACAATTGATCTTACTCCTATAATTGAAGAATATCAATACGGAATGTCCTGCTGCAAAACACGGATAAAGTTTATAATTACGACAAAAAGCTCACATTGAAGAGAGCTTTATCCAAGCTCTTAGGTACTGTCCATGCATCTGAGATTGAGAAAAGGTTGAAAGTTAAAGGGGGAATGAGTGTTCGCCGTTGAATTACCGCCTAGACCTCACACAAAATATCTTGAAGGAAGATAAGGGTATGGCTCTTTATGCACTGTGTATTTATGGTACCGTATTGTTTCCAAAGATTCAAGGTTATGTGGATTTAAAGTGATAAAAATGTTCCTCAAGTTGATCGTGGTGTTAACCCGATTATCTCAATTCTCGCTGAGATTTTTGTTCCTTAAATCACATACGAGTGTTTGAAGAAATGAAGTTCATCGGCTCTTCATCTCTTTTATGTATTTGGATTCTTAGCCATCAAAGTTGTCCACCAGATTTCAAACGTTCTTAAGTTAAGTTTTCAAGTCCATTGATGAAGATGGGAATCCCTATTGTAGAATTTGGACTGGCCAAACGAAATCTGCAGTTTCCCACAAAAGGGGGATGGTTCTCACACCTATCAAAGTTGAAAGATGAGGATGTTATCAGAAAAACCCACTAGATGTCGTGATATCGATGATCTATAATTTGGAAACTTTTAATGGATCCCGCTTCTAGTACCATGGGATTGTACTAGTTATGCCCCGCTAATGGTGTTGCGTCAATTATACACGAGACAGTTTGTCCCTGCCAGGCATGCCTTGAAGGATATTGAGATCATTTATGATTCTCAAGATATTGAACAAAAACTGCAGCAGCCGATTGAAGCTTTGAAATGAACGAGAAGGGTACAAAATGAGAAGAACCTCATGAACTACACAAATAAGTATGAAGCGTGGCTTGAGAGTAGAGGCAAAGTGATTATTACCTTACCAGTTGATAATCATACAGGTTACCTGAAGCTCATCAGGAGAAAGTTAAAAAGGAGGAGCTGGATGAATTATATGAGAAGCGTCAAAAGAATTTTGCTCTCTTGGAAAAAAATAAACGTCTAACAGTCGAGGTGAATTTGTCTGACAAATACATGATTGAAGCTAAAAAAAACTCAGGGATTTGAGAAACAAGATTAAGGATCAAGAATATCTGAAGTGAAAAAACATAGAGTGGGGAACTGACATTCACAAATTGAACAACAAAATTAGAAAGATGACAGAGGACAATGAGAATTTGTGAGGGGTAATCTATGAATAAGAGGATCGAGTCATGAAGCTACAAAAGGAAAAATAAGCTTGTACAAGAGGTTTTAGAATAGATGAAAAGGATTGTCGATAAGAAGAATGCGTACATCATTGAGTTAGAAGAACAATATGACTCATTACGATGAATCGCTGATAATTTATAAGTTTATTTAGAGAATCAAAAAGTTAGGAAGATCAAGTCACCAAATGATAGTGAAGAACTATTGAAGGTCATTGCAAGCCTTGAGCACCAAGTTGGGGCGTATCAGAACTTGGCAGAGAAATTGACGAGAAATAATGATGTTAATGTCGACACACTAAGATATGATTACCAATTCCTACAACAAGAGCACAACTTGATTTGACAATGATCTGGCCAGGTTATGGAATGGCTTAAAGTCGTGGCTATGAGAGCGAGCAATTTGGAGGAACAAGCATCATTTAAAAAAAAAAGTGTTTTGCCCATCCATCCTAATGGGGAGAACTTGTCTAAGTTTTTGGAAGAAATCAACCAAGATTTGAGTCATTTTGTATAAATTCATATTGTGAAGTAATTGACTTCTACATACTCAAATGTAGTGGATGACTCTACTAATTGAATGAAATTGAGTACTTCAGGACTTTCACTTTACGCAGTATCATTTCTCAGGCATAAATTTATTTTCATTATTATTGTTGTTATTATTATTTCCTCTGTTTTATTAGAAAAATATGCCATCTCATTGTTTTATTTTTATTTATTTTAAGAAAACTTTTTAAAGATAGTTCTCGTCAACTCTGATATCCCTATCGAACGAGAGCTCAAGTTATGGTCATGGACAAGCAAGAAATAGAGCAATCGTGAGAGGAAATGAAAGAAGAAACTAGGGAGCTAAAATAGTAAATGGCCAGAGTCCTGGAACTCCTCATCGCCAGTAAGGAAAAAGTTTGTCTTGAAAATTCGTAAGGGGCTCAATCAACACAAAATCAACTGCCAAACGTTACTTCACCTTACCCTCATGGGTTCACTCCAACCTATCAACGTCATCAGATTGGCTTCACCACAGTAAATATCCAGCACTATCCATTTTCAAATGTCCAGGAAATGATGAAGACAGGGAAAATTGGGTACAACCCATCCACGATGGCACATGGCCAAAACCAAGTTTTCACTCCATAAGCTGAACTCGCTAATGAGCCAATCATCATACCCGATGTCAATGACCCAAAGGTGTAGAAGCCTGTTACCAAACCAAGCGAAAACCCGCTATCGAAAGATAAACTGGACTTTCTAGAAGAGAGATTACGCGCCACCATTGAAGGGCCAGATGTTTATGGAACCATTGATACCACCCAATGATGGGGCATGCATCTCGCTGGTATATCCAATTAGATAACCAACATATTCGGAGGTAGAAAGATTTAACTGATACTTTCTTAAGACAATACAAGTACAATATAGACATAGCTCCTGATCGTCTGGATCTACAAATGATGGAGAAAAGGCCTACTGAAGGCTTTAAAGAATATTCGCAAAGGTGGAAGGAATTAGCTGCTCAAGCACAACCCGTCTTGTTAGAAAAGGAGATGGCTGCAATGTTTATCAACGCCTTAAGATCTCAATTCTATTATAGGATGATTGGAAGCGCTTCAAATAACTTCTCTGATATTATAGTGATCGATGAAAGGATTGAATATGGGGTAAAGAATTGAAGAATTTCGGAAGTTGTACCAGATACATCATCTGTAAAAAAGGTGGTCGCCGTTGAAGTGAAAATAAGGAGATTTACAGATGATCAAGTTTTGGTACCCGTCACAAGCTGTGAAACCGGGGTCAAGATATTCAAAGTATAGTGAAAGGCTCAAATCTACGACATCATATGTGGCAAATACCTTGTAAATTTCGTATAGTTATCACTCTCAACACTCAATATTTCAAAATAACCCAAGACCCGGTTTCAGACCACCGACTCATCAGCAGAATGTTGGTCAGGCTGATCAGCCTCAGACGGAAAATAGAAATAATCAAATCCCTATGTCGTATACAGAACTCCTACCATAATTGATACATTATAATCAATTGGTGTTAATTCCTTATGAACCTCTCTGGCCACCATATCCATGGTGGTATGATCGAATGTTCATTGCGATTATCATGCTGGAGCAGTGGGACATTCGACTGAGAATTGCACAACATTAAAGGATAGAGTGCAAGCTTTGATCAAGGCTTGATAGTTGAATTTCAAAAAGGCTAATGGGAACCCAAATATTAATTTCAACCCTCTACCAAATCATGGAATCCTGCCGTAAACACAATTAAGGAATCTTTTCCATATGAAAAGAAGGATGTGGCAGATGTGAGCACATCAATGAAAATACTTTTTCATCTTCTTTCTAAAATGGGGTACATCTTTCCAACACGTTCAGAGGACGAATGCATTTCTAAGAAGTATATGCATGACTTTGATTGTTTGTTTCATAAGAATGTCATTGGGCATACAATTGATGAATGTGCTAATTTTAAAATGGAAGTGCAAAGGTCGTTGGATGCAAAGATACTTACATCTCTACGTCTTATGCTCAGATGCCCACCTCTCACAATACATTATGAGGAAAAGTCAACTCGCATCTCTACGTCTTATGCCCAGATGCCCACCATCCAAATATCGGGTGCATTTGCTTACAAAGATTCAAGAGCAGTACCATGGAGGTACAGATATGAGGTTATTGCAAGTAGTAACGACAAAACTCAAGCGCTAAATCTGTCAGAACTCGATCTCCCCATAACTAGAAATTTTGAAAATGGATAAAAATGACGAGTTTGAAAGGCAAAGGAAAGGGAAAGCCAAAGAAAGTGACATTGGGTTATGAGCTTTAAAAGGAGATATATAGCGGTCAAGTGATAGACCCGGATATAATGAGAGGTACAGAGAAAGAAATAGCAATGTCTGAAGAAGAAGTATAAGGTGATAGAACAATTTAACCGCTTACCTGCTCGCATATCTTTACTAACACTTTTTCTTAATTCTGAACCACATCGCCAAGCATTATTGAAGGTTTTGAATTAAGCATATGTCTGTTATGACATTATGGTGGAGAAGTTGAGTGGAATTGTGGAAATATTACCACACCAAATTTGATCACTTTCACAATTGATGAAATCTCTACCGATGGTACTGAACACACCAAAGCTCTACATATATATGTGAAATGTAGGGATTATATTATTGCAAAAGTATTGATTGATAATGTCTCTAAATGTAATGCCAAGATCAACACTAGTAAAGCTCCTTGTGGATGCGACACATATGTGACCAAGCATGATGATAGTAAGAGTATTCGACGGTACCAGAAGAGAAGTAGTCGCAGACATAATGATACAAATTTAAATCAGGTCATGCCTATTCGATATTATTTTCCAAGTGATGGACATAAATCCATCATACAATTTTCTTTTAGGTCGACCATGGATTCACTCTGCTGGGGCAGTACCGTCTTCCTTACATCAGAAGCTGAAATGTATAATGGATCATAAACTCATTTCTATATATGGGGAAGAAGATTTATTGGTATCCAAGCCGGCCACCATGCCATACGTTGAGGCGGCAGAAGAAATATTAGAGTGCTCATTTCGATCATTCGAGATTGTGAACACCACATTTATTGCTAGTGGGAAACTTGCTCCAACGTCAAGCCTATCAAAAACATCTCATATGGTGGCAAAATTGATGATAAAAAGGGGATACAAGTCAGGCAAAGGACTCGGGGGCAAGCATCAAGGCATAAATAAGTTAATCGATCAGGACAAGAATGAGCAAAGGTTTAGACTTGGATATAGACTGACCAAGGCTGATAGAGGAAGCGTGGAAGTTCAAAAGAAAGAAAAAAGGATTGTTAGACTCAAAAATAGGAAATTTGATATGGAAATGGAAATCATACCCTATATTTCTCAATCTTTCAGAAGTGGAAGAATTTCATTCGAAGAATCGATTATAGTATAGCAGCACGACCTTAAAGATGATATCGCCTAGCTTTCAATATCTGCAATCTTGGGAAAATCATCAAGTGCAAGTACAGTGGACTTTGTTTTTCGATACGATTCAGATCATGAGCTTAACAATTGGGATGTCACCGAGTTACCAATGCTTCTTGAGAATTTTCAAGAGTAATGTGTTAATTCCAAATTCTAATGATTTTGCACAATGTCTTAGGAATTTCATTGTTATGGACCGAGATTTTCGTTAGTTTCATGTCATCTCTTTAAATGAAAGTCTAAAAACTTGTTTCGTTTCCTTCTGTTAATGACAAATACAATTCAAGCTCTTTTTGTTCTTCATTTTATGTCTATTTTTTTTCATTTCTGAAATGTTGTTCATACTCATGCATTGTTTATTTTTTTTTCTCGCCTTCCTTTCATCCAATAATCTGATTCAGGTTTAGAATGCTGATTTTGAAAACAAGAGCATAAGCAATAACTTCAACAATCTTATTCTTAGCGTAGAATCAGATGAAAGCGACGAGGATAATTTTGAACCATCTCTTGAAAGGTTAATAATGGTAGACGACGATGATAAAATAACTCAACCATATTAAGAGTTAACGGAGGTAATAAATTTGGGATTAATGGAGAGACGAAATAAGTCCAAATTGGCACTTCTATGAAAAGCGATAACCACAAAAAATTAATTGACTTACTCAAGGAGTATATTGACGTCTTTGCATGGTCTTACCAAGATATGTCAGGTCTAGACACTAATATTGTGGTACATCATTTGCCACTTATGCCCGAAAGTAAACCGGTGTGAGAAAAGTTACGGAAAATGAAACCAGACATACTGATACAAATCAAGGAAGAAGTTAAAAAGCAAGTAGATGCGAGTTTTATAGAAGTAGAAAATTACCCTGAATGGGTTGATAACATAGTCCCAGTGCCAAAGAAAAATGGGAAAGTAAGGATGTACGTCGATTATAGAGACTTAAATCGGGCAAGCCCCAAGGATAATTTTTCATTACCCCATATCGATGTCTTAGTAGATAACACTGCAGGGACATTCAACCTTCTCTTTCATGGATGGTTTTTCAGGGTATAACTAAATCAAAATGGCTCCTGAAGACCATAAAAATACCACTTTTATAACTTTGTAGGGGTACATTTTATTATAAGGTTATGCCATTTGGTCTAAAGAGTGCAGGGGCGACTTACCAACGGGCAATGGTAACACTGTTTCATAATATGATGCATAAAGAAACTGAAGTATACGATGATGATATGATCACCAAATCTCATCAAGGGGAAGATCACACTGTCACTCTACGTTAACTATTTGAACGGTTGAGAAAGTTCCAATTAAAGCTTAACCCGACAAAGTGTACATTCACAGCATCTTCAGGGAAACTACTTTGTTTTGTCGTGAGTAAGGAAGGATTAAAAGTTGACTCTGATAATGTTCAAGCCATCATTGACATGCCACCACCTCAAACTCAAAACAAAGTTAGAGGTTTCTTCGGGAGATTAAATTACATAGCCCAGTTCATCTCACAGCTAACTGCAACTTGTGAACCTATCTTTAAATTTCTCCGCAATAATGATACAGAAGGATGGAATGATGATTGCTAAAATGCTTTTGAGAAGATCAAGCAATACTTACAAAATCTGCCTATACTTGTTCCTCCAACTCTAGGGCGTCCACTCATTTTGTATCTTACAATAACAGAAAAATTTATGGGTTGCGTACTTGGTCAACATGACGCCTCTGGAAGGAAATAACAAGTAATATACTATTTAAGCAAAAGGTTCACAAACTATGAGGCTAATTATTCGATATTAGAGAAAACGTGTTGTGCATTAGCCTGTGTTACTCATCGGCTTAGACAATACATGTTATACCATACCACTTGGTTAATTTCAAAGATGGATCCAATCAAGTATATCTTTGAAAAGCCATCACTTTCTGGTCGAATTGCTAAATGAAAAATGTTGCTCACGAAATATGATATTGTCTATATCACGAGAAAATCAATAAAAGGAAGTGTAAATGCTCATTATCTAGCAGATCAACTAGTGCAAGATCTTGAGCTTATGAAGTTTGATTCCTGATGAGAATGTGTCAGTCATATTAAAAAATGAAGGAGAATAAATAGATCCAGAATTGCGGACAATGTTATTTTATGGTGCATCTAATGATGTAGGACATGGAATTGGGGCAATCCTCATATCTCCTGACGGAAAGTTTTTCCCATTCACGGTAAAACTATGCTTTAACTGTACAAACAATGTGACAAAATATGAGGTATATTCCATGGGAATTCAAGAAGCTTGTAATATGAAGATAAGGAAACTTCGAGTGTACGGAGATTCGTTATTGGTAGACAACTAAACGGAATGGAAAGCTAGACATTCCAAGCTAGTACCTTACATTAAACATGTGACTAAGTTAAGCCAAACTTTTGAAGTGATCTCATCTGACCATATACCCAGAGAGAATAATCAAATAAAAAATCCACTAACAACTCTAGCGTCCATGTTTGCCGCAACCTTTAAGGAATAAGTGCAACCCATAAAAATTACGAAACGAGATTTTCCTGCTAACCATATGAGCATTGAATAAGAGCCAGACACGAGACCATGGTATTATGACATCAAGCAATATATAAAGAATAGGGAATATCATCCAAAGCTTCCGAGAATAATAAACGCACTATTAGAAGATTGTCCATGAGTTTCTTCTTGAATGGTGAAATACTCTACAAAAGAAGCCTTGATATGTTGCTTTTAAGATATGTTGATATAAGGGAAGTGAATTAAATCATAGAGGAAGTTGGCGAAGAAATTTGAGGTGTTCATGATAATGGACATATGAGGGCCAAACAAATCTTGAGAGCAGGATATTATTGGTTAACTCTAAAATTTGACGGCATCAAGTACACCAAGAAATGTCATTAATTTCAAATTTATGTGGATAAAATTCACGTACATGCATCCCATTTACATGTCATGGTCGCACCTTGGTCGTTATCTATGTGGGGGTATGAACGTCATTGGTCTCATCACACCAAAAACCTCAAACGGGTATCATTTCAATTTGGTCTCTATTAATTATTTTACCAAATGGGCGGAGGCGAATTCTTATTCGAGTGTAACCAGAAGTGCGGATGTTAAGTTCAATTACAGGGAAATAATTTACTGATATGGTCTACCTGAAAGGATCATCACAAATAATGAGATAAATTTAAATAACAAGATGATGAAAGAATTATGTGAGCAGTTCAAAATGAAGCATCATAATTCATCTTTTTATCGTCCGAAGATGAACGGAGCAATGGAAGCATCCAATAAGAACATAAAAAGATCATAGAGAAGATGATGGAGGTTTATAAGGATTGGCATGAGATGTTCTCATTTGCACTACATGGGTACCGCACATCAGTCTGAATATCAAATGGGGCAACGCCATTCTCTTTAGTATATGGCATGGAAGAGGTCCTTCCAATTGAGGTGGAAATTCTCTCCCTTAGAGTCATAATGGAGGTGAAATTAGAAGAAGCGGAGTGAGTACAAACACGATATGAGCAATTGAATTTCATCGAGGAAAAAAGATTGACTGCATTATGTAGAGGGCAATTATATCAAAGAAAAATGATGCAAGCATATGAAGGACCTTTCGTAGTCAAGAATGCCTTCTCGGGGGGAGCTCTCATTCTAATAAACATGGATGTAGATGATTTACCGCACACAATTGGAAGTGCAAAAAAGAAGCAAAATGTGGAGAAATTATTCACCACTGACATGGAGCCGAGTACTGGGGCATAGGATGTATCATTTTCTTGAAAGTATGCTTGATACTTCATTGCGCGTCCATGATCCTAGGTCAAGCAATTGTTTTAAAGGGTGGTGGATATGGCAAAAAATCATCAAATAATTTTCTTATAAATGTTCACAATCATGTATAGCATACTTGCATTCGAAAATCATTACTTTGCGTTTATATTCAAGAATTACAATGCATAGACATGCGTCATATTGATCTGTTTTGATACAATTCAAGTACATGAATCATTTCTGGATATTTTTATGAAATCCACACACGACTTTTCAACATTTAGAGTCTGCATTACCATATGAAGCTTGTATAAATCAGATCAAACACTTCATTTTCTTCGGTTAAACTGAATCTGAATTGAGTCAAGGTCGAAACTCGTGTCTATCTAAGTTCGTTTCTCTTCAAATATATCTGGTTAAATCAAGCCCGAATTGATTCGAGGTCAAAATCTGTGACTAACCATGTCCATTTACTTGAAAAGCACTATATATATATATATATATATATATATTATACGGTCGGCCTGGTCGGTTCGGTCCAGAATTGGTTGAAATTCTGGACCGCACCGAAAGTTCGATTCTCTCTAAAAGGAGGACCGAGGCCGACCAAATATGAGAAAAAAATCGTCCAGACCGATCAACTTCGGTCTGGTCCGGATCGGATTACACGATTTTTGAACACCCCTAGCTCAAGCTGCAAAAATGTCCGAAATTTTTTTTTACAAAAATGGCCGAGATAAGGTAAATAATTTATTAACCACGGTCATATTCTGCCATTTTTATAAATAAAAAAATTCCCTCCATTTTTGCAACTCCACCCCAGAAACCTGTCTTTTCCTGCTATTTTCCCTTAAATATATTACAATTTCAATAATCAAAATTTTAATTTCACATATTACTTTATTAGCTTTACATTCGAGCATTAAAACTACTTATATGTAAAATAGATAAAAGTTATATTCTTAAATTTTTCATTTATTGGTATGTAACTAATTGAGTTTACATAACACGCAACACACATTATTTTAATCTAGTAAATATAAATGCATATTCGTATACACCATAAAATGTGTTTTTCGTGCAAAACATTATTTATCTGAAATACCCAATTATCTTTTTTTTAGAAAGATACTAAGTAAATTACCTATTTCGTCTCTATAATATCATTATTTCATCTCTTTTTTCTCATTTACTCTCAGAATTACATATATAGATACGTACTATGTATTATTTACTCTGATATTGGCACTCTAATGTATTATTTACTCTTATATTAGCACTCTAATTATTAATTTCATTTTATTATACTATCCTCTTTCTTAAATCTCAATTCGTTCTCTTTCAACCTTAATTTTACTTATTACGTTTGGTTTGACAACCTTTATTCTATTTATTAACTTTGTTCTTCTAATTATTCCCCGTAAATACAGTTTTGTAATTAATTATTAAAAAACCCAACTATAAATTTTTTTTTGTTTTTTTTAAACTACCGACTATAAAAAGTTGACGATAGGTACAATACATGATTCTAGTCTTCTAGACAAGCAACTGACAACAAGGACAAAATTTAAAACATAAAAGTTAGGGTTTATTCACAGTCCCTTCCAACTTTGTCACTCTGAACATCACTTTCTCAAAAGCCCGCATTCATGTGCTTTTAAAGTCCATAAGTTCCATTCTTTTTTGTAGGGTTGAAAATTATTTGACCGATAAAATCGAACCAAATAAAAAATGATCGATCCGTCAAAATTTTATATGTGTTCGATTTGATTCGATTCAAAAAAAATGAAAAAATTGAAGTTTCGGTTAGGTTTAAAATTTCGGTGATTTTTGAACTGAAACATTAAATTCATATTACTTTTTATATATAATTTCATATCAAAACGAACCGAGCTGAAACAAAATTTTGATTTTATATTATTTTTTCAATAATATCATTTGAAAATTATTTTTAATTAATAATATTGAACCGAGACTCACAGTTTGGTTCGGTTCTTTTGACATAGACGGTTCGGTTCAGTTCGATTTTTTGTTGTCGGACCGAAGTTTCAATTCTGTTCAATTTTTCAGTAAAAAACCGACCAAACCAAACCTTGAACACCCCTACTTTTTAGTTCACTTTCTTTATACACTCACTCAACTTTAGAAATAGATCCTCATTCTGCTAAAATCTAACGAGAAGGATATGTTGGCTCAACCGTGTTTGTTCGTTTTAAAACAGGCGGGCATGATGATATTGGCGCTTGTCTCGATGTGAAAAACATTTTTTTAATATTTTTTTTAGGTTACATTTGAACCATTTAGATATTTATTTTCTTGGGACGAAACAAATATTTTTTCTTAAGGGGGGAATCACCAAGTAAAAAGAAAGAAAATCAACTCCTCTTTTAGTGTTTTATGCAACCATTGCAGATTACGTAATGATTATGCCTCGAAAACATGATCTACCGAGATTCAATTGAAGATGAAGATGTCGACTGTGAGCTAAAGTACGCACGTTAAATGTAAATAGTTTATACAATAATATATTGTAAATGAGAGATTTGAACTAGGCTAATTTAGTGATGATGAGGTACTTTTCATGAACACTTAAAATTAATGAGAATAAAAATGTTGAGAGAATAAAAATATTGAAAGAATAAAAATAATCTTTATTCCAAATGTTTATAGCCCAAGACAAAAGTTTGTGATGTAGCGGATGATCTGTTAAAGTTCTTATTAAATCAGAGTTAACTATATTGTTGAGATTTTACTATATATAACATTATATTTGAATAATATAGAAATGATTATTCATCTATTTGCCAAATTATAATTCTAGGGATAATTTGTATTATTCAAAAATATTTATCCTAATTCATTCATATAAATTTTCATATTCCGATAATATATATTACTTAATATGTTTCTAACGAATAAATTATGGTTAGCTTAAAAATAATCTCAAAATTGCATCTTTATGTATATTTACATTTCTATTTAGATAAGATAATTAACTTTACAAACTATTTATAGACAATTTATTTATAAATAGTAAATAATATTTCACTTATATGACTTATTTATATTAAATAAGAAAAAAAATATGAAAATCCTAAATTATATTATAATTTAAGGGGACTTGAAGGGTAAAATGAAGAATAAAAAAGTTATTCTCTTAAACATTTTTTAATACGATAACATAAGATGTTTTTATGTTACGGTTTCAATTCTTTGTTCCTTTTAACTAATACAATAATATACTATTAAATTACATGTAATATACGGCACTCATCTTGTCTTATCTCCATCTCTATCTCTACTGTATTAATCTTTATCTCTATTGTATTAATCTCTATCCCTACTATATTAAAAGGGACTTAAGGGAGAGGAATTTTTTATTTTCTCTTTTACCCTTTAAGCCCCATTAAATATAATATAAGATTAATTTTTTTTATTTAATTCATTTATAATTTGGTTCACTAATTATTCTTATACTAATGTTTTATAAAATTTAATATTTTATATTATTGTATTATTAGGAACATAAATGATCATATATAAGATTTTAGAGATTCTTACATCATAAATATTATTTCAGTCAATAACAATTAGTTATTGTCGTTCGTATGATTTTTTTGTTGTTTAATCGAATCATTGTTCGAGGCCCATGATTTTTTTAGTTTTATATAATAAAGGTAATTTTCAATGTTCATTGTCCATAGTATCATATTTAATTTTCTCTTTTCAAATATTTTTTTAGTTTATTTTCATCTTATCTTACGATATAAGTTTGTCAGGATCAGGTGTTCTTTAACTCAAAAAATCTTGCAGATAATTTATCACTTCGAGATGATTAATAGAGAATAAGAGAAAATTATCATCATTATTTTCTTTTATTTTAATTTATAACGTTTTGAAAGCTAATATATGTATTTATATGTTCATTAATGATTTTAAAATTTATTATGTAATTTTAAAATTCCTCAATACATGCTTTTCGGCTATATATTAAAATGGGCTTAAATAGGAGAAACTTTTGATTCTTTTCTTTATCTTTCAAGCCCCCTTTAAATATAGTATAATTTAGAGTTTTCACATATTTTTTTTCATTTAATATAATTCATGTAATGAAATATTATTTTTCATTCAATAATAACTATTATAGAAATAGTTTGTAAAATTAAATAGTTTTATGACATAATGCAAATAGATATATAAATATCTATAAAGATGAATTTTGAAGTTATAAAATTAAATATTATATAATATTTTTTATATTATCAGAACATGAAAATTCATATAAATGAATTGAGAAAAATATTTTTAAAAAGGTGAATTATCTCTTAATGTAATAGAACCTAACAAATGGACGAATAATCATTTTATATATTATTCAAATGGTAATCGTATATAATAAAATTTCAACAATATTATTAACAAACTAATATACTTATTATTACTATTATTTTATTTTAAATTTAGATTTACAATATTTTAAAAAATAATTTCTTTATTACATTATCATTAATTTTAATTTTACGTATATTTTAACTTACGTAATACGTGTGATGCACGTAGTCATAGACTAGTCTAATTCAAAAAGTATATAAACTTTGTTCCACGAGGCCAGGTTCTACTTATAATACGACTCATGCTCTCTCTCCCGATCTTCTTGCAATGCACTAAATTGTACTTTTGTAAATAAGTTCTTAACAAAGTTTTGGTGGAGCTTTAACCAAACATATATGCGAGGAATCTTGTTGTTAGTTGATCGATACTGTTGTATTTGCTGTTGAGATATTTTTAGCATAGTGATTTTTATGTGTGGAGAAGAAAGGGGGTAGCAAAAATGACCTTTATTGCATGACATACTATGAAAATTGCACTAAAATTGGCAACTTCTTATGATCAATTTAATATATGAAAGTTTTTGGACTTTTGAGTATTCTACAATATTTTTAGAAAAAAATAATTAAAATACAGTATTTTAAAATAAATTCTAAAAGTAAGGTGGAATGGTACAACTAAGACGAAGGCGTCTGTTGCAAAGGCACCTTCGTGGGGGCGCGACCACAAATGAGGCCACGCAGAAAGCATCTTTTGTAAAGACGTCTTCATAAAAGTAGAAGACGTCTTTTATAAAAATGCCTTCAACTGTACCTTTAAAAGTTCACAATGCAGAAAGCAGAGTTATGCCATTTCGCGAACAAACAGCCCGCGAATAAAAAGCCCTTCAGCCCGCGCCGTTCACTGTCGATTGTGTCAGAGTTTACATGGTCATTTAATAAGTAACTTATATAATATTTTTTTATCCATGTAGACTGAGAGTCTGAACAATATTAACAATTTAACACTTGATAATACTGAGTCGTCTTGGATAATGCCTTGAATCCGTAATGTGTGTGAGATCGCCACACAAGCAATCAAGCTCCTTTGTCCCGAAGGCATGGAGTGCACAACTCAACTCAAAGAAGTCAATAAGAATCACACATGCCTCAAGACGAACCATTTATGTCTCAGCAAAAGCCATACACGCCATCAGTTTTTTATACATTTGGAGGTGAGTCGGTGACTCAACTTGGTTCCACTTCTGAACCATTTCATCAACCTCAATGGCGTAGAGGAGGACGAGCTGGTGCTCCTTGAGGAGGAGATAGAAGACATGCCTGAAACTCGCCTATTGTGAAAGATGTTGTTATTGTGGATGAAGACTTACATATTGTGGAAGAAGACCCGCCACTTATTGCAGAGGAAGAAAATGTAGCAGCTATTATGGAGGAAGGCACATCATCATCACAAGTAACTTCTATTGTGGATGATGTTTCTATTGTGGATGAAGACTCACATATTGTGGAGGAAGACCCGCCGCATATTGTAGAGGAAGAAAGTGTAGTAGCTATTATGGAGGAAGGCCCATCATCACAAGTAACTCAATTACAAACATATGAAAGACGTCCAAGAAGAATGAGAAGATGACCACCGTGTGGAACGTGATTGATTTATATTTTTTTTATTTGGATTTTGTAGAATAATATAAAATGTAAAGTCGTAAAATTTGCTAAAGATGTATGTTGTTCATTGAGAATGTGTGGTAAAGTTATAAAAAATTCTGCAGGATGGATGATTTTTGTATGCAGATTAGGCTGTTGATGATTTTTGTGTGCATGAGAGAGCTTTTGCACCGAAGACGTTTTTTGTAAAGATGACTTTTGTCAACTGGAAGTCGTCTTTACAAAAGACGCCTTCGGACGTGGCCAAATTCACCTTAGTTTTAGAATTAGTTTCAAAACTACCTTATTTCTAGAATGTTTTTTTAAAAAAAAATCACATTAAACTCAAAAATTCCCCGAAAGTTTTTTAAGTGTTGTAAAAATGTACTTTTTGTGCAATGCCATTTCATTCCTATTTATCTCATATGGCCACTTTGAATATTAATAGTGTATGACCTTCCTACATTGGGAAGGGCTTTGGTCTTATCCCTTAAGAGAGGCTTTGGGTGCATGTCATCCTCGAACTCTACGAGGCCTATGTGACATCCATAGTTGAACGTGTGAGATATTCCCGTTTTCACGTAAACAAATTCTATTGATATTTTGATGTCATAATGTATTCCATTTTTGCTGACCTCAACACGGTTAGTTGATGTGGTAATGCTTAACTAATATCCTTATAATTAATCAAAAGATTATTTATGATGTCTCTCCCCCATGTATCATCTATAAACAGAGGCATTATTCTTCATTTATAATGATGAAAAAATCCTCTCACATAATACGCCCTCCATAATAGAGAGAGAACATTTTATCACCATCTTTTAACGTTCAAAATGTTCACCCTTCACCTCTTAACATTCTTTCAAACATCATCATACATTGTTCCAGTAACTTATATAAGAGTCAGATCACTCTTGTAATCATTTTTACCACTTGGCATTTACACCCTTATATAGTACTTTTTAAGATGATGTTTAGCTAGTTTAATGGGTTACGATTTTCCCTTTCGTGAATGCAAGGGTGACACATGGGTGAAGTGCAGGAGTGGTCTAGTCCTAGCTCATGACCAGAACAACACCTGAGAATGTCAGGGAGGACGCTGGGAGGTGAAAGGGGAGCACTCTAGACACTCAGAGGTAGTAACAAATGCTTGCTCTCTCTTTCTAGAAGTGCGAGTTTCTCACTCTAGAAATGAGAGCTTCTCTCTATAACGTAGGAGTTTCTCTCTCTAAATTTCCAATCTTCTTAAATGAAGGAGGAGTCCTCCTTTTATAGGTGAGCAAAAGGAGGGGGATCGTTGTAACTAATCCCTTGCTGGTGCGATTTAATTGGCGCGAATTTCAATGGTCCCCCTCCTGAGCATGATCAGTCACCTTAGGTGATGCGATTTGATTGACAGGCTTACGACTAATCAAGGGATTAGTAATGGTCCCCATCCTTTTGTTCACTTATAAAATGAAGACTCCTCCTTCATTTGAGAGGATTGAAAATTCAGAGAGAGAAGCTCTCACTTTAGAGAAAGAAGCTCTCATTTCTAGAGTGAGAAACTCTCACTTCTAGAGTGAGAAACTCCCGCTTCTAGAGAGAGAGAGAAAGAGTGAGCATTTGTCACCACCCTTGAGTGTCTAGAGTGCTCCCCCTTCACCTCCTGGCGTTGCTCCGGTCCCGAGCTAGGACTAAACCATTCATGCAACTCACCCACGCGCGACACCCTTGCATCTACACCTTTTTTATTAGAAAACTGAACAGCATGTTCCTTGTATGTCACGATTATAGTTGAAACTGCTATATTCTTCTGCTCTGGCTATAAAAAAACTTTTTTACAATGTACGATGTTATAAAATGGCACAATCAAGTAAGAAACATTTTACGACTTTTGTCCAATAAGTTGTATGTAATTACAATTTTATTCCTCACTTATATACATATTTGATTTCTATTGGTTTTAGTTTTACAACTTCACACTAAAGAGGTGTCAAACGACTGGTCACATTCCACATCCTAACGGTCATCATTGATATACAATCCTTCAATCAAGGTATCATCTCTTTATATGCCTCTTCATCTGATATTATAATTCTTCAATATGCCTCTTCATCCTAACATTATAAGTCATCAAGATGGTTATATCACTCCTTGCATAACTTAGTTAGCTACATTTTATCATTATATTATTGGTTCGTTTAATAGTTTATGTATATTAATAATCAATAACTCATATGTAATTCTTATTAATTAATTTTAATAATTTAATAATCTGATACTAATTAGTTTAATGTTGAATAATCATATCAACTAACTAAATTCATTTATTTTAAATATAAATTTATTATTCTATATATGGAGAAAACTTTCACAACGAGTCTATTTGTAAACCCCTCATATGCCTCTATATTTGACATTTTAACTCTTCAATATATATACTTATTTATTTTCGCATAATCTTCGATACGTGCAACCTTTTAATTTAGTTGCACAATTTCAACCATTTTCATATAATTCAGTGAGGAAATTACAACTATATATGTATATATTGTTGGAAAATGAATTACGTACTTCATTGATAATAATAATGTATTACACCACAAAGTATATAATACAGAAAAATTAATATTACAAAGAAAACTTAGACTGAGGGTTGCATGTAGTGCAATGGGCTAAAACAGTAGCATTCCTGCAGATAGTGCTCACAGTCTAGGATGTCTGTCTTTAGGATACAACAGTCTTATGGAGATAGTAAACAACACAATAATACTAACTCCCTTAGCGAACCAAAAACTATTTGTATCTCAGATTTTTGCTTTTAAATGAATGAAAAATTCTCTCTAAGTAGTGGATTTTTTTAAAATGAAGCAGATTTTCTTAAAAATGAAGCAAACTTCATTACAGTATGAATGACGAGATTTTTTTAAGAATAAAGAAGATTTTTTAAGAATAAAGCAAAAATAATTCGTTAAAGGAAAGCAAAAAAATTAGATCTGAAAAATGTATTGAAAGTGAAAATGAGGGCTTAAAAATGAGTGGAAATAGATGAAAATAGAGGTAAATAATGGAGGAAATTGGAAAAAATGGATGAAGTTAATTTTTCTGTTAAATTTAACCAAAAAAATGTCACGGAGAGATATATTTTATAGTTTAGTCAAAATATATGGGTATAAAAATATAAAAAATAATGTACGGGTGTAGATTACAGTTTCAGCAAAGTATAGAGATGTATTTTACATTTTAACCTTTACACTATTCATCCCTATTTCCTGGTTCTCGACTATTGACAGTGATCATAAACAGTGAACAAAAGTTAGTTGACATGCGTATGAGGTTATGTTAGGGGCTTTTGGACATAAAGCACCACTACCTTGGTTAGATCTCTTTCTCGCGTTGACGCTTAGTTACAATTGACAATTTGTGACCAACAAAGCCGCCTAAATGGCCTTGATGCATTTATATTTTAGGAGTAATAATGATCCTCGTTCTTCTCCGAAAGAATTTGATTCGGAGAATGTATGTTTGTAACTTTTCTTTTGAATATTTGATGCTAATACTGTAGTTTTTGGAAATTCTGTTGTTACAATTTACATATTGCTATAATCAAAAATGCCATTCAGATGTTGTTATTTAATTTTTAATTATGAATTATAACTAAAAATATTGCTTAATAAAATAGATGTATACGTAAAAAGAAATGAAATTGTAAACTTCTTGCTAAAATCATAAATGTCATTAAAATGTTATTTATTTTTTCAAATCTGTTTGGGATTAAGTCGATCTTCATGCGAATATGTTTTTTCAGTGTTAGATGGTCGAATCGAGTTTAAATGATGGAGGATTTTTAGAACAAACTGATTTTCAAAATCTATATTTGTTTGTTGGTTATATACACGATTCTCTAAAGGTGAAAGTCATATATGGACGAAATTATGTTTCATCTTTGGATACTTTAAACAAATTTCTTGTTGCCGCTGAAAACTTTAAGCTTCAAAATTTCTTGTTGTCGTTGAATACTTTCAGCAATGACAGGTCATTTGGCCACTGGGCTTTTAGCGACGACATACCCTTAGTCGCCGAAATCCTCTTTAGCAAGAAGTATTACTCCGTTGCTAAAAACCTTTCCCGATGAGTCTCGCGAGACAAATAATCGGTGAAGTTAATTTCTTTAATAAATCCTTTTACTGACAAAAATCAGGACCTTGCGACAAAATTTTCCCCGCTACAAGGCCTACTTCGGGTAGTAATATTTTCTAATTTAAAAGAAACATTTGTGTATAATGATATTCCAAAATCTTTATTATGCAATTAGTCAATTAATTTGTCTGCTTAAGTGTTGTGGCATTATAAGAAAGACCAGTCCAATGCCTACTGTTGATGGATTCCCTTTGTGATTAAGCTTTACCCTAGCATAGAGATAAACAAAACAATAATTAAGAGGACAAAGATGAATGAAATTTTTACAGTTGATTCGTTGTTTGATACTGAAAAAAACTTCAAAAATAGAAGATATTCAACAAACACAAGCTCAATAAACACAGAATCAAATAAAATCCTAACCCAAGCTAACCCCTAACTCGAGAAGAAAAGACCAAGAAAATCAGCAACAAAGATAAACTTACCGAACCAAAACTGAGCTCACCCCTAACTCAAGAAGAAAAAATGAAGGAAATCAACAACAAACATGAACTTACCAAACCAAAAGCCTAAATCTCACACACAGAGAGCAGACGAGCGTAGAGAGAGAGCCGTTGACAGAGAGAGAGCCGCGCATAGAGAGAACCGACGATAGAGAGAGCGTCGACGATGAACGCAGAGAGAGCCGATGAAAAAACACCTACCTAAGAAAAAGAAAAATCATCATTGAAACAAATAACATCAATTGCATTTTTTTATATAATAAAAATGGCATTTTTAAAAAAATACATATTTTGTCATCTTCCATATGTTTAATAAAAGATTAGGTCTTTTTGGGTTCAATTTTTTGGTTTTAGGAGTTGACGAATTGGAATACAACTTTGTATATGTCTCAAATAAATAGAATGGACTCCTCTACATTTCCTTTGAACTACAGATATATAGTTCGATAGACTCAAGTCGATACAGACAAAATAATCTTGATCCAAACAAACACAGTTAAAAGCTTCAAAAACAAAATTAATAATTAAAACAACACGAATTCCCAATGTTATGACAATTCTCTCATTAAAGAATTTTAAACGTCGCACCAAAGAGAAAGCTAGTAAAAAAGGTAGAGATTGAAATCAGAAATAAAGCATTTCCAAGCTACTAAACTTCCGCTACAACCTAAGCCCTTAAAAAAAAAATAATCTTAAAAGATCTCAAATGGTTACTCAATTGTTGTGATTCTTACTCTTGGCCTTATTGGCCTTCTTGTGCTTTGAAGGTGGGCATACATGTGTCATGCCATCTTGTTGTTCCACCTCCTTCTTGTTCTTGAAACCATTGAAACATTTTGGGCACTGAACCCTCAAATGAGGGCGTTCTCCTTTGACATGATCACTTAGTTTCTTTGAAGTTTGAAAACTCTTGTCATGGCTTTTTAATTGGCATGTTAATAAACACGTATATTCCATCGTTAGAAAGCTGCAAGAAAGTAAAATAAAATTAGTAATTAATTAAAAAATATAAAGTTCCAACTAATTCAGCCCAATTATATTCGGAGGGTACTCACCACTAATAGTATGCATGGAAGAATAAAAAAATAACACGAGCAGGAGAAAGGGTTCGGAATTCGGATGGTGTAGGCCTAAGAAAATGATGCAGAGGTCAAAGAAAGGAATTGGTTTCTTGAACAAATAACCAAATTAATAGTGTAGGCTTAGGGAGAGTCTAGCTAATGCACGCATGTTATCCCATTTATATAATACAAATTTGGCTAAACACATTATAAATGGGATAACAATTGTACTTCATTTTCATAACTCAAAAGGGATAAATATCCGAATAACTAGTTTTGCATGAGCATTAGGAAAAACTCCTTAAGAGTCTCCTATAGTTTGATTAAATCACATAATCATCATTCTAATTTGAAAAAGATTCAGACTATCTACATGTTAGGTTTTAGTGATAAAAAAAATTCAAAACTGATAGATTTCAAATTAGCATTGTTTAAATCAAAATAATTATCAGATTTTTCTCAATTTGAAAATGCTAAAATTAATTTCTTTAACATTTAACCTTGAATTCATATAAACCCGAAACAACCGAAATCTATTTATGTTTGAGTTAAAAATGGTTGGGTCAAATTTTTTATAGGATAATCTGTCTTTTATTCCTAAACTAATATCATTTCAAATAATAGAATCATTTATCATTTAGATGAGTATTTGTGTCGTTTAAGCAAACTTGGTACAATAATTTTTAGAAGAATTTCAAAGAGTATTTTTTGGTCCTCTGTTTAGATAATCGTGTTCAAACAAAAGATACATGAGCTATCAAATCCATTCAACCAACGAAAAAGACACTACCATTTAGATGAAAGCTAGAATTCATAATCATTAATGATCACATTTGCATTCTGGACCTACAACAAAAGTGTCAAGCTTCATTTCTTCATTTCAAATTCTATCCAAGATAATAAAAAAGTAATAATTAGAATTTATTTACTTCCTATGAGTTAAATCAGACAAATTGCAACAAAAATGTGATCAGGACAAACCCTCCCCAATTCCTAGCAGATCAATACGTTGAATTATCATATTAAAGTTTAATTGAACTATAAAGCAACCGTGCTCGCCCAAAGATAACTTTATTTGCAGACCACGTAACTATATTAATGCATCTTCATTATGTGTCATGTCAAACATAGGCATCCATAAATAAGCTTCTAGTTTCTTTGTGATGTCGTCACTGTCATATGTGAAGTCCTTCTACCATTTAGACAAAAAAAACTTATGTTTATAATCATCTAGTGATCGCATTCACATTCTGGACCTACTGTAGTATCAAGCTTTAACTTAAATTCGATGCAAGGTAATTAATAGAGAAATAAAAAAGGTACTAAAAAAGTTTTCAAATGAACAAAATGTTGAAAAATAAGGAGAAAATTGGATAGAATATTTTTGGATGGAAGATGGCTTTGTTATTGAACTCAACTTGTTTTTTTGGCTTGATACAAAATGGTAGGAGATCATCTCTATTTATAGGCCTCCATAAACAATTCTAAATACACCATTAAATGACTAGTAGAGATTATTCTAGATACCAACCAATAAATAGAGATATAGGAAATACAAGTGTATTCTATAGACTACAGTAGATGCATGAAGATTCTTAAGACTCTAGCAACTATAAGAAAATTCTAGAGACTAACTATAATAAATCAAGTTTATTATTTCAACACAAAATAGGGAGTTTACAAACAATGTCTAAGTTCTCCACTATTTCCGCAACCAAACATCAAAATTTTATATGCCAAATGACCGATTACCAAAGTTAGAAATCATATATTAGAAGAAGATGGATTAAGAGACTTTTACAGATGAAATAGCAACAAAAAATACCATTTGTCGCAAAATGTAGAGTTTTATAAGGATGGTCACTGAAAAGTTCCAGTCGTTAACTGCAATTCCTGCCAATATCTCACCGACATAGAGTTTTGTCCATCAAACGTTCTACCAACACATTTTTTGTTCTTATATGTGTGTGATTGAACACGCTTGTTTGGGGACAAACGATGAAGGTCATACCACTTCAGGTCCTACTCCTGTGTGGTTGCCCATGGCAAAGTAACTGTTAGCTTGATGAAGGACATCTCATACGAGTATTCCAATTGAAGAATACGAAATGGTGAGGTCAAGGTGCGATGAACATGAATCTAAATGTACATCGCTTGAATCTCAATGCACGAAGGTGCCATAACTAGAATCTCAACTAGCGAGTGTCTTTGTGTTAATGAAAATGATGCAGGCACAAAATTCTTCACTCACACAATTTTTGGGTGGTGATGTATGGTAGGATGTCTAAGAGAGATATGCTTTACATCATTATTAATTATGTTTATTCCATACTTCTAAGAGATATATTCATTCTATGACCATTGAAGATATCACTTTTGATAGGTGGTTTAAATAATAAATAGTTTTATTTAGTTTAAATGTTTGAATTAAATTATATTATGACTTTGAATTGGTGAGCATTTTACGAGAAATATAACTTGAAGTGAAGTTATATGTATTTTATTTTGCAACTGTCTTTTGTTTGGAGATTTTAAAATTATAAAAATTGGTAGATTTTAGATATAAACTACAAAATATTTTATGCCGTAGGTGTTTAGCGCGATTACATTGGTAGTTCAAAAAACCACTGGTATAGAGTTTGCAACGTCAACTACCTGATAGTTTGGGAACTGATGCACATTTTGCCAGCGGTTAAAACTCACCCTAACCCACAAAATTGCCATTATCATGACCTCCAAATGTCCATTTTCTTTGCATTTTAAAGTCATCGTATGTGATATATAGACAATTTGTTTTCAGCCCTTGATAATCACTTGTTATAAAATCACCTAAAAACAATGTACAATCACCTATATGCTCTTTATCTTGCTCCATTTCGTTGTTTCTTCCTTCAACTTATGAATTGCAATCTCAACATTTTACAATATATTTGTTCCTGGTTATCTTTATCGATGACGTCGTCCTTCCTCTTCTATTTTCTCATCACCTTCTTCCTCACCACTTACTCCTCTCCTGTCTTACTCCTCTCCATCCCCATCTTCCTCTTCTTTGTCATTAGAGTCTTCAGGATAAAACTCTCTCATCGTCGACACTAAAATTAGCTCCTCTAGTGAATCACCACCAAATATTTTTTCATTAACCTTAGAGATTTATCTGGTACTTCAACAAAAATTGTGTCATGAAAATCTGACCAGCTGATATATGATGGCCATGCATAGGATATGCCCTTGGTATCCACAATGTAAAAAATTGACCGTTTCAGAAAATAATGCCGTCTACTATATTTTGATGACCTTGAAGTTGTCAACGCATCATCTCCAACCTTACAAAAAGCTAACATAGGTGGTCATTAATGATCACCACACAGTCATTATCATCGTCGACGTTTAAACATAGGTGGTCATTAATGAGTACAATCTATTTAATCATAGCATACTCTTTCCATCATTTCCAAGCTATAGTCTACTTCTTCATGGTGAGAGAAACTCATAGAGGTGTTTTGAGAACATTGCAAAACCTAAAAATTAAGCTTTTTTCTTACAAAAATGACACAATTTATACTGATTCGGAAACATCTTCACTGACAAATACTCATTTGTATCATATAAATGTTATATTTTACAATGAATGAATGAGTAGCTTCGGCAGTAAAAGTTTTAAGCTCTACTGATCAAATTAAAGTCACTGTTAAATTATGCATATTCACCGTAAAGAGAATAATTGATCGACATATTAAAGTAAACTTTTATCAAAGGTGAAAATTTTTGGCGCGCCTGCTTTATTTTTTCATGTTAAAATTTATACCCGGAATTTAGACTGTAAACTCTAAAATTTAAAAAAATAAAAAATTGTTAATGTAGTTTTATTGTAAATGGAGAAATAGAAACAAAGGGAAGAGTCTTAAAATGAATTTGGTAATATGAAAACGGACACCAATTAGAATCTGTAAATATTTATGTTCATGTATAAATAGTTGTTTGATATGTAAATTGGATCTATGTTTCCTAAATTGATTCTATTAGTGTTTTGTAAATTGGATCTATGTGTGAAGAATTAAATTTTCCAAATGATGCGTATGAATTCATTTTCTTCCTTAAAAATTTTCCGTTCATAGTAAAGGATTTAGACAATACTACCGTATTTATAGAAATCTTAAAAAATCACAAAGTTATCATAAAATCAAACCAAAAATAAAATTTAAACTTTAGTCTAAAAAAAGAAACTAGACAAATATTATCATTAATCTCAAACTATGGGTAAATAAGTCCAACATATGATAGTTTAAATTAAAAAAAAAAGTTAGAATTGACATCAATCTAAATAATTAGAAACCTTGACAAAACTATAAAATGAGTTGTATAAATTGTTATCTGTTGCAATTTTTGTAATTTGTTAATATAGTAATTTTATAAGTAAAACTGACTAATGTTCTCTTTCTTCTTTTCCATCATCTAAATAGATTACCTAATTAAGAGAACGAGAAATATATTTAATATACTAGTTAGAAGCCGTGCTACGCACGGTATGGTAATATATATTAAGTATACATGATTTCAACTTGAATTTTAATGAGATAAAAAACTAGTAAGAAATATTAATACCTGAGACTTGATTATGTCATTCAGCTCATATAATTTTTTCAGCAATAAAATGAAGCAAAATTAGAGTAAAATTCTTACTTGAAATTAAAGAAAAACGTACTCATAAAAAAATATCTCAAGAAAATCAAGTGTATTGACCCACTTAAACAACATACTTTGCAACATTTAGCCAAGTTAAAAATAGAGAAATTGTAGCGTGGTTATTTATTGACATGTCAACTTTCTTCAACTCACTATTTTATAATTAATGTGTTTCTATTTTAACTAGTCAATAAATTCTAAATTAATTATTAGTTAAAATAACACTATGAGTGTAAAATTGATCAATAATCCAATCTAATTGGTCTAAATTCATTTAACCGTCTAAAGAGCCAAAATCAAAATTAGGTAAGCTTAGAATAACTAATTAATTAAATTCACCAAATTTTAATAAAATACTTTTAATAAAGTCGGTTATCCTAAAAGTTACTAAGGCATTTAGATTGGTGTGACTACTAAGTTTAACTAATTAAAACTTAATAGTTTACATGCAATTAATTTCACAAAATAATTCATATAAACACATTAGGAAAGTACTAATCAATCATGTTTTTACTAATGAGATGCATGATTAAATAAAACTCTGTGAGCCTTCATGTATAGCATGTGATCGACTAATGCATGGTCATATTATCAATCATATCAATAAATATTTATTTAAATAATTAATAAACAAATGATGAATCGAGTTATTAATAAGTATTTCTCAATTACAACATTTGAAAAAATAGAAATAATTATAAAATGGACTTCAAGAATACATATTTACAAAAGAACTCATTCTCCACCAGAGTTCCATCTTCAAAATCGCCAAGCTTTGATCAAAATCTTTTTAATTACGATAAACTATTTTATTCCAATTAAATGATCTCATTAATTATCCTTTTAAAATTAATTGAATTTGATTAGACAAAAAATAATTTGATGATTCATCAAACTTGGGTCAAACTCAATTAATTAATTAATTTTAATTTCATAAAATTAAATTAGATAACTATCCTTTTAAAATTTCAAAATTCAAAATTTAAAAGATAAATGATACGATTAGGGTTTTCACGAAGCATCACAGGGATAGGGCAACACGATATCAGAGTTTCTGCGAGACATACCCTGACAATATCAATGATTGCCACCGGCGGTGGTAGTGGGACACTCCCACCGTCGTCGCGGGCTGCCCATCCACCGTCGGCGGGGAAACCGTCGATTTTGCGGGTGCCGGCGTCGGAATTCCTTAATGGGATTCCTTTTCTCTTTTCTTCTCCTCGTTCGTTTCGTGCGTTTTTCATTTTCAAGCGTACAAAATTTTTATAATATAATATTCAAAATAAAAATTACAAAAATTCTTATGCCCCAAAACGGCTTACACAAGATCTAAGGAAAATAAAGAATAAAGCCTAAACCTAAAATTCATCATACAATTAACGATTCATCATTAACCATACATTCAAAAAACATAATCATCATGCATCCATACATTTCAAAATATATAATGAATAATGCAAGAACACTCGCACAGTATTTAATGTGTGTGTGTGTGTGTGTATACATATAAAGATCGCTCCGACACTAAGTGTTGAAAATCGAGGCGTGCAGCGGAGGTGGTTTATTTACAAATTTTATTGATTTAAAAAATAATCACGACGTCACGGTTTCTAAAATAATCACGACGTCACGGTTTTACAAAAAATATTATTCTCATCGGATTTCATCATATATCTATACATTAAATCAAAGAAATACAAAGATAAGAGTTATACTTCTTGTAGTCTTATCAAATGTCCTTACAAACAACAAACTGCGAGATCCACACCAAAATCTTCCTTGCTAATCTTCAAATACATCGGGACGTGTGTGAGTACGTAGAATAAATCAAAAACACTTTTTTGTTTCTAGATGTACCCAACACATGAGATCTAAACATTTTGGAGAAAGGTTATTGTGTGACAAAATTCTGTGAGAAAATTAAAAAAATTCATAGAGCTTTTTGATTAACCTTTAATCACACAGTTGCACACACTAAGGCCAACAAAATAATATTTGTATATATATGCTAGGTTAAGACTGATCAGATTTTTAAAGATTTATAAAATAATAAATTAATTATAAAATGTATCATTGTAGTGGGGCCCACTCCAATTGAGCAACATTACTGTGCCACACGGCACTGCAGTGTGCCGTGTATAACTGTAGTGTCAAACACTTATTCAAAAATCAGTGATTGATAGGTGGCAGTCCAATATGGCACATGATAATTTTTTTAAATTTATTATTTATTTTATTCAAATAAATATCTAGATATTAGTTAATTTAAAATTAATTTATCTGATCTCCCAATCAATTATCTGATCTCTTAATTAATTGATCAGATAAACCAAATCAAATCATTATCTTGTAATGATTTAATATTATTTAATTTAACAAATTAAATATGTTGTCTCACTTATCGATTACACAAAATTAATCAATATGATTATTTAATTAAATTTTTTCAAAAATTACATTAAATAATCACATATAATTATCTAATAATTATATATTACCCCAGAAATTTAACTCCTATCACGAGTTAGTCATCTTCTCATGTTCTGAAATATTCACACCATAGACTGTGTGGTATAGAGGTGATTCGAGGACCATTGACCCATATTTCTAAGATTAAATAAACCAGATTAATTAAAAAATTTTATTTATTAATTTAATTATTACTCCACTATAAATATGGAATCACACTCTTAGTAATTACATAATATATTTACAGAGTATTTTCGTGCAGTCTATTGATATAATCGCCTCATGTAGTTCTCTCCTCCAATTATTGGTTCGTAAATTAGAGCTGGTCAAAATTATCATTTTACCCTTCTAATTATCTTTTAATCATTAAATACCATTAATTCACTAGTGAATGGGTTTTGGTTATAGGGTTTTAGGGTTAATATTTTAGGGTTTAGGGTTTAGGGTTTGGGGTTGTTTAAGGTTTCTGGTTTAGGTCATAGGGTTTACGGTTTAGGGTTTAAGGTTTTTGGGTTTAGGGTTTAGTGTTTTAAAGTTTAGCGTTTAGGGTTTTGAGATTATGATATTGGGTTAAGGGTTTTGAGGTTTAGGGTTTTAGTGTTTAGGATTTATGGTTTGTATTTAGGGTTTTTAGGAATTTTGGGTTTCAGGGTTTAGGACTTAGGGTATATGTAGCATGGACATATTAGCTCACCTTCTAATCACTTTGGCTGGAACTTAAGAAATCAATCAATAATATGAAATTATGCTTAAACATAAGTTAATTAAGGTTTAGATTGGTAATAGTAAGTAAGTTATTTGGCTTTAGAACTATGGTTAATGCTACTGAGATGCAATGACCATATAACATAGCTGATTAAAATAAAGTAATTAATAGGGAAGTTATCCATACTAGTTGCCAAAACCATTGAATATTTTATTGATATTAAGTTGGTTTGCTAACCATATTGATTCATCATTATTATTACTACACTATTTGTAAGCTAAATCTTCTTTGGTTCAATATATTTATTACATATTCAATTTAGTCCTTGTGGAGATGGACACCCAGTTACTTCTTTATTACTTGTTAAAGATACGTGCACTAGGGTTTATGGTTTTAGGATTTAGGGTTTATGCCTAGTGTTTTGAGTTTTAGGTTTTAGGGTTTGTGATTTTACAAATATACCTTAATGAGTAAATCAAAAGATCTAGTAGACATGCATAGGAGTTCATGACTACTCAAGATTCTGGTTGATCTATATGTGATAATCAGTTTTGCTGTGTATTAATTTTTTATGATAAACGGTAAGTTAATAAAGATATTAATCCACATAGATCATGTTCTATATAATTTAATCATATAAAATACATTCACTAATATTTCTATCCACATCAATGATCTGGATCTAGATCACATGTATTCATAATGCTTAGTGAACAGTACTAGCAACCATTCATTGAATATTCTATACTTTACTATGTTACGGATTATTTTATCATTATCTATGATCTTAATTCTCTCGTACTTATATAAGATCATAGTCTCGTTAGTGAATATGAAATTTTGAGATATATATATATATAAATTATTCAACACTAATTTAAAATAATAATTATAAAAAATGTAATTTCATTAATTTCAAATTAAAAATGTATAAACACATACTTTGAGGACACGATGCCCAACAAAAATAAAATCAGTAAAGCTAACATGTTTGTCAGTGATGACACGGTTCAAATGTAGATAAGAAAAGTAAAACCCCATCGGTAGGAGAAGGAAAGCTGATGCCTTTATTTTATGGCCTAAATTCCTATTTGTCAATCATAGGGAACAACTATTTGGTCAAGAAGATAAGATAGATGAAAATGTAACTCGGTCTAAGATGACCTAGTGCCTTTCATTCTTGTCCCTCGCCGTAAGAAGACCTTGTGCACATTCTTTCTTTAGCATCATATGAGGTGAGCGTGATTAGTTTTTTAATGCAACCAATCTATACAAAACCCTTCCCATGAGGTCCCATCAAAGTTCTTTCCATTCTATTTTGGATGGATGAGGTGATTTAGATTGTGCGTTTTCATCTACAGTCCCTCAAAGCTAAGGGTCAGGCATGTAGTCCAGCTCCATCTTCGTTATGATTTACTACGCCGTCAAAGAACATTTGCCAACCATGAGGGTTTTGTCTTCTTGTTTGTCTATTTCAAATAGAATAGTTTCATCATGCACTTGGCTCACCTTACTGATTAAAGAAATTCTAGTTTTTCTGGTGGAGTTAGAGTTTCTCTCTTCCTAAATTGGAAATACACACTTTCGTTGAGGATTTTTCCCTCGAGTACCCACACCCTCGCGAAACCATGTTATATTTGTCGCAACGTGGATACGACGCGGAGCGACAATTGAAAAATTATTTTGAAAAAAAATTGGAGTCCCACAAATCATTTTTAGGGCGTGATTGGTTACCCAATTAAAAAATAAAAATATTGGTCAATGAAAACTTAAAGTTGGTTCGTGAGTCATTTTATGTGGGGAATGTATTAGCATCCCATAACACACCATTATTAAAATGGTTACCAAATTCAATCAAATGCTATCCAAATTATATTAAAAATGAAAGAATAAAAAAGTGAAAAAAAATTATTTCTGAATATCTCATTAGGTATGCTTTGTGTCATATAAAATGAAATAAAATAAATGACATTTTAATGGGTGGTACAAAGACCATTGAAAAATAATTCATTTTCTATTTTTACTATTTTTTTGAAAGTCAAAGTATTATTGAAGTTTTTTTCGGTATCCAAAAAATAACTCTTCACATCGGTAGTTTGAGAAATTTGATATCCCAAAAACTCAAAGGCCGTCATAGGTTTTTTTTATTGAAAACTAAATGATTAAATTAATAATATTTAAATCTAATTGTTAAGATTGTAGTAAACACATACATAAATATTACCTCTAATGATAAGAACATGAGAAAAAAATCATATTATAAATATGACAACATGACAATGATATATAAATAAAATAAAAATAAAAAGAAATAACAACTATAGAAAATAAAGAATAATAAAAAAATTTAAAAAAAGTTAAAAATTATGAAAATGTATGATAAATTTGAAGAAAATGTGTAGAAAAAAAAAGAATAATATGTGAATTAAACAAACATTAAAACGTATTAAAAAGAAGAAGAAAAAATAAATTAAATGAAACAAAACAAAAAAAAAAGAGGGGGAGGAGGGACATAGGGTGTTTGTCTCGTTAGAGAGGGTATCACCCTCCGTATTTCACAGAGGGTGCTTTCACCATCTGTTTTTTTTACAGAGGGTGGTTTCAACACCCTCTAATTTTTGTTCTTACTATTATAATATTATAAATTAATTAATTTTTTTATTTTTAATATAATAAAACTACAATATTATAAATAAATTAATATTTGAAATTTCACAGTATAAATATATTTGCATATATATATATATATATTAGACTACTTAGTTCACTAATTACTATTATTTCCATTCTTTCTTCTTTGCTAATTAAATAATAAATGAATGATAATTAGTTCAAACAAATGTCACTAAAATAACAATAAAATCTAAAAAAGAAAAGACTTGTGAGAACATTAAAAAATTTCAATACTTAAATATTTGCATAATCTTTATATAAATATTTAACTATCTATTTTATGAATTTTTTATGTATGAAAAATTATCATAGAGGATTTTTGCAACAAATGTACACTTTCAACCCATTAAATGGTTGATTCATATTGAGTTAATTTACACCCCTCAAAGGCTTTATCCTCACCATCATTGATTGAGTTGTTGACAAAAATATCTCATTATCAAGTTTGAAGAAAAATCATAACTCAAGATTAAGAGTAAAAAAATGAAGGAAATATAACAAACACTTCTATTTTTTGTTTATGGAAAAAGAACCAAAAATCATATAAATTACATGAGTATGAAAGAGAAAGGATGTAGAACAATTAATAATATATCTTATTAGTAGAGGTGCACGAAATTTAAACTACATTAAAAAAAAGAATGAGAGAAGATAATATAAATGAAAACTCTATTTCCTTTTCTCTTATAAAACCCCTCATATTTCTCACACACACACACTCTCTTTCTTAAAAGACCTCCATTTCTCTCTCTAAACAACCATTCTTCTCTTTCTCCCTCCAAAAAAGTCTCCACTTCAAGTGAAGATCTCCTATCTATTTATAGACAAATTTAAGGCTTCACTTTTTGATTTAGTCCTTATGCTCCCTTTTTATTTTTTTTTTAGACATAGGACTCTCTTTTTCATTTTTAGTCCACGGGCTATTTTTCCATTTCGAATGATACACACAGTCTTATATTAGTATATTGGCCAAAAAATAAAATGTGCATATTCAAAGTATTGGACCAAACAAATTACAGTATCTACAGTTGCCCCCATTTGTTCACGCTTCTAACTTAAAAGGTGTACAAAAGTATATATAAGTATTTAGATCGGTACAAAAAAGATTATATGGATAAGGGGAATAGAAACCTCAACTGATTTGGGCTCTAAGAAATGACAAAAATGTCAAATGGACCTAGATAGACACAGATTTTGACCTCTACTCGATTCAGGTTCGATTTAACATGAGGTATTTAAAAAGAAATGGACCTAGATAGACATATGCTTCGACCTCAGCTCAGTTCAGGTTTGAGTTAACAGAGATATTTGAAAGAAAACGGACCTGGATAGACACAGGTTTCGACCTCCACTCAGTTTAAGCTCGATTTAACTAGAGGTATTTGAAAAGAACAGACCTGGATAAACACAGGCTTCGACCTCGACTCAGTTCGAGTTTGATTTAACAAGAGATATTTGAAAGAAAACATACTTGGATAGACACACGCTTCAACCTCGACTGAATTCGGGTTTGATTTAACCGTAGATATTTGAAAAGAAACGGATCTGGATACACATAAGCTTCGACCTAGACTCAGTTTGAGTTCGATTTAACTATAGATATTTGAAAGAAAACAGACTTGGATAGAAAGAGGATTCGACCTTGACTCAATCAAGGTTTGATTTAATAGAGATAATGATTGAAACAGACCAGGTGCTGACACCGAGCTTTGACAACGACCAAGTTAGATTTGATTTAACGATATTGATTGAAACGTACTAGCCGCTGACACCAGACTTCAACTATGACTAAGTCAGATTTGATTTAACCCTATTGAAAATGAATGGACCTGGCGCCGACACTAGGCTTCCACCATGACCAAGACAGATTTGATTTAACCATATTGATTGAACCGGACCAGACGTTGATATCGGGCTTCGATCGCGATTGAGTGAGGTTCAATTTATCCATATTGAAAATGAACGAACCTGGCACCGACACCGAGTTTGAGTGCGACCAAGTCGGGTTTGATTTAACTAAGATATTTGAAAGAAAAATGAACCTAGATTGACACAGGCTTCGACCTCGACTCAATTTGGGTTCCATTTAATAAGATTAAAAATGAACGAACCTCGCGCTGAAAGTCGGGTTCGATTTAACCATATTGAAAATGAACGGACCTAGTGCCGACACCAAACTTCGACCGCGACAAAGTCATGTTCAGTTTAACTATGATATTTGAAAGAAAAACAGACCTGGATAGACACAGGTTTCGACCTCGACTTAATTCAGATTCAATTTTACCATATTGAAAATGAATGGACCTGGCACCGACACCAAGCTTCGACTGCGACCAAGTTGGGTTTGATTTAATCATATTGATTGAAACGGACCAGGCACTGACACCAGGTTTCGACTGCGACTGAGTTGGGTTCGATTTAACAATAGTGAAAATGAAAGGACCTAGAGCCGACACCAGGTTTCGACCTCGACCAAATCGGGTTCGATTTAACCATATTGAAAATGACGTTGAGGTTGACTACGCAAGTCTCATATGATAACAAAAGCTAGATCAATGCGGGTTATAAATATTGTAGTGTCCGTAAATTTCAAATTAATTTTCTTAATGACTTAGAATAAATTAAAAAAACTAGTACGATGCATGTCCATGCAATTAAATTCTTGACTTATAATGCAAGTGAGATGATCATGACAGCGTGAACACCATGCATGATTGCCAACATTTTGAGAGAAATTTGTTGATGATTTTCTTTTATTTTTTTTCTATAAAATGGGCCATTGTGGTCATCTCCATTATCCTTCATAACATAAGCTTGGACTAAGATCATAGACAACGAGATATCGAGCATGTGGCGGAAGAAATTATGTGTTCCTTGGTATTGGATCATGCCCCGGTATTCAGCTTTTTCAATGACGGAGGTAAACAAATGATTTTCCGTATTTTACTTCTTTCCTGCATTTTTAAATGTGTAAAACACCCAATAGTATTCTGTTGAGCTTTCACTATGAGCATATTGTCTCGTAGCAGAGTCTCACCCATTTATCTATGGTGCGATTTTTAGATTTTCACTATAACTGTAACTTTTTACTTTTCGCCGGATCATGTTCTAAGATTTGAACTTTATTTTTGTGGCAAACGTAAATGACAAAGTGGAATATTATCTCTATCTATCTAGTAAAATGTCACAATATTGTTTTGTGTTTTCATTGTGCATATGCTACATTGTAGCTACAGTCCTATCTTTTTCCCATGGTACCGTTTCAGATTTTTCGCCATGCCTTCAAACTACATTTTTTCTTTTCCTCTTCTTCCTTTTGCCTTTTTTTTACCAAAAGTCATGCTTATAAGTAATTTTAAGAGTAATTTGCAATGTCGTCTACATGCTCTTGAATGTTGGGGAAAAGAAATGAAGAAAGTAAGAATGATAACATAGATATGATGACTGAAAGATTTTTTATTGACCAAGAAATGGTGATGAATAAAGATTTGAAGAGATTATAAGATAACAAATTGTGGAATAAAATATTTCCCAGTTTTCAAAAATGACTCTTTTGAGAAGTAAAAGTATTTTACATGACTTTTTTTTCACACTCATAGTGATAATTCTTTTTCTTTTCTTCTTTTCCTTTTTTCCTCTTTATCTTTGTTCTCTTTTTTTTTTAAAGGAGATTGTCTTGCTCATCACAGATATATATTGATTTATTGACTTATTTAAAGTCATGCTCTTGTTGTAGATGGATATTCTTTATTCGAAGAGTACTTTCATTTGGATTGTAATGTAGGGGAGGGTTTATGACTACTAAAAGAAATGATATCAAAAGCTCAAAACTCATCTGAAAAAGATATGTCTAAACCAATGATCATTATTGATGATCTTGCTGAACAAAGACTGCACCAGTGTGGAATTTGATATTTTATCTTGAGAAACTAAAAATTGGATATTTGCATGTGAACCTTTTGTGACAACTACCTCTAGTTTGAAATAATGCATTGAGAATTTCTATTGAACAAAATTTCCCCTGATGTAAGATGACACTCTTAAAAGTATCACAAGGCTCATTTGGCTTTGACTTTTTTTTGTAAGATTTTTTTTTTATTTTTTCGCCTTAATCTTTCTTTGCCCCAATTTGAGAATTTTTTAATTTTTTAGGCATGTATTTTGACAAAAAAAAAATAATTGCCCAAGTGTAGGGAATGACCGTTGGTTGTGTGTCATGAAATGAGGATTTTTAAGGCTTAATTGGGCTTGCAATTGATAAAGTGTTTGGAATAGAAGAAAGAACGCCTCTCCATCATTTCCAATTAGAAGTAAATTCAACAAGAACATGACCTTATATAAGAATAATACTTTTGTAGTGTCTTTATTCACCCGACAAAAGACTATTTTCACTTTCATTTGTCTCTTCATTGAAAATAAGATTGCCAAAACTATATTTGATATTGCTTATGCTTTTATTCTCAAAATCATAATTCCTTATATGAGTTAGTTTGTTGGGTGAAAGGAAGAATATGACAACAATGAATGAAGCATTGGAATTCATTAACTTTGAAATACATAGAAACGCGAATGGAACAAAATTATAATTGAAACTAGGAGAGGACTAAAAATAGATGAAACACGATAAGAAAATGCATAGCAAAAGTTTTTTTTAGACCTTGGAAAGAGCTTTTAGAAAATTGACATTAGCTCGTCACTCTTGAAAGTTCCTAAGAGTCATTGACAACTTAGTGACATCCCAATTATTGAACTTATAGTCAGGGTAACAATGATACATGAACACATCGATACATTGCAACCATCAAAATATTCACCACACCAAGTTGTTCCATTATCACACTAAGAGAGATGCTCCATGAAATTTTTCATGGTATTCTCATGCTCGGATGGAGAGTTAGAACTAATTATGGGTCGTCATCAATTTTCTTGAAGTTTAGCCAACCAAATTTGATTTACATTTGAACTCTAACTTTCAACGTCGTGCAATTTTCATTTGAGTATCATATCGTCCCAACATGACAATCACATCTAGCAGTTGAATCATACCACATCGGATATGGTGGTTGGAGAAGCTCATAAAGGACCGATACCAACTGGTTATTCTGTATTAATTATGATAATAATTCTGTATAGGACATCAGAATTGAGTCATATTGGACAAACCGTTACTTATTCCTATTCTCCCTTTGAGACTGATAAACCTGACCAACATTTGCTGGTGGGTTGGTGGTCTCACATTGAATCTTGGGTTGTTTTGAAATGTTGGTTGTTAGGATTGATAATTGTATATCACTTACGAAGCATTTGCCACACATGATGTCGTAGATTTAGGTCATTCACTATACTTTATAAATCCCGACCTGAGGTTCACACCTTGTGATGGGTACACATAATTGATTGTCTATACACTCCCTCTTTTTGCTTTGACGGAGGGTATTTTTCTGCGGAGGACACTTCTGACACAACTTATAAAATTCTACAATTTATTCTATTCTTTCACCAATCACTATAATATCAGAAAAATTGTTTGAAGCATTTCCAATCATTCTATCATAGGATAACGACCTTTAGCTATTGATAAACATCGCTGTCATTTCTTTTTCTGGCAAGGTAGGTTGTACCTGAGCAGCTAATTCCCTCTACCTTTGAGCATACCCTTGAAGCCTTCAGTAGGCTTTTTTCTCCAACCTTTGCAAATCCAGACGATTAGGAGCTATGTCTATGTTGTACTTGTACTATCTTAAGAAAGCATCAGCTAAATATTTCCACCTTCGAATATGTTGATTATCCAATTGGATATACCAACGAGATGCAACCCCCATCAGGCTATCTTAAATAAATGAATCATCAGCTTATCATCACGCGCTCATGCAACCATTTTTCTGCAATACATGATAAGGTGGCTCATCAGACATGTGATGCCATCATATTTTTCAAACTTAGGTAGTGTGAATTTGCGATGGATGGTTATATATGGGACCAAGCACAATTAAGTCACATCAATGGTACCGTACGCATTTTTTCCTTCTATAACACGTCACTTATCTTCTATAAAATCCATCTTATCACTCGTCAGTGAATTTTTGCTTAGCTTGGGCCTCTGCGCTTTTGATTCATCAAGACCAGGTATGATGATTGACTCATTATCATGTTCTCCTTGCGAGGTGAAAACTTGATTGTGGCCAGGTGCCAGTGTTGGGGTATTGCACCCAGTTTTTCTTGAATGAATCAATTCTTGGGAACTTGGAAACGAGTAGTATTGCTCGTTTGCTGGTATAGATGGAGCATGCTAGAATTGTTCCGTCTGATGATGTTGGTAGGTTAGAGTGAATCAAGGAGGGTAAAGTAGTATCATTTGGCAGTTGATCTTATGATAATGGAATCCTTTGTGAAATTTCAAGACATGTTTTTCTTTTTCTTGTGGCGAGGAGTTCCAAAACTCTAGCCGTTTGCTCTTCCAGCTCCTTAATTTATTGTTTCATTTCCTTTCACGATTGCTCTCTTTATTGTTCATCCATGATTCTAGCTTGAGATTATGCTTTTTAAGGATAATGGAGGCGCACCCAATGATTTTTTTTTCTTTTATTTTTTTAAACGAAAAAAGAAAACTATATTAGTGTATGTATGAAGGAAAGAAAGAAACTACAAAGCATGCATGAATTAAATAAACTTCAAAGCATGAAGAAAAAATCACGATGCATGAAAATAAATCGATGACCCATAATATAATAAAGTAAATGATGAGCCTACAATGCATACAAGAAATAATGAACTTCTGATGCATGAAATGGAGAATCATATACAAACCATGAATTACAGAAAATGTCGATGGATGTGTTAATGACAATTCTAAAAAAATGGAGAGAAATAAGATTCGTCACTAAAAACTTTTTCTACTTATACGCTAAAATGGTGACAATAGCAATCAATGATGTGTATAGTGATGAAAATTATGGATCATATGGTGATGAGGATGATGATGAGGATGATGGTGATGATATGATGACGACGATGGTGATGATATAATGACGACGATGATGACTCCTCAATTTGAAAAAATAAAAAAACAGATTATGACAGATAACACACACCACATAGATATTCAACACATCCTACCTAACACATTCAAAAGACCCTAGGATTTGTTTTTTATTACTCATTGTGGGGCATTAAAGTTATCTAGATATATGTAGTTAGGGTCTAAAATCTCTTAATGGGTTCCCAGACTGTCCACACTGTTATTCAAACCGAGTAACAAGGCCCCCAAATGGTATCCCGAAAGGGTTGACCTGAGTGAAAACTTTCATCAACCTGCACGAGAACCGTAATTCCATGAAGACATTCCACTAATCCTAAAGGGAAAGCCCGTGTGTGGGGCTAGTGTATTTATGCAAAGTTAGAATTAGGCAAAGAAATAAACACCATAAAAACAAACTATATACAACTACAAGCATGAATAAGAATAACAATTGGTCGAATAAACGAACAAAGAGCCACAAAAGAATAGCATATGATAAAATTTTGGCTCGACACTCTATCGATCTAAAAATGGTTAGACCGATTGCGTCCCCATCAGAGTTACCAAGTTGTCGCAACGTGCATGCGACGTGGAGCGATAATTGAAAAATCATTTTGAAAAAGAATTTTTTAGTCGTCACCAATCATTTTTAGAGCGTGATTGGTCACCCAATTAAAAAGAAAATAAAAATATTGATTTACGAAAACACAAAGTTGGTTCAGGAATTATTTGTGTGTGTAGAATATATTAGCACCCCACAAACATCCATTATTAAAATGGTTACCAAATTCAATCAGATGCTATCTAAATTATGTTAAAAATGAAAGAATAAAAAAGTGAAAGAAATTTATTTTGAATATCCCAATATGTATACTTTGTGTTATAGAAATGAAATAAAATAACTGACCTTTTAATGGGTGGTACAAAGACTATTGAAAAATAATTCATTTTTTTATTTTTTTATTTTTTTGAAAATAAAAACATTACTGGAGTTTTTTTCGGTATCCCAAAAATCACTCATCACCTCAGTAGTTCGATAAATTTAGTATCCAAAAAAACTCAAAGTCCGTCATAAGGGTTTTTATTGAAAACTAAACAATGAAATTAATAAAAATAAAATTTATTTGTTAAGATTGTAATCTACACATACATGAATACTACCTCTAATGATAAGAAAATGAGAAAAGAATCACATTATAAAATGATAACATGACAATGATACATATATAAAATAGAAATAAGAATAAACAATAACTATAAAGCGAAAGAATAATAATAATAAAAAGAAAGAAAAGTTAAAAATGAATGATAAATTTAAAGAAAATGTGTAGAGTAAAAAAAAGAATAGTATGTGAATTAAACGAACATTAAAATGTATTAAAAAAAGAAGAAAAAAAACTAAATAAAACAAAACAAAAAGAAAAAAAAAAGAAAAGAGGGGGAGGAGGGACACCCTCTGTCTCTGTACAGGGGGTTGGTTTTTTTTACAGACGGTGGTTTTCACCTCACATTCTAAAATACTTTTTTTGAATTTTATATAATATTATAATATTATAAATTGATTAATTTTTTCATTTTCAATATAATATAACTACAATATTATAAACAAATTGATATTAAAAATCTCATAGTATAAATATTTTTGGATATAAATATACATTTTTTTATTTTAGACTACTTAGTTCACTAATTACTATTATTTCATTTTTTTCTTTATTGCTAATTAAATAAAAAATGAATGATCATAAATGATAACTAATTCAAACAAGTGTTACTAAAATAACAACACAATCTAAAAAAGAAAAGACTTGTGAGAACATTAAAAAATTTCAATACTTAAATATTTGCATAATCTTTATATATATGTTTACCTCTCTATTTTATGTATTTTTTATGCATAAAAAATTATCATAAGGGATTTTTGCAACAAATGTACACTTTCAACCCATTAAATGGTTGATTCATGTTGAGTTAATTTACACCCCTCAAAGGCTTTATCCTCACCGTCATTGATTGAGTTGATGGCAAAAATATCTCATTATCAAGTTTGAAGAAAAATCATAACTCAAGATTAAGAATGAAAAAAATGAAGGAAATAGAACAAACACTTCTATTTTTTTGTTTATGGAAAAAGAAACAAAAATCATATAAATTACATGAGTATGAAAGAGAAAGGATGTAGAACAATTAACAATATATCTTATTAGTAGAGGTGCACAAAATTTAAGCTAAATTAAAAAAAAGAATGAGAGAAGATAATATAAATGAAAACTTTATTTCATTTTCTCTTATAAAACCTCTCATATTTCTCACATACTCTCTCTCTTACAAGACTTTAATTTCTCTCTCTAAACAATCATTCTTCTCTTTCTCCCTCCAAAAAAGTTTACCCTTTCAAGCGAAGACTTACTCCCTATTTACAAATAAATTTAGAGTTTTACTTTTTGATTTTAGTCCATATGCTCCAATTTTTTTTTATTTTTAGTCCTTGGACTATCTTTTTCATCTTTAATCCATTGACTATTTTTCTATTTCAAATGATACACATAGTTTTAGACTAGTCTATGAGTCAAAAAATAAAATGTGTATATTCAAAGTTTTGGATCAGACAAAATATGTATCTACAATATTAAAGCAACAAGCATGTGCTCAAAATACCTCTTAAACCCCAACTCACATTCTTTGTGTACTGGAACAACTTTCACTTCCTCAAAACATCATTAACTTACCACTTTCTACCATAATCAAATCCAAGAAAGAGAATAGCTTCATAACAAACACTGCTATGAATTACGCACAAATTAGTAATGACTCTTATAAATCAAATATTATATATATATTTTAAATGAATTTGTTAATAATTAATTGCATAACTTAAATTCAAATTATAATAAAAAATTTCACATGTATGAAATGAAAAAAAGGCGCATGAAAAAATTGTCAAAAATGAATCAAATGTAAATATATTCGTCAAAATATGCGTTTCAAAAATAGTGTTTATAACAATTATATATATTTAAACAAAATTTAATATGTTTTTATGAATTTGACAAATATTTTATAATTTATTTTTGCGCCTATGTTTTACTATTGCTTGTTGGGAAAACTGTAAGAATGACCTCTTTCCTAGCTCAAGTTGCAAAAATGTCCAGAATTTTTTTATTGCAATGATAAATAATTTATTTACCATTGTGTAATTTTGGTAAAACAATAATTTACCACAGTCATATTCGGTCGTTTTTGCAAATAAAAATGTTTTCGGCCATTTTTTGCAAGTCTACCCGAAATCTGCATTTTCCTACTATTTTACCTTTGTTTGTTAGTACCTTTCATTTTTTGAGATATTACATTAATAAAATTTTATTATTTAGTTTATTGCTTGCAATACAAATTTTAGAATTTAGTATATTAAAAAATAGTTTTCAACAAATGTATCAAATTATAATTTAACATTTTCATTCAAAAATTGTTCAAGAGATGTTCATCCTAAGTGCCATAGTAAATTATAAAAGTGAGATACTAGCTTTAAAAAAACAGAAGTAAAAAATGAACGCTGCGGCTTATTAGCAACCGTCTGGTTTAACGATCGACGGCGGAAATTGACAAGTTGGAGGCGGTATTTTTCAAAAATATTTTATGGCGCAACTCTTGAGGACGAGAGTGAGATCAGTGGCAGTTTTTGTTTTAATCCGACGGTTTTAAATCCTTAAGGGCACTATCTATTCACTGTGGAAAATGTAGAGTAGGCATCACCTTAACCAGCTCTGTGCACAGACCCTGATACAATTGTCACCGATTGACTATTTTACCCTGCAATTTTGGACTAGTAGAATAAATTTCGATGTAAAGATCTCCAGTCAATGAGCCCATTATAGTCATTTCGACTAGGAAAGCCCCAAATTCTATAGCTCTCTACGGTTGCAAATGTTGATACCCGAAAGAATAGGTTAAAAAATTTACAATTTTCCAGTTGTTAACTGATTTTCTTTCCTCTTCTTCATGCAAAACGTTTCACTCTCTCTCACACTAGGACGTATAGAGAGAGAGAGGGGGGGTGTGCGCGCGAGTGTGGGAGAGTGAAAGAGGTAGCTGGAAAATCAAATACTGACATTTGGGAGCGCCATTTTTGCTTCATACTTTTGTTACTTCAATTTTTTTTCGTTTTCTCCTTTTGTCAAGAATGCTTTGCTTTCTTTAACTATTTTGAGTGATACCCATTTGATTTTTGTACCTTCATTGGTGATTAATTTGTAGGGTTTTGAGCTCCGCTCGTAGGGTGTTCGGGATGAGAGGCTTTTGATTTTCTTGTTAATTTGTACTCTTGATTTCCTCTTTCTTTTTTATATATTTGGGTCTCGTCGCATTTGGTTGCTGAGAAAGTGAAGTAACTGAAAATACACTGAAGGAGAACCGGGGCATTGTGTTTTCTGTTGGTTTTTTTACTACTTTTTTAAAATGGGAATTAAAGGGTAGATAATGCTGGAAATGAGCTTAGTTTACTTTAATTTCGGGTATCGTATGAGGTACTAAAGTTCTCATCTGATTTGTCCCTCCATAGATGTCACACTAATATTTCTGCGGGGCCGGGGCGTAAACCGGGCTTTATGTCCGCAGCTGGTTAAGCAGAAGCTAAGGGAAGAACTGAGGTAAAATTTCTCTCTTCTTCATTTGCATGTTATTTTACTGCTTTGGTTGCTTTAAAGTGGAGCAAGGAAAAGAACATGTAAGGATTTTTTTGACTTCATCTAATTATAAAAATAAAACACACAGGTATTCTAATCCCATTTTTATTTTGGGGGATAGATGGAGGATCGCTCTTCATAGTGTCATAGTTTATTAGTCGTTAAGGGAAGCGATAGCAAAACATTTTGCCATTCTATTTAACAGGACTTAAGTAATTCTAGTAACAGAACATGTTAGATATGTTTATGATAATGAATGTATTTCAAGTATAGCTCTTTGATGATGAAAAGCTGTCTTTTTGGGGAAACACACCGACACACAAATTTTGTATATTTTGATTTCTTTGAAGAGAACTCATGTACCCAACTTTCACGCTTGTTTTTATGCAAGATTTACTTCTAAGCTTGAAATGAGAATCTTGCTTTAGGGCTGTTCTGTGGATTTCAATTTAAATTATGGGTAAATCGTGAGATTGATGTCTTTACAGGCTTCATTGTCTAGAGCCTAGATGATGTGCCTTTCTTTCCTACATATATATTTGTCATGCAAGTTATGTGTTACTCTAGTATTTTTAGCTCTCATTTACTTCCCTAGTATTTAATCCTCTTGCACTACTACATTGGAATAAATATCTCTTCATGTTACCACATGACCATGGCCAAAGCCAAAAAAACTTTAATGGGTTCTATAATTACAATTTACAACAAACGAAATGTTACTCTTTATGACCGATGCTTATTGAAATTCTCTTCATATTATGACAAACATAGTGTTTCAAACTATATGTCCAGAGACATATTAGCAACAAAGAATAGAGGAATTTGGCACAAAAACTATTCTTTTTAATGGCTGTCCTTTGTTTCGCCTATTGGCTGGATAGCTATATAGAAAGACCATCCTATTCCAAATCATAGAGTACTCCTCAAACTTATCATCAAGAGTTCTCTTATTTCGTTCCAACGATAAAAACCAACATAAAGCCATAACTGCACTAGTCCGCTTCTCTGATAAACTAAGCATCAAATGGCTCCATAGTCCTTGGAAAGCAACTATGGAGTAGGAAATATAAAATATATTGATCAATTTTACCCAAAGAGAGTATGCAATTTAACAATGAAGAAACGAATGATTGTAACTTTCCCTGTCATCTATCCATGAGGGACAACCTAGTTGGTTGACAGCTTGGGGCCTGGTGGCATGCTTCCTCTAGGTCCCATGTTCAATTCCCTCTAGTGACGTTTAAAAATTTAACACCCTTTGATATCTCTTGGATCTCGAGGTAGGGATGCCGGAAAGACTCACCCAGTTTGGTGCCTGTCGGGGGCGATCCAGAGGGCCGATCAGGTGTGGGGTTCTGGGTTATAAAAAAAAAACTTTCCGTGTCATCTTTACACATTATATGAAAGGAATCCTCTCATCTAGAGATCGGGGCGAGGGATCATAGACAAAAAAAAGAGTTGGACGAATGCTGACTCGCTGTCTAGCTCACAGAGAGGGCTTTCTTTAAACGAGGGGAAGGCTTTATAGGGAGGGGTGGTTTCCGAACGAGAGCCTTTAGCTTTTTCCAGGGGTGTGGGTCCTGGTCATCGCTGCCCCCTGATGCCAATAGCCGTCCCGGGGAGTTGAGTTGGGGGCTTTCTCTTCTGCTTGCTTCTGTGGTTGGTTCTAAGGCTGGTTTGGAATCCTTCCCTTGAACAGGAGTTTCAGCTTAAATAGCCGCTGATGTCGAAGCGGAAACTGTAGGATCTGTTGTAGACGCAGGAGCTTGTCTCTTCTGCTACTATTCATCAGTAAGGAGATAAATACATCAATGCATAGCTCTTTTGAATTAAACCACAAGTATTAAGTTTTCCTAAAACTGTCAACCAAAAGATCATCTTAGCCTTGAAGGTACCGAAGTTCCACATTAGTTTAAAAGGAAATTTAGCTTAACAATTTGATTGATTTAGTAGTTGCAATAAATATGTTAACCTTAGAAAACCCCAGAACTATCAAAGATTCCGAGCTCATTTATTAATGATAGTAGCGTTAAGATCAGTGTCTGTCTTGTTCTTGTTTTGTTTAGTTTTCAGTTTTTGGTAGATTACTCATCCTCTAAATCCTGCTCTTGTACTCTTTTTTTAATTATTAATATATATTTTCTGTTTCCTATAAAAAAAGATAGAAGCGTTAAGATGAATGTTATGAAGGTCCTTTATTTTTGCTCAGTGGTAATTGGATGGCTGCTTGTATAGACTTACAGTCTTTTGGTGTTCCGTTAGGAATTCTTTTCCTCCGAACCTTCTCTGTACATTCTCTATTTCTTTATATATATATAATTTTTCTGTTTCTTATAAAAAAAGATGAATGTTATGAAGGTATAAGATTTGATTGATTTCCGTGTCTTTCTTATTCGTAAAAGGCTCCGTATATAAAAAGAAATTTTTGACGTCATTTTGTGATTTGTAATATGCTACTATAATATTTCCACAGAAGTTGAAGCTATTAGCTATGTCGAAGTGTTGCCTTTCAGTTAATTGATTACTTGTATGTGTTATTATATGCAGTATTCGTCACTGCAGATATCATTGGGACTAACTCCAGTCTTATGTGTCAGTTACTTTACAAGAGATGGAGGAGGATTCGTGTTCAACAATTTTTAATGCGGAGATAACTGGAATCAGATTTGCTTTGGCAAGTCATATTGAAATTGTAAGTGGAACGTGGAATTTTTGTTTATTTTGAAAATTTGTAGTTCATGCCAGTTGCATAAATAATTAAATTCAATGCTTACTTGTTATAAGAAACGATAAGATTTCATTAAAAATATAAATACGTATAAAAGAGGATAACCCATCCTCAACGGGATCAATTTACAATTTGTTTTCAGTTTGAGAGAACAAAAAGAATGGGAAATCATTAGAAAGATTCGAATTATATGCCCACTAGAAGTAACACACTTATCATTGTCCCTTGAAAAACTAACATCCTTTTGCTTTTCTATTAAGATTCTCAAATTTCTTTATGTTTGGAATAATCCATAAAATTACTCACGGAGAACATGTCCATGAAATCCTCTTCCTCTTCTTTGGCATCCCTTCCAAAAATGATTAATCAAAAGTAAAATGTTGAACAGTGCAGTTTAAGAAGCTTACACCACAATTAAAAGAACAATGAACAATGCAAAAACAAGGGATCTATTGCTTTGCATCCTTCTGGCATAGGATGCACTAGTCAGGAGAGAAGGTAGCCTTGCGATGGTTCCTCTGCAAAAGATCACGAGTTTCACCTTCCTCAAGACCATAAGCCACCCAAAGAACTCAACCTTAGAAGGGATGTATTCGATTTCCATTTGATTCTTTTTTGAGCAAAAGGCGTAATATTTGAGGATTTCAAAAAATCATGAAGGAAAGATTTGCAAGAAAATTCATTAAAGCTCTCAAGAAGCTCCTCTTATTTAGTTGTGAAGGGATCAAAGAAGCTTGAATGAGGCAGTCTGTTAAAAAATTCAACTCTACCAATTTAGAGGGGATAAATCCCTTCTAACTACGAGACCCCGTGATAGAGGGAAGGTGAGAGGGAGTTTGACCACAGGGGTGGTAGCGACAAGTTTATTTAGGGATAAGCGATAGATAGATGGAAACCGAGTACATAAAAGGTTCCTCCCCCTCCACCAACCTCCCAAAGCCGAGCTAAAAAACCATTTCCCACCGCCAATCTTGAACATTCCAAAAGAAAAAAAAAGAACTAAGACCAGAAATTAAATTTTCAAGGATTCTTAAAGGAGCCCTTAACTACTTCGTTCGAATCTAAGCCATTTGGGCATAAATGATATTTTGCTTTAAATGACAGAATACTATCAAGAGATACAAAAATACTATCAGGAGTCTTTGTCTGAAGGAAATATCTACGATGACTTACCAACACCATGCCACAAAAAAATAGCTCAAGCCTTTCTCATAATTGTAGGGAACACCTATAGGAATTTCGAAGAGTGACATAAAAACGTGGGTAACTATTCTAAAGTTGCTTTGACAAGGGTTAACTTGCTCCTTCTAGAAGAACCCTTTCTTCTCCATCCAGCCTCTTCCTCACATTCTCTAACGTTAGATTCCAAAAAGAGGAATGATTTTTTTTTCAACAAAAAAAGAAAGATAGAAGGTAACCCTAAATAATTCATTGGCAAATAACCAACCTTGCAGTTTGCTGATGAGGTGAGATGAACAACTTTTTCTGTAGCATAATTGTTGCCCACTAGATCACTCTATGAACAATTGATTTTAACGAAAAGCAAGGTTAAGTAAACGGAGAACTTTTTCAAGAAAATCGAGACTTCAACAATTTGAGAACATGTGAGGCTGCAGTGACTGCCAATACCACATAAACCCAACAAATATCAACAATTACTAGGGTCAGCTTTATAACCTACTAGCACTTCAGAGATGACTAAAATCCCCCTGAATGATTAGAATGTAGGAAAAACATAAACTGAACAAATCCAGCTATTTAAATTCGAAAATAACAAAATAAACATTCTTTTAAACCGATTCTTAGGGTAAGTATGCCCCCAAGTTGAGCACAGATCTCGAGCCATATACTAATTTCAAGTAAAATTTTGATGTTGGAGCTGGCTTTTGCTAGCCGCATTACAGTTTCTCATTATTGTCATTACGTTGTTATTTCTCTTGCAACTTTGGCTGTTTTGATTTATTATTGTTGTTGTTTGACAAGTCTTGAGAGATTTAGTATTGTTGTTACTTCTCAATTTTTCCTTTTGTAGACTACGGCATCAATTAGTGATAGCCCTATTAGTCATGCCAGCCAGCTAGGAAATCCATTCCTTGGCCTTCCTCTGGAATTTGGTAAATGTGACTCTTGTGGTACTTCTGAACCTGGGAAATGTGAAGGTGTGTAAGTATTCATCATTAATGTAGTTGTTACATCCGCATGAAATATCTATCTGCATTTTATGTATATGCCAGTGCTTTCATTTCTCTTTTGTACTTTTTAGGTCATTTTGGATACATTGAGTTGCCAATCCCAATATATCATCCTTGCCACATTAGTGAGTTAAGGAGGATGCTAAGCTTACTTTGTCTGAAGTGCTTAAAAATGAAAAGCACCAAGGTACTACCTCTTTTACCATACAATCAGCTATATCGTAATCTTGGCCTTTCTTTTGATAGTAAAAGCAAGCATCATTTATGGAAAAATTCTAAAGTTAGTTTTCCCCATTGGTTTTGCTGGGGAAGATGAAATATCTCTTTGGTTCTAGTGTTCATCATTTATGATCTAAATCCTTAAAATTTTTAAGTGAGATAGTCTTCACATGAGATTCTTGCTTGAAGACGTATGGTGCGAATCTCTATACGCAATCAATTTCCTTCCCTCTACATCTTAGCTGTCAATGAAAATGCCAGGGTATCAGATAACATGTTAAGGCATGGTGGTGACATTTTTTGGAAACCTTTGTTATTGAGGAATTTTAGTGATTGAGAGCTAGATGTGTCTTGGCACAAGGCTAAGTTGGGTAACTTAACTGTCTCATATTTTGTAAAGGAGCGAGAACGTATCTGGCCATTAATAACCTGCTGAGAGAGGCTTTCATATGGCTAATTGATGCTTTTTATGTGAAGGGAATGAGGAATCCCACTTTATCTTCTTTTGTATCATTTTGTACTGTTTTAATTTGAAACTTTGCTTCGATCAAGGCAATTTATTCTGTAATGAAATGTAGACACAAACTGCTTTGAGGACAAAATATGGAATCACACGTCTTTTTATTTTTTGTCAGTGTTGCATGAAAGAAACTTTATTATTCAGGTTGGTATAGAGTTATTTGTTTTTTCTTTACAGTAATGGACTAATGCCGCTCACTTAGGCTGACTTTCTCCTTGCTTTTTCCCGTGTTAGGTCTTTTTTTCTTTCAGTTCATCAAAATGAATCTTGAGACTTTGTGGAAGTCAATTTTCTTTTTGGCATCTTTGTGGGACTCTAAATCTAGTTGTTAAATTCTCGTCTTTAAATTTTATTTTGTATTCATAGCCTTGTGTTCGGTCATAGTTTTCTTTCAGTTTTTAGGACATTTTTGTCTTCCTTTGTACTTAATCTTTTAAGTTTTAATAAAATATGTATTATTGAATTAAAAAAATCATCCAATAAAATTTATTATCTAAATCATTTTTTAACCTTGTTGTATTAGTTTCTTTCAGCTCCTTCTTAGTACTTTATTTATTCGGTAATCCATTATCATTGAAACTTGCACTTGTGATTTGTAATAACTTTTAATCAACTAATGAACTAATATTTTTTTTTGTTTATTTGTTCTACCATCTTCATATCATTTTCTTTTTCTAGATTACTTGTCTTGGTCATTTTTACTAACATGCTAATGCTTTTGCATCCAATCCCGACCTTGATATGATGGATTTTATTCCTTTCAGTTTCCTAACAAGAAACCTGGCTTGGCAGAAAGGCTGCTTTCTTCATGTTGTGAGGTGAGGAATATCAGTTGTATATTACTGATAAATGATTTTAGTTATATATATATATTTCACTTATTTGCCCTGTATATATTCCCTCAATGTGATGCTAAAAAGTTTTTCTTCCTCCGATAAGTTATTTTATTTAAATTCATTAGGAAGTTGTGTGTATCTCTTAAAGTTCAAGTTTTTCTTTGGCTATTGATTGATTATAGGGAAGGTATACTTTTGATATACTTCAAGAAAAGAATCCTATTATGTGTTTGCATCCCTAGTGGTGTGTGTTGTGTAAAACCGTGGAAGAAAGTTCTGATGATTTATTAATTCACTGCCTGATGATTCTCAAGCTTGGGTATGGAACTGTAGACTGTCTTCTTTATTCCTTGCTGATTTTCTGGAAGGGAATGCAATAAGAAGAAATGAACATTATGGATTTATGCTTTGGCTGCTTCTCTTGGGGTGACTTGGTTTGAGCATGTGTGTGTTACCAGAGAATGTGGAAGCTTTATTTTGTGGTGATTTTTGGGTCCGTAGAAAGTCTAGTAAGAAGAAAAGATCTTTTTGGTCGTGTGCTTTGGCGGCTACTCTGTGGTGTGTTTGGTTGGAATGTGATGGAAGCATTTTGAAGATTGGGAGGAAGATGTTGAGACATTATGCCTAATGTTGGCATAGAATTTCTATCTAGCTTCGTTATGGGCTTCCAAATCCAGCTTGTTGAAGCCCATTTCTTTTACTTTTTTCAGTTATGATCTTTACTTTTTGTTTTTGTTCTTTTCGTGGTGGATCCTTATCCTCCATTTTTGTATATTTTTTCTTTATTGATAAAATCTATGTTTCTTAAAAAAAGATGTTGCAAGACTTTGTTGTCGGGGATTTTCTTGTTGGCATCTTTATGGTCTTTTAAATCTAAGGTGTTGGATTCTTGTTTCAATTTTCTTTTGTATTCATGGCATTGTTTGGTCGTAGACCTTTTCGAGTTTTTTAGGAGGTCATCTTGCCGTCTTTTCTTTGTAAATGTGCAATTTGATTCAATTCTCGTTTCTTTTTTTAAATTTTTTTCCCTCCATCCCTCCCTCCCCTACTATTCCAACAATTTTTTTGGGGTAGGAAACCGAAACTTCATTTTTTTGTTAGGGAACAAAAAATGTATTCATAAAAAGGTAGATGCAAACTAAAGTTCGGAGGACAAGCCATCCTAACCGAAACCAAAAGATAAAGTCAATGTATACAAAGAGCCAACCAATCAGAGTTAATAAAAAATAAAGGAACATCCTTAAAACACTTAGAGTTAGTCACCCACAAAGAAACCCAAAACTGAATCTTATCCCACAAGAGTTCAACATCCATTTAAACGTCTTCAAAAATTCTCTTGTTACGTTCTGACCAAACGCCCCAAAGGATTGCCATAGTTCTTGTATACCACAAAATCTTCAACTTCCTTGGCCACTTCAAAAGAAACACTTCACTAAAAAGTTTATCCACTTGTCTCTGGAAAAACCAAATGATATCAAGCTTAATCATCAACTTATGCCATAATTCCCTCGCAAAGGAGCAGTGGATAAACATGTGGTCCATATCCTCACTATTCTTGCCACACAAAACACAGAAACCTGGGAGTAAAGCCATGTTAGGATGCCGTTTCTGAACCATGTCGGAAGTGTTGATCTTACGATGGCCAATACTCCAACAAAAGAACTGAACTTTTTTATGGATTTTGATTTTCCAAAGAAGATGAGGAGGAGGAAGCCCTGACCCTCTAGGAGGAATAGGGCTGTGATGATAAGACATGAGGTAGGAAAAAAGCGATTTACAGGTGAAAGCACCAGAACTCTCCAAGGACCAGACTCGTCTATCAGGCACAAGTGAGTTAATAATCATCGACTCGAGACAACCAAGAAGAGAAGCAAGCTCCTCCGCCTCTCTATCATTGAGATTCCTAAAGAAATGGAAATTCCTAGAGGAATCTCTATTCCGAAAGGAGACAATCGGGGCATTATAGGTACTAGACAATCGATAAAGCCTTGGATATTTTAAAATAAATGGAGTATTAGACAACCGGATATCCTCCCAAAACCTAACCCTGTCCCCCCTACCCACTTTATAAGCGATAAGACCGAAGAAACGATCAATACCTCGGGAGGTGAATTTCCAAGGGTTACACCAAGAAGTATTTCGTGCCGAATTGGAATCCCAACCATTGTCCTGGAGCCCATATTTGCTGTTATGATAGAATGCCATAAAGACTCATTTTCCGTAGGAAATCTCCAAAGCCATTTACTAGTAAGAGAAATATTCTGATTGATCAAATTCCCAACTCCCAAATCGCCTTCTTTGATCGATCGAGAAACTGTCTCCCATCTAATGAGATGTGAACCTTTTCCTTCCTCCACACCTTCCCAAAGGAAATCTCTCATAAGCCTCTCGATTCTACGAGCAACCTTGACAGGTATTTTAAAAAGAGAGAGGTAATACGTAGGTAGACTTGTCATAACTAATTGAACAAGAGTCAGTCTGCCTCCCTTGGAAACAAAGATCATTCTCCACCTAGACAGCCTCTTCTCAACCTTCTCTACCACCGGATTCCAAAAGGACACCAAATAGGGGTTACCTCCCAAAGGCAACCCTAGGTATTGCATAGGCCAACTGTTGACACCACACCTAAGGGACGAGGCTAAACTAGCTGTGTGCTCCTCCGCATAACCAATCCCTGCTATAGAACTTTTCCCGAGGTTAACCTTCAGACCTGAAACCATCTAAAAAATGCGTAAAATCTTGCAAATGTTTCTCACTGCCTCCTCCCCCTGCAGGAATAATATGGTATCGTTAACAAATTGTAAATGGGTTACAATCACTCTGTTTGCCCCAACCTCTAAACCCTTAATCAGACCACAATCACTGCTCTTAACTACCAAAGTACTGAGCACGTCAGCTGCCAAAATGAAGATGAAGGGAGAGAGAGGATCTCCTTGCCTCAGGCCTCTCTGACCTCGAAATTTCCCCCTTGGTCTGCCGTCAACAATAATGGAAAAATTAATCGAAGAAAGACAACCCTTCATCCAGCTCTGCCATTTGAAACCAAAACCCTTTTTGTCAAGCACCCAGTCAACAAACCCCCAATATACATGGTCATAGGCTTTCTCAAAATCAATCTTGAACACAAAACCCTCCTTCTTCTTAGAGAAATACTTTCCAACTGACTCGTTAGCAACCAAAGCCACATCTAAAATCTGTTTGCCCTTGACAAACGCTCCTTGATTCTCAGACACGACTCCCCAATAACATCCTTCAATCTGTTAGCAAGGACCTTGGAGATAATCTTATAAAGACTAGTGACAAGGTTGATAGGCCTAAAATCCTTAATTTTGAGAGAGTTAACCTTCTTGGGAATATGACAGATATACGTCTCATTAGTATTGGCATTTTTAATACCATTTGTATGGAATTCCTCAAAAACTCGCATTACGTCCTCTCTGATAGTATCCCAACAATCTTGAAATAACGCAAAGGAAAACCCATTGGGACCTGGCGCCTTCTCCTTATTGAGCTCGAAAACTGCACCCTTAACTTCTTCCTCTTCAAAGGGACTTTCTAACCCGAAGGTACTCTCTCTACTCAGTGTTTTCCATTGGAGACCTTTGATGACAGGTTTAGGAACTCCTCCCCTAGAGTAGAGTTTGCTATAGAACTCAATCAGAGCCTTAACAATGTCGTCTTCCTTATCTACATAGGACCCCTCCTCTAATTCCAGCTTGGTAATGAAACTTTTCTTCCTTTTCCCATTGGCTATTCCGTGAAACAATTTCGAGTTGAAATCCCCTTTGACCAGCCACTTGAATCTAGATTTCTGTCTCCATCTGATCTCCACATTGAGAGCAATCTCTCCCAACTGAAATTTCAGATCTTTATGTTCTTTACTAAGCTCTTCGTCGATGTTAGCATTCTCTTCCAAAGCATCTATATAGGCAATCCGATCCGTACAGCACCTCCTACCATTCTTGAGATCTCCAAAAACCTCATTATTCCCTTGTTTGAGCTTAACTTTCAGATCTTGTTAACTTCCTCATAAATCGAAAACCCTCCCATCCATAAGTAGAAGTTCAGAACACCAATCCTTTATCATGGCCTTGAAATTAGGTTGAGTTAGCCACATATTCTCAAACCTGAAGGGCGTTGGGCCCCAACGAAAGGGGTTGGTATCGAGAATAATGGGCCAATGGTCGGAAGTCACTCTAGATGCCATGGTAATCCTCGCGTTAGGAAACCGTTCTTCCCAATATTCTGTGGATATAAATCTGTCCAAACGCGAACAAACAGAATCCTCCCTAAGATTAGACCATGTGAACATACCACAATTCCACACCGGCTCCCCTAACTCCCAAGATTGAATAAAATCATTAAAGATTCTCATGCTCCTAGTCGCATTGGCTGCAGGCTTTCTCTCAGACACAAATCTGATGATGTTGAAATCCCCCTGATACACCACTCATTACCACATAACTCTGCCAAGGCTGACAACTCCTCCTAAAATAAGTATCTGAGTCTATATCGATTTGGTTCGTACACTCCTGTTAACCACCACGCTGAATCATCTCCAACCCTTAATTGAACAGAGACAGAAAACTCTCCCACATGTGAGTCCACCATGCTGACAACCCTTTCGTCCCACATCAGAATGATCCCTCCTGAATAGCCCACCGATGACAGAGCTAGCCAACCAATCCTCCTAGATTTTCAAATAGACCCTATGATCCTCCGGTCCACTGATTCCATCTTAGATTCTTGGAGAATAACCATGTGAGGCTCCTCCCTACTAATGAGATCTTTAACCAACCTCCTTTTACTCTTGCCGCGAAGGCCTCTAACATTCTAGGACAAAATCTTCATGGGAACAAAAATAACCCAAGGAACCACACAGGCAGCCTATTTCCTCTCTTCCTGGGGAGAATGATCTCCCTTGGCCTGATTGCTTGGACCGACTATTGAATTTGTGTCTTTATGGCATCCTGCATACTCAGTAAGTAAAGGCTTTCTATGTTGATTGGGATCTTTATTCAGCATCGATATAACATCCTGGGTAATGGGAAAACAGAGCCTTAGCCATCTCGGAACAACCTCCCTCATGCAGATGCTCGGTGTCCTCGCAGTGTTTCACTCCCAAGTTCCTTTCTGCTTCCTCCACAAACAACTTCGCTATGCATGGAGACTGGACAGCTTCATTTCCCGAATACCCTGAGGAGAAAGACTAGATAGAATTTTCATCGTCAGAGCAGTCAGTGTCATCCTCCGAGCCGGACAAAAATACCTTTTCTGCCTCTAGAAAGTAATCCCCCTCTCCTCTTATCTCCATCTTCTCCGAAATTGGGTCTTCATAATCCCGTTGCGCTTCCTCAAAGACACCGGATGTCTCTCATAAACTTTGCCAAACCAGTTTCCATTTCCCGCCCGTTGCTGCCTTTCTCCACTAAACTCAGGTCTATGCGATAACTCCTCCTCTGAAATAAATTGGGGTGGGCTTCTTCTCCTTCTATACTTCACAACTTCGGACATAATTAAAGGTCCCTTATTTGAATCCTTAATGACATCTTGGTTGCTGTGTTTTTCTGAAACTTCATTTATGAAAAAGAAATTACGGAGGATGAGAGAACAGGAAGTCCTCACGACCTAGGAAAACCAAGACATTGCAAACAAACATCCGATGATCCACATATTGATATGAACCGGTGAAACCCACATATAATTTCCTTTTCTAGTGAGGACCCAACTGTGGAAAGATCACTGTAGCATTCTTTACAAATAAGTGCTCTAGACCAAGCTAGATCAAAAGAGCTCAAAAGTTTGTTCTAGAGTGATGAAGCATGAAAACAGTGAATAAAAAAGTGATCAATGTCTTCAGTTTCACCAACTCTACCACCTCTAATATATCTAAGAGGGGGTGCATAAGAATAGGAATTCTCTTATGCACCAATGGACGAAGATGTTGAGACTTGTACGGAACAATCAAGACCAAACACAAGGCCAAGAATACATAATAGAACTTTAAGAATGGCACATCAACAAGTTGGATTTGGAAGCCCATAACGAAGCTAGATAGAAAATTCTATGCCATAGAGTCTCAACATCTTGCTCCTGTTTTTTTTTTCTAGTTTTCAGTGGATTTTTCAGCCTCCAAAATTTGTTCTTGTACTCTCTCGTTTTTCTTTTAAATAAAACTTTCTGTTTCCTATCATTTTTTTAAATGCACATTTTCTCTCTCCAACCTAATGGTTTATAAAGTTGCAAATTTTCATTTCTCCATGATGTTAGTATCAACTTCTTATTAACATTAATACCCAAAAGTGCCAAACTTCTGTGCTTGTCTTGTCACTCACTATTCTTGCTTCGAAGGAACTATTTGAGATTTTGGTTGGTGGCAAAGTGGGAAATTCTGAAGCTGGATAGGATTGCAATGCTTAATGCGTTGGTGATGGAATGGACATTTTATTAATCATGACTAGAGTTCCTATTTTTGCTCCTGTTAGAGGTTGTCTATATGAGAAAACACAGAAAGGATTTAGTTTAAGATGGAGGAGATAGATTCAAGGTTGTTTGAGCTAAGTTATTTTTTCAGTAAAAATAGATCGACTATGCATCGGTTTGGTTATGATTTGACGCTCCTTCTGGTGTCTTACCTTTTTCTTCAGTTTTGGTTTGTTTTCATTTCAATCTTGTGGGTTAATTATCTTCCCATCTCTTGCAGGGTGCTCCACACGTTTCTGTAAGAGAGGCTAAAACAAGCGATGGTGCTATTTATCTTGAATTAAAAGCTTCTTCCAGGTCAAGAGACGGTTTTTGGAGCTTTTTAAAACCATATGGTTTTTCCTATGGTTATGGAAAGACTCGAACGTTGCTTCCTTATGAGGTATGATTGCCATTTCCCTCGAGTTCTAATTTTAAGTGTACCACTTTTTAGGACTTCATAGATAACTTGTCCATGCATCCTGAAGTCTCTTTATCTAAGTATTATATTTCAGATTGATTGAAATCCACTCTTCCAGAAACTTATGTTGAGGTTAGAGAGATGTTAGACCTGTTTCTGGTTGCTAATGAATATGTGGAAGAATATAGAGCCAAGAACTCAGTATTATTTGTTTTTTTTTAAAATTGACTTTCAAAGGTCCTTGTATCATGTAACTAGACGACTTTTTTTAGGGAAATCTAGACTACTTGTTGGACATGAAGGGTTTTGGTCCAAGTGTAGGAAGTGGATTAGAGGTTGTTTGCGGTCCGTTAATGTTATTGTAATTGTTAATGAAAGACGACCTAGAGGCGAATTCAAGGCGTTAGGAGGTCTGAGATAGAGAGGCCCATTCTTGTTTATCCTGGCGAATGGCTTTCTTAGAAAGCTGCTAGTGATTGACATTCCATCAATTTGTGATGGTTTTGTGGTGGGTAAAGATAAGATCTAGTCTCCCTATTGGATTTGCAGATGAGACTTTATTTCTTCATGTCAGGATAAGATCATGTAAGCACTTTGGGATTTGCTAGTGATTGACATTCCATCAATTTGTGAAGGTTTCGTGGTGGGTAAAGATAAGATCTTAGTCTCCCTATCGGATTTGTAGATGAGGCTTTATTTTTCATTTCAGGATATGATCATGTTAGCACTTTGATACTCTTAAAAGGAGAAGAACTATGTTGTACTTGTCTCCTTCTTGGTGCGTTCTTTGCAAATGTAATTCTTGGAGCTTGAATCACCTCCTTTTCCATTGCGCTTTAGCTTCTCGCTTATGGAATTGGTTGTTGATTATGTTTGATTTAGGTTGGGTGCAGCCTTGTTCAATGGAAATATTATTAAGATGGAGGAGAGGGATTCAAGGTTCTTTGAGCTTATTAATTTTTGCACTAATTGTTGATGGTAGACCCCTGTAAGTCCTTTGGTTCTAGAGGTTTGAGACAAGGGGATCTGATTTCACCTTTTTTTATTTACCTTAATAGTAGATGTACTGAGTTGATTAATTTCCAGGTGTGTAGATGTGGGAGTTATAGAAGGCTTCAAAGTGGGTAGGAATAGGATAGATGCTTTACACCTTCAATATTTGGATGATACTATACCTTTTGTTTCTTTCTTTTTTGATAAGAAACTTAGATTTGAATTACATGTTAAAAAGCTTACAAAAGAGGACCTGAAATCCTCATTTGGTGTAAATTATTTTGCACTATTTCAGTTTTAAGAATAAAAAAAAACTATTTTAGTTTTTAGAAAACTACCAATAAAAAAAAACTATTTCAGTTTTAAGAATAAATTTGGAGAAAACTGTAGTTATTCGAATTAATTTTCAAAGTTCAGTATTTTTTTTATAATCCAGAATTCCCACAACTCGGGTTCGAAATTGGAGCCCTCGCCTAACCCTACAATCTATGGGAGGCAGGAAGTCGAACGCCAGAGGTTGTGGGATCATAACACATGACCAAGCAGTAGGCTAACATGATAGGTTGTGGTGTTGGTCATTGGCCTATAAAGTATCTTGGTCTACCACTTGGGGGAGATCCTTGTTTAGTTGAATATCGGAACCCAGATATTGGGAAGGTTAAACAAAGGTTAGATTGGTGGAAGACGGGTTGTTTCTGTAGGGGTGGTTGGTGAAGTCTGATTAATGCGGTTCTGAGAAATCTTCCTGCTTGTTATTTATCTTTAGGTTGCCTTTTAAAGTTGCTAGGTTGTTAGATAAGTTAATGAGAGATTTTTTAGGGTAGATATAGATGATTGGAGAAAAGATCATTTGGTGGGCTGGAATGTAGTTTTTAGTTGTAAAGGATCGAGTGGGTTAGGCATTGGTAATTTGTTGTGTTTCCTACTTCTGTTTGATAGAGGATGTTTTATCCTTCTCTGCTGGTCTTTATGTAATTTATCTACGTTAGGAACATATTTGAATTTTGATTAAAGGATATGATTTATTTATCTCTCTTGATCCACGAGAGTTTTTGATTTATTTAACTCTGGTTTGTGGTTGAATGATATGCTAACTTGGTGGCTGAGTTTGTTGATGTACTTCAGAATGTGCGTAGAATGCATTTGTTTAACATTGAAGTTTCAATGAATAACATTTTTTTTGTATTCGTGGCTTGGAAAATTGATTTGAATGCTTGGTTGCTGGTATGTACTTTGTGATTTTGAAATTAACTATTTGATTACGCTATCTGTTTATGAAATTGGTACTGATAAAAAATGTATATAGAATTGTTGTTGCTTATAAAAAATGTTATTGCCCTTTTTTCTCTTTTTATTGTGCCGATTAGGAACTGTCTCTGCGACTAATTTTTTCTATCAATGAGTTATAGGTGATGCAAATCCTTAAAAGACTTCCCGGGGATACAAAAAGAAAGCTTTCTAGTAAAGGTTATTTCCCCCAAGATGGATATGTGGTACAATATGTCCCTGTTCCTCCAAACTGTTTGTCTGTGCCAGAAATTTCTGACGGTGTTACCATCATGTCTACGGTAAGCTATTCATTAGTAGGTCAGGTAGACTGGTGAATGGAGGTCTTTATTTTACTTAATATTCGTACTGGGGTATGATTGTCTACTTTTTGTTTCTTTGCCAGGATCCTTCAATAACAATGTTGAAGAAAATACTTAGACAAGTTGAGATAATTAAAAGTTCTAGGTCTGGTGATCCTAATTTTGAATCGCAAGAAGTAGAGGCAAATGATTTGCAAATAGCTGTTGATCAATATCTTCAAGTTCGGGGTACTGCAAGGGCATCTCGTGATATGGACTCTGGTGGGGTCCGTAAAGAGCCCAATTACTCATCAGCAAAAGTATGGCTTGAGAAAATGAGAACATTGTTTATTAGAAAGGGTTCTGGCTTCTCTTCCCGCAGCGTTATTACTGGTGATGCTTATACAAAGGTCAACGAAATTGGCATACCCATGGAGGTTGCACAAAGAATAACTTTTGAGGAGAAGGTTAATGATCACAATTTGAACTATTTACAGGACCTAGTAGATAAGAAGTTGTGTCTAACCTTTGGGGATGGTTCATCGACCTATTCACTGAAGGAGGGTTCAAAGGGACATACATTTCTAAGACTAGGTCAGGTTGTACATCGGCGGATTATGGATGGGGATATTGTTTTTATCAATAGGCCACCAACTACTCACAAGCATTCATTGCAAGCACTTAGAGTTTACATACATGATGATCACACAGTCAAGATTAATCCACTTATATGTGGTCCTTTAAGTGCTGATTTTGATGGTGATTGTATTCACTTATTTTATCCCCAGTCCCTTCCTGCGAAAGCAGAGGTTTTGGAGCTTTTTTCTGTGGAGAAGCAGCTGCTTAGCTCTCATAGTGGCAACCTTAATTTGCAGTTGGCTACTGATTCTGTGTTGTCACTAAAGATGATGTTTAGGGCTTATTTCTTTGACAAAGCCGCAACTCAGCAGTTGGCCATGTTTGTCTCATCTTCTCTCCCCTGGCCTGCTTTATTTAAGGCTCATTCTGCTGGTTCTCACTGGACAGCATGGCAGATCCTACAGACTGTTTTGCCAGCTAGGTTTGACTGCTTGGGAGAGAAATACTTAATTAAGAAAAGTGATGTGCTCAAAGTTGATACAAATAGAGATGTTATCCCGCGTTTAATTAATGAAATTGTGACCTCCATATTTTTTGAGAGAGGTCCTGAAGAGGTTCTGAATTTCTTTAACTCTCTCCAGGCTTTGTTGATGGAAAATATATTTTCAGAAGGTTTCAGTGTTGGATTGGATGATTTCTCCATGTCCATGCTAGCTATAGAAAATATTCAGAAGAATACCCAAGTAATATCTCCGTTGCTGTATCATTTAAGGTCAACCTATAATGAGCTTGTGGAGTTGCAATTGGAGAACCATATCCAAACGGTCAAAGGCCCGATTATTAATTTTATACTGATGTCATCAGAGTTGGGAAATTTAATTGATTATAAAAGTGATTCGGCCATCAATAAAGTGGTACAACAAATTGGGTTCCTGGGCCAGCAACTCTCTAGCAAGAGGAAATTTTACACAAAAACATTGATAGAGGATGTGGCCTCCCTCTTTCGCTGTAAATATCCGTCTGATGGAGTTGATTATCCTTCTGCTGAATATGGATTTATCAAGAATTGTTTTTTCCGTGGTTTGGATCCATATGAAGAGATAGTCCATTCGATCTCAACAAGAGAGGTTATTGTTCGCTCATCTAGAGGATTGACAGAACCTGGAACCTTGTTCAAGAACTTGATGGCCATTCTTCGTGATGTTGTTGTCTGTTATGATGGTACAGTAAGGAATGTTTGTAGCAATTCCATTATTCAATTTGAGTATGGAGTTGGAGTTGAGGCTGGGAAGAACCTTTACAGCCTATCTCCTCCCGGAGAACCTGTTGGTGTGTTAGCTGCAACAGCAATGTCAAATCCTGCTTACAAAGCAGTTCTTGACTCTACTGCGAGCAGCAATTCCTCATGGGAGTTGATGAAGGTAGTCCTCTTTTCCGTTTAATTCTTTATACACTTACCTGCCTTTATGAATAAGCATGTCAATTTATGAGTTTCTTTGCTCTTTTCAATTTTCATATCTCCAGGAAATTCTGCTTTGTAAGGTCTCCTTTAAGAATGACCCTGTTGACCGTCGTGTAATATTGTACTTAAATGACTGTAGCTGTGGAAGAAAGTACTGTTGTGAAAATGCTGCTTATCTGGTTAAGAATCAGTTGAAAACAATCCGTCTTAAAGATGCTGCAGTGGAGTTCTTGATAGAGTATGTTTTGCTGCTTCTAACCGCAGTATATGTTTCTATGCGTTCTCTCTCTCTCTCTCTCTCTCTCTCTCTCTCTCTCTCTCTCGCTCTTTTCATTCTAATGTTTTGTATTATCCACACCTAATTTAGTGTTCATCTTTGCTTTAATGCATGTGTGCATAAAATTTTTTTCCGGAACATGTTCAAGTGCAGAAAGTCTTGTGCTCATGTGTAATATTTTTTCAGATTAAAGAAAGTCACTCGATGTGTTTGGTCTTCCTATATTTTCTTTTCAATGATTATTCTTAGTCTTTGATGAGAAAGTTTCTACAAGACTTCGAAGTCTAGATTGTCCAAAAGTCATGCCACCCTACAAGTTGATTTGTCATTGTGTTGTGGATAATAAAACCAACCTCCAAAGTTTTATTTTTTAAGAAGATTCATCAAGGCTCAAGATGGATACCACTTGGGCTCTTTGTTTGCTAAGAACTAGTTCAGACGAGTCTTTACTGTTCTTAATATTTAAGCAGCTGGATTAGGCTCGTTATTTTCTCTTAACTAGCAGGATATTTTAGTAATTTTGGAATTTTTGTAGTGAGATTCTAAGTTTTATTAGGGCACTACTTTTGTTTCTCTTTCAATGTGAAATGGAAATTGTATGAGGGGAAAGACGTACAAAGGGTAGAGCACAAGAAATCCCCTCAACTGCCATAAAATTGAAAGCCTATAAATTTTTCCTATAGCTTTCGAGCTTGTAAGAAAAAACCCAAGTGGGATTACATAAAGATGTTTATAGACAGAAGCCCACATAAAGGTTCAACACAGAAGACCAAATTAACTCAATATCCTCCAAAGTATCTTTCTTTTTATAGAAAACAAAAAACTTATATTAATTGAACAACATCAAAGACTTTCGGCCTATCAGCCTTGTGGGGCGCTGGTATAAACATTTTATCAAAATCTTGCTATTGTCTTTGCTCAATGATTCACAAAGTGCACATAGGAAACCAATTTGGATGCCTTCCTTATAGCCAATGAATGTATTGATGCTAGAAAGAAGAATTGCACCCCAGGTATTACGTGTAAGTTGGATATTGAAGTGTATGACCACGTCAATTGGAGTTCTTGCTTTTCATCATGGAGAGGATGGGATTGGGGGGAAATGCAAGGTTTGGACGAAGGCTTGTATTTCTACTATGAAAATGTCAGTCATTGTCAATGGGGTTCCTACTAGTTTCTTTTCTACTTCTTGGGGTCAAAGGCAGGGAGATCCTTTATCTCTGTTCTTGTTTACCCTATTTCTTTTATAAGAAACAAGATATGTATTGATGTATTGATAGAAAGAAAATACCAAGGTATCAGAGGATGAGCATTCCAACCGATCACCAAAAACAGAACTAACTCTGGTGGAACAAGCACCTTACCCTAGTTTTTTTAAATTTGAAGCAGCTTACCCTAGTTTTTGACAAATTTAGCATATTTCTTCACAGAGTAGTAGCAGCTAGGCTGATTTCGGGAATTCCTATGGGCGGGGTGGTCTCAACGTTTTGACAGTGTGGCATATCCTGCTTGCTGATGATACGATTGTTTTTTTGCAATGGAAATCTGGTTGACTTACTCAATCTAAGAGCCATTCTTCTTATGTTGGAGGTGTGTCTGGTCTTAAAAGCAACCTTAATAAGAGTGAAATTTTGAGGTGGGCAAATTCCCTCGGTTTGATATTCTGAGTAGCATTCTTAACTGTAAGGTGGGTAGCTTCCCCACTTCCTTTCTTGGCTTACCTCTTGGGGCTCCGGCCAAGAGTTTAAGCATTTGGGATTGGATTATCAATAACTTTGAGTTGAGACTTTCTTCTTTGAAGGACCAATATTTATCCAATGGAGGTAAGCTTGCCATTATTAAGAGCATCTTCTCCAAATTTCCCATATATTTCCTCTCTGTCTACCCATTCCGGTTTCGGTGGCTAACAGATTGGAAAGAAAAAATGAGACTTTTGGAACTAGTGAGGTCAAGAAATTCCATCTTGTGAATAGGGCAAGGGTGTGCAGTCCCATGTGTAAAGGAGACTTGGGGTTCAGAATTGTCAGTGTTTAATGATACTATTTTGGCTGTGGTATGAGGTTTCTCGTAAGAACATCATTGTTTATGGAGAAAAATTATCTTTATTGCTGCTAGGAGAGGTGAAGATCCGCAGGGGTGGTCTCCTTCCCCTAGTCTTGTTTGGACCAGTAGAACAGACTTTCCTTTGTAGAAGTGTTTGGAAAACTAAGTCCCCTCCTAAGCATGCTCTCCTTTTGTGGAGCTCTGTGTGGGAAGCAAATCTGGCTGTGGACAATCTGAAAGAAGCTTCTGTATCCCTAGTGGGTGTATTTTTTGCAAGGAAGCTGAGGAATATAATAATCACATTTTCCTACACTGCTCCTTTTCTTGGGATTTTTGGGAAACTTATGGATACAGTTCACATTAAGTTCTCTTTCCCTTGTTCTGTTAAGGATTTTATTCTTTTGGATGGGGGTGGTTGGTTTTTAGTATGGCCTCTTGGAATTGTATTCCTTGGCTATTTTTTGTGTTATTTAGATGGAGAGAGATCTTAGATCTTTTGAAGGGATTGAAAACTCAAATAGTAAAGTTTTGTTTTTGTTCCTTTGTCTTTTATGAGAGTGGATAGACTCTTCTTAGATATGTTTCACTGGGTTTCATTTTACCCTTTCTTAGGGCTTATATCTTTATATGCACGTTTCTATTACATACCAAAGAAGGTTTATATTAATTGAAAAAAGAGAATACACGAGCCGATTTTGGAGGATGAGCAATCCACCAAAACTGACAACTGAAAGAAAAAGAAAGCAGATTAGATCCACATAACAACCATAACAGATCCCAAACGTCAATAAAAGAGGACCAAGAGATATCCTTAAAATTTTGACTTTGAAGACAAAGAGGAAGTCGATAAAATAACTTTTCTTCCATAAACTTACTCATTTACGAACGATTCTTCAAAATTCTTCCATTTCTTTGAAGCCAAAGAACCCAAAAAACAGCAAAGACCACATGGAGCCACAGAACATTTTTCTTTTTATTTCCACTTCCAAAATCCAATCTTAATAATATCTCCACTGAATGATGCTGCATCCAACTAAAAGCAAACATTTTTTTACAACCGTTCCATAAGGAAGAAGCTAAAGGGCAATGCAGAAGAACAAATAACTTATTTCTTGTCGAGACAGATTCCCAACCCTAAGTCGGCAATGGGTTCCCAAAACAAGAGGCACAAAACCATGAAACAAAATAGGCTAACAATCTTCTCCAAAGCAAAGATCCAATGTGACAGTAGAGGAAAAGACGTCGTCTTTTCCTGCCAAACCGCACATGATGAATCTAGGAGATAGCCGTGAGAACTGAGAAGTCATAGTGGCCTATTTTATCTTCTCATTTTAAAGAAACTGCTTCTTTTGGTTTCTTCATCTTTGTCCCCCCAGTGGAAGTTACTGAGAATGCTTTCATGTAATTATTGGTGGAAATAAGATTTGCATAACTGTTATGCTTACATAAAAAATCAATATCTGATTCAGATGGTGATATTTGCAGGTTTAGTGCACAAGGGACATGGTTTGAAAGTTCTGAAATTGAGGCAGGCCTTATTGGTCATGTGCATCTGAATGAGGTCAGGAGACGTTCTGTTCAGATTTTAGAACTTTCGATGTTTGCGTTACACAAATCTTGCTCTCACTTATGATTTTTGTTTCATTGTGAGTGACCATAATTTTTTACAGATGCTGCTGAAAGATTCGAAAATTAGTATGCACGAAGTTCTGCAGAAATGCAGAGAGCACATCATTCCCTTTAGAAAGAAGAGGGAAATTGGTCGTTTTTTTAGAAGGACGGTTTTGTCTGTCAGGTTGGTTCTCAGTTTCAATAGTTTGTCTTATCATTTTTCTTGTGACGTTGATCAGGAATTTCTGCTTTCTCAAGTTTTGAGGCAAAATTATTATAAAATAAAATCAAGGTGCTTAGCCCATCGAAATATCAACTCTTGGTTCAAGAGTGAATTCTGTTTGTTCTTTCTCCCCAAAAGGGTGTATGATATGTGGAAAAAGAGTTATTTTTTCCTTACTCCTATGCATATAGAAGAAAAAATACAAGCTGTTATAACGTATGGCAACTTGAAAACTATCGTCCTAAGTTGTAAGGATGTTACCAGATTCTAAGTAAGAAAATCATCAACTATAGAAATAGTTTACAGAATATTTCACCTATGTATAGGGGATGGTCAAAGTTTGGACTCATAAGCCTGATCTTCCAATAAGGGCATTTTTGTGCATTTTCCTTTGATACTAAATATATGGTATATTAGGTTATAACTATACGTTACTTCATTTAGTTAAGGTTGCTTGCGTGTTTTTGGGGAAGCTTAGCAGATTTTATAAATGGTTTCTTGGGAAGAAGACCCCATGAGAATAAATTGTGTTGCAGAGTTATGTTTTTTTTTTCAAGGAACAATAGAATTGTGTATTTTAGTGTTATGTGCTATTAAGGTAGTCTTTTGGGTGAAATAACTTTGAAAGTATCAAGTCTTTTTCTGGTTATTGCGTATTGATAATCTGAAAATAATATCTTTGACGTGCTTAAAAATAAGAAATCCTCGATCTGCTTAGACTCTATCTTGCTGTGTCATGTCTTGCGTCATGTGCTGAAAGGAAATGGAGATTCGTGAGAACTTATTTTGCATCGTCCCCTTGCTCTTTTGTTGTTGAACGAGTTGGAGATTTTGAGAACTAGCTGGCTGCCACCAAATCATGTGTCCTTATGATGATGATGATGTCATGATTTTTTTAGCTTTGCATTTAATAAATTAGAGCTGGTTTGTGGAGAAGAGCTATCTTCAAAATTTTATGGACAGTATACTTGGGGCATCGTAAGCATATTTTGAAGATAACGAGGAAAGTTTGGTGACAAATTGGAAGAGAGCTAATTTTAATGCTTTTAATGGGCGTATGTATAAAATATATTGAGGTTTGTCCTATGTATTTAGTCAAGGTTAGAAGGTGTCCGGTTATTATTTTAGTTACCTTTATTTTGCAAGATTTCTTGTGTTTCATTATGACCAAGATCTAGCCCAAGTTTTAATTGATCAATTGATATGTCAATCATTCATAAGTTAATTTCTCAAATTGTTATGAGTGATAAAACAACAACTTATGAATGAATGACACATCACTTGGTTTATAACTTGGTCGATCTAGAAAAAGTACTCATACTTGAATAAAAGAACATCCAGGATCACATAGAAGACCCTGGTGGTCCATAAAGTGCTTTAACCATTTTCTTGTAAACTTTAATCTATATATGCTTCGTGTGCCATAATGAACAAACCAAAAGGAATCACCAAACTATTTCTCTGCTAAATTATTCTTACTACTTAGTCTTAGACCGGCTTTAAATCAAATTACCTTTCATTTGAATTTGGAAATTCTTTTCAAAGACGCGAAGTGGTAAGTTTTAGCTTTTCTGAACCGTTTGGACAAAAGTTTCTCAAACTTTTTGAACCCTGCATGCAATATGATCTTTGGAGTCTTGTCATCATGATTAAGCTTCACAAGCATTCAGTGGATGTGGTTATCATACTGTGGCTATAGTGGCCGGGTTTGATTATTAAGTTTTGGAATGTTATCCCACATCGCGTAGATTTCCCTTCGTGTTGAATAAAAAGCTTTAGTTCCACTTTCCACCGTAAGATTAATACTTTTGACTTGGTTCAACTTAGGCATCCAAACATGCTTCAACCTTGTGCTGTGTGTTGTGTGGGAAGAGTAGTGAGAGTTTGGATCACCTATTCATTCACTGCACTTGTGCACATAATTTGTCGTCTAAGTGGAGGACTCTTTCAATTCAACTGGTATTCCAGGAGCATGTGGAGGGGCTCTTAGGAAAGATTTTTCAGCTGTATGTTCGTAGGAAGCTTAAAACTTTGTTGTGTTTTGGTGCTATCGCTACGTTATGGTGTATTTGGCTAGAGAGGAACAAGAGCCTCAAGAGGATGTTTGAAGAGTATTTTGAGGATGTTGATGTGGCGTGAGAAAAGATTCATTTTCTTACAACTTTTTGGGTAGCTAACACTAAGGTTTTTAAGGATGTTCCTTTGCTTTTGCTTAGTTGTAATTGCATGGTTGCTTGTATAGCCTAACTATAGTCTTTTTTTGGTGTTCGGCTAGGAAGCCTTTTCCCCCGAACCTTTCTTGTATATCTCTTTTTTAATACAATTTTGTTTCCTATAAAAAAGGAGTAGAACGGGCTTGTCTTATAAACATGGTGTCATAGCTTGGTTGGGCATGTGTTTGTGTTTCGTTCAGCTGTTGTGTGCCAAAAAGTTTGGATTGTGTTTGGTATGTTGTGTGAACAATACCTAAGCCCTAAACAAGTAAATTAGACAACTGTGATCATCTAATTTCAGCTTTATCGTAGATGAGTTGTTTAAAATCACATGTGTTCATATATTTACTTGTTTGCTATATTGGTTCTCCTATTTGTGTATCTATGTACTTCTTTCTCAAAAGCTCTACTGTTATGTAGCATAATGCTGTGTTGTGAGTGTTGAACAATGTTTTATTTATGCTTACCTCTTGCAGTGAATGTTGCTCTTTCAATCATCCTCACTCAGTTAACAAATCTGGTATGCCGTGCTTGATGTTCTCTTTGCAAAATAGTGATGTTTATCTGGAGCAAACTTCACACATCCTTGCTGACATTCTTTGCCCAGTTTTGCTGAAGGCAATCATCAAAGGTACTTGTCTTGGGACTTGGTTGTCATATGATATTATACATTTGATTTTCTTACAAAGAAATATTTACTGCCTTAGCAAGTTTATTTACTCGCAAAGCGACCTTCATTAGAATCTGGCTTTACAGTGATTTTATTGTGTTAACTTGCCTGCTGTCTCTGTCTTTTTTTTAACGAGTGAAATTTCACAAATAATAAAATTTACTAAGAAAAAGGGTGAGAAAACAAGAAGCCCTCACAACCTAAGAAGAAAACAAAAACTATTAGAAACAAATGTTACAAACAAGGTCCATCCACAACACTATAGATTTTGAAGCCCATAAACAAAAAACGTTCTACTCCAAACTGAATTGACAACCTCAAATTCATCTCCTGTTACATTCCAGCCGTAAAACCCAGCATAAAGCCAACATTGCACATCTCCGTCAAATCTGCTTCGTTTTTGAAAAACACCTGGCAAAGAACTTTATAGAAAGTAGCATTGAAGGATTCTCTGGAAGGACTCAGGGATTCTCGAAAATATTGAGTAGTTTTAGCCAAAGTGAATAAGCCAAAGAGCCATTGAAGAGACCAATGATTACAATTCTCCACTGTTACAGAATTTTGGTTCTTAGAAACAATGATTATAAATTCTTTAACAATGAACAATGAAGAAATTAATGAAGAAACATCGCATTCTTTATTGGACAGGTGATCCCCGGATCAGTGCAGCAAATATAATTTGGGTTAGTCCCGATTCAACAAGTTGGATAAGAAACCGTTGCAGGTCTGAGACGGGTGAGTTAGCACTGGATGTCCTTGTAGATAAATCAGTGGTCAAACAAAGTGGAGATGCATGGAGGATTGTCCTTGACTCCTGCCTTCCGGTTCTCCATTTAATTGATACTGGGCGTTCCATTCCCTTGGCAATAAAGCAAGTTCAGGAATTGCTTGGAATTTCGTGTGCTTTTGATCAAGCAGTTCAGGTATTGTAGAACATCCTTTCTTATTCATTTATTTGTAATGTTTTTCATGTTCTTTCTAGTTGCAAGGACTTATTGCTGTCTCATCCTTTTATTTTACTTTTAAACCATTAATGAGTTTTCAGTTTACAATAAAAAATGATGTATATCGAAACAAGGATTATATGTCACCACTATCAACAAAAGTCTCCTGCATGCTACTCCTTGCTCATCCTCGTGTTCCTGCAATTAGTGCATTATCATGTTTCCATTTAATGGCGTTTTGAGAAAATGGAGGACATTTACTGAAGACATCCTTTGTAAATAAGGAATCACCACTGTATGAAATCAATAAACGAACAAAAATAGTGTCAGAAGTTAATTCAAGAAAGTGGACATCTTAATGGAACGTCTCTTGGGTGGGTAATCAATCGAAAAACAAATTTTGATGTTTGGGTGAGAAATTGTTACTTGCATTTCTGTTTCCTAGACTTTACACCCTATGTTTGGATCATGATATGATGGTTGGGAGTTCTTTGTAACTGGACTGCAGCTTGTATAGACTAGTTCTAGTCTTTTTGGTATTCAGCGAGGAAGCCTTTTCCTCCAAACCTTTTGTACATTTCTTTTCTTTAATACAAATTTTTGTTTCCTAATAAAAAATGATATGATGGTTGGGAGTTTGGTGATCATGCGGTCTTTGCAGTCTTTTGGTTTATTTGACTTGAGAGAAATGGAAGAATTTTTGAAGACACGGTTGCTGATGAATCAATTTTATGGAAGCAAATTTTTTTTTGGCTTCTTCTTGGTTGTCAAAGTCGAAACTTTTTAAGGATACCCCTTCGTCTTCTTTTTTTGACAATTGGAATTTTTTATGGTTGTAATTGTGTGTAATTCTGGATTTCAGTCTTTTTTGCTTTGTTCTTGTTCTGTTTAGTTTTCAGTTTTTGGTGGATTACTCATCCACCAAATCCAGCTCTTGTACTCTTTTTTTATTAATATATCTTTTCTGCTTCCTATAAAAGAAAGATCATTGATAATGATGTTATTAGGCTGGGTGGTCTGCAGAAGTAATATGCACCAACCCACTAATCACCCTAGAAGCCTGTAGAAACTGATTCAGTACCTAGGAAGTTGAAAAGTGTCAACTAATACACGTTAATGGTATAAATAGGGATGCCATGGTCTGGTGCAAATCGATCCAGAATATTTTCAGATTAATATTGTATTGACCCCTATTTTGGATTCGAATTCTTCTTCAAAGGCTTTCTTCAAGGCTATTTGTTGTGCTTTACCCTCTGTCAACATCACAAGTGTCTGTTGATATACTTGGTTATTTTGTCATCTTCCTTTTCCTTATGAGGAAGATAAGAAATCCAACCAAACACCAAAAGACTAGCTATCTCTACAAACAATAAAAATTCTACGGAATAATCTCCCAACTTTGCGTTCCAGACTGTTGCAAAGTGAATATGTGCATAAAAGCTTGAGGGAGATGCAATATTAAGAACTAGATTTTTAAATGTAGTGCTAGCATGGAGCCAGCCAGTTTTTTTTCAGAATCAAAACCTGTGAACAGAATCCCTGCCACTCTAATAAACCCTGATAAACAGAAGAAAAACCTTACAAAAGTTGAAAAGTCTAGCCCAATCACTCCTTAAAACCTAGGTGTTAAGGAGAGGGGTACTAGAACTTTATAACTAGTACAGAATGGGCAAGTCTAGGCGATATGTGACAACATTCCAACACACCCTCCTGGACCACAACACGATAGTCGAACTAAGCAGCATACCAAACAATCCGAACTAAGCGGACAAAGAACCGAACTGAAGCGGCACAAACAAAGACACAACCAAGCTCTGATACCAAGTTGAAAAGTCTAGCCCAATCACTCCTTAAAACCTAGGTGTTAAGGAGAGGGGTACTAGAACTTTATAACTAGCACAGAACGGGCAAGTCTAGGCGACGTGGGACAACATTCCAACAACAAAAAGAATTTTCTATTCCTTCGAAAATCCTAGTATTCCTTTCTCCCCAAATGGACCAAAAGTAAGCTAAACAAAAAACATCCCAAAGAGCTGACTTTATAACATGGGAACCAGCATGGTTTGAACAAGAAAAGAAAAAATATTTTTAGGCGTCACTAGGTGACTCTGAAGTCTGAAGTTACCTAAAACCTCGTTCAAACTTTGAACACAAAAGAGAAAAAGGGCAGTGAAGAAACAAATGGTCGTTTGTCTCCCTATAGTAAAACACACATCTGTTAGAAAAAGAAAAGCCCTTATGCTAGGACATTTTAATCATGGTTGGCATTCATGATGGATTAATTTGGTTGGTGGCATAGTCCTCGAAACTTTTTTCTTGGGAACTACAGATATCCATTTTTGTATCAGAGGTAGGAGACAGGCGATAATATATGTTGTATTCCTGGCCTTGTGTCTGCTGCTCTTAGTTTTTTGTTACTGTCTTTGTCACTAAGGGAGGATATCGCCTTCCTTTCCTTTTATCTTTATGATTATCAATCAACCTAAAACTTTATGATTTTGAAAAATAATACCAATCACGGCAAAATCTCCAAATATTATAGGCATTTCTGCCACTTGGAGGAGAGGAGAACCAAGATTTAACATGATTACTAGTGGCGGCCCACCACAACCTTCCTCCACAGGTTGTCAGCTTCTTTGAGAAGCGCCTTAGCCACTCACCCATTAAGGCTTTGTTGGAATTCTTTATATTCTGATGCCCAGACCACCCTGAAAAAGAGGGGAACCAGCTATCCCCAAGTTGATTGGGTGAAATTTGTTGCTTTCCCAGAACCTTGCCAAATTTTCCATTTTCTTTCCAACAGGTTTGCAACTGAAGACGGGGATGCAAAGAAGAAAGTAAATGGGAAGAGCAGAGAAAATTCTCTGTTTTTTTTATAAGAAACTGAAAATTCATTAATGAAAACAGATATAAACAAAAGGATGTGAGAACAAGAAGTACTCACAGACCAAAAAAAATATCACAAACAAAAGCTATCCCGACTGCCGCAAAATAAAAAATAAAGGTACGTCCTTAAACAATTTACTGATTTTAGACTTTTTTGAAGAGTGACTCTACTTCCCTTGAAAAGTATTGACCTTTTTAACCCACAAGCTTCAATCAAACGTCTCAATCACCGGACCCCAAATTCTGGTTTCTACAGCGAAGCACCCAACGAAAAACTCCCAACTGTTCAATGTAAATTGCTGGTCGATTTCACTTTATTGAGACTGAGCCGTAATCCTGACACTGGTTCAAAGAGAAGAAGAATGCACTGGAGACGTACTGCAATATAATTTTCACTATTTTTTATAAGAAACTTAACTTTTCATTCATTAGTGGAAAATTGAAACCTATTCTCAGTAATACATAAGTATTTTAGTGAAATCATCAGGCTTGAATATTGAATAATGGATTTGGTTTAAAAGCTTGGTTGAGTGTTTTCAACCAAGGTATTTTTGGTATTCAAGCCTGATAATTTCAATAAAATACTTATGTATTACTGAGAATAGGTTTCTCTTCTTTTTTCTCTTCTCTGTTCTGCATCATTTGGTAATTTTAACGTGTTATTTTAATCACTATTTATGATATCTTGATTCTCTCTCTTGATGGATCGCACTCTTTTTGTTTTATGCAGCGCCTTGAAACATCAGTTACTATGGTGGCTAAAGGCGTTCACAAGGATCATCTTATTCTGTTGGCCAACAGCATGACATGTGCTGGAAATTTGATTGGCTTCAATTCTGGTGGTTATAGAGCATTATCTCGGTCATTGAATATCCATGTACCGTTTACGGAAGCAACACTGTTTGTAAGTTATTCGACTTTCTTTGCAATCTTTGGAAGGGTAAAGTGATGCACTTTTCTCTTTAGACAAATTACTCCGTGCTTAATTTTTCCTATACTTAATAATGGTTGCACAGACTCCTAGAAAATGCTTTGAGAGAGCTGCTGAGAAGTGTCATTTGGATTCTTTATCAAGTATAGTTGCTTCATGTTCCTGGGGTAAAAGTGTAGCCGTTGGTACAGGGTCACGATTTGATGTTCTCTGGGACAGAAAAGAGGTGCTTTACAATTCATACTTATTCCTCTTAAAGTTGGTTATATTATTGTTTTCCTCTTAGGTAAGCTGACAACCTCTGTTTTTCATATGTTTTCCAGGTGATGTTTGAGCAAGAGGATGGAATAGATGTTTATAACTTTTTGCATGTGGTGAGAAGTGCTAATGCAGACGAATCAAACACTGGTTGTTTAGGTGAAGAAATTGAAGATCTTGTACTAGATGATGAAAGTCCAGACTTGACCCTGTCACCAGATTATGTCTCCAGTTTTGATAAGCCAGTCTTTGAAGATGTTGCTGAATTTCAGAATGGATTAGACAATCAGCCTGCAGAATCAAAATGGGAAAATGTTTCAACTTTAAATACTAATTCTCTTGGTGGTGGAGAGTGGGGGGTTGATAAGAGTGTTGGGGCTGACTGGTCCAATTGGGGCACAAAAAACCCTGATAAAAAAGATATCTCTTCAAATAGCCAAGAAGCTATTTCCAACTCTGGTGGTTGGAATACCACGGCTTCTCATTTGAGTAAGGCTAAAGATGTTAATAGCTTTGGAGACAGTGAGGATAAAACAGGAAAATCTAGTGCTTGGTCTGGTTGGGGGACTGATAAAGCTGAAGTTCAAGGCCACTCCAGTACGAAGGCCCAAGAACATTCTTCTTGGTCAAATGGTCTGAAAGTCAAGTCAATTGATGAGACGACTACTGAAAGTGAAAATGCTTGGTCTAGTCAGGGGAAGAATAAAGTGGCTGATGTTGTCTCTGCAAAAGCCAAAGAAAATACATCGAGATCTGATGGCTGTTGGGATGCTGTAGCTACTTCGTGGAAGAAGGCAGAAAAGATTGATGAATTTGGATCAATTAGAAAAGATGGAGTGTCTTCGCTGGACAAGGGGACAGATTCGTATTGGGATAAAAAGGTGAGTAGGAAAAAAGATAGTCAGTCGACATCTGGTTGGGGTTCTTCAAGTATCGAAGACTACTCGAAGGATGAGTGCCGGCCACAGGCCCCCAATCATGTTGACTCATTTGTTAACAACCACTCTAAGGATAAACTAAGGTCTCCAGAAGTTTCACAGGATTGGGGGTCAAAACACTCTTATGGGCCAAACAAGTCTCAAGAATTATCAAAAGGTTGGACCTCCCAGAATGAGTCCAGTCAATCAGCAATCCCACAGGAGTCTCAAATTTCACAAGGTTGGGAATCTCAAAAGAAGTCAAATAATTCTTGGGGCAATTGGAATGGATCAAATCAACAAGAAAGCGGAAAGTCACAAGGTGCACTGGACTGGGGGTCTCAGAATGAGTCAACTAGTCCTAGTTGGGGATCTGAGATTGAGACTAATCAATTCAGTCAAGAAAAATCACAAGAAGTTTCTCAGGGCTTTCAGAGGAAATCTAATTCTTCACATGGTTGGCACTCTCAGAATGAGTCAAGTCAACAACCAAGTTCGCATAGTTGGGATTCAGCAAGTGCCGAAGTTGCTAAGTCAACTGAGTGGGCAAAGCAGAGTGGTGAACCATTTAAAAAGAATCAATTTGAAGGTTCCCGCGGTTGGGGCTCAAATGCTGGAGAATGGAAAAATAGGAAGAATCGCCCTCCTAAATCTCCTGGAGTTGGGACTGACGATTCCCAGATAAGTGGACTATACACTGTGACAAGACAACGATTAGATATGTTCACTACAGAGGAACAAGATGCTCTCACTGATATTGAACCAATTATGCAATCCATCAGAAGAATAATGCATCAGTCGGGGTAGGATTTCTGTGTTTCATCATATTTTTTCTTAGTTTTGTGCATCTTCAATTTCCAGCAGTATTTGATATTATATTGACTTTGAAAATTTGCGATGAAGGTACAGTGATGGAGATCCGATATCCGCTGGCGATCAATCATATATAATCGACAATGTCTTCAACCATCATCCTGACAAAGCTGCGAAAGTGGGTGCTGGAATCGATCATATCATGGTATTCTTAACATTGCTATTTTTGCCTAATTAGTCTTTTATGACTTTCTTTCTCTGCGCTAATCATGGATCTGATACACATTTCTTTTGGGATGTTTAAATTGGGATCAAACATAGGCATTTAGTCTCTGCACTTGACACTTGCTTTTTTAATTTTTCAGTTTCACTTATACTCTTCATTTTGTTTTAATGCAATCATTTTCTCCATTTCTGTCTGTCAAGTAATAGTTAACAGATTTGTATGTCTTATAAATGTTTCAAATAACACAATTTAAAAATTTTTAACATTTGATTTATGTATAAATTGACTATAATTGTAAAAGTTGATACTTTTTTACTTGTACCAGGTATTTGACAAAATTACTATGTTGAAACGAAATGAAAAATATCAAGAACTGAATTGAGAAATATCGAAATGTAATAACGCTTATCATATGATCAGAACATTTAAGTGATACAATTTTGTTTTCCACTTTCCTGGTTGAGTCCCTGAGACTTTTCCTTTTTTTCCCCTTTGCACCTGAAATTTGATAATAAACTGTTAATTTAGTTATTGTAACTTTCTTGACTAGGAACAATTGTTGAACCCATCTTCACATTCAGAAATCTTCTTCCATTGAAACTTTGGAGATACGGGTGTTTATTCTTAGTATCTAACATGGACCTTGTTTTGCCAGGTTAGTCGGCACAGCAATTTTCAGGAAAGCCGATGCTTCTATATTGTCTCAACTGATGGTCGTAAAGAAGACTTCTCGTACCGGAAATGTCTTGATAACTTCATCAGAAACAAATATCCTGACATTGCTGAAACATTCATGCCTAAGTATTTCAGGAAACCCCGTCCTGGTGGCGGCCGAGATCGAAACCAACTTCCGGAGGAAACTAATGAGAATAAGAACCAAGAGGTAAACCCAACTCCAGACGAGCACAAATGAAATATTAGGTGGGTAGGCGTGTTTCCATGTTAGACTGATCTATTCGGGATTTTATTCATTCTTTGATATATATCGTGGCCCGGGATGTAACTAGATGCAACCATTTTTGAATATGCTACTGTACATACTCTGATCAGGTAGATTTTTGTATTTAGCAGCTCTAAACAAAATCAAACTTTCAATCCTCTGCCCATCATGTAAAGTGCTCTGTTTTCCATGTATATAAGAGCACTCTTTGACATATTTGGTAGTAGGATATAGCTCACAGGATGCTGGAAGAATTGGGTAGGCTGTTTACTTTCCCTTGGAAATCCCCTTTTTTGGGTAGTTTGTCAAATGGTTCGTTCTAACTTACACATTTTTTTTCTTGTCAAATTTTAAAACTAGTCATTGAATTTGGTAGATGGTGTGATTTTTCAACTTTTTGGTCTCCAAATTTGTGAAGAAAAATACAAAATCTCCAAATTTAGAGCTCTCTCAACTTATATAAACCAATTATGGAAATCTATATTTTATGGGCAGATTATTATGCAGAAAAGTTGACATGTTTGTATTACTACTACATTATAACATTTATGTATCATGAATTTTTTTATATGCTAACGTTTAGGCAATCTATGACAAACAGTTGTGAGATAAAATTATTAATAATCAGATTTTTAATATTGTTAACATTGTATTACAATTTTACTAACATTTAATTACCAGATAAATTATTAGTAATCACATGCCAAAGAAATATATTATCGTTCGCTCTCAATAAAAAAATAAATTTGTTATCGTATATAAATATTGTAAATAACATTTTAATAAAGCCATCAATTTTTATTATGACTTTTTAGAAAGTTAATAAATACAATCAATCTCATTCAAATTTAAATTATTGACAGTCAGTAAATATGCCAATCAAATTTCTGACTTCAACGTCATTCAATTCTTAAATCTAAAATTAGTTAAACATGGGAAAATAATAGTTTATAAGAGCGATTTGGTGCGAAGAAAATGAACCATATGTGTGGCTACATAAAAATGAATTTTTTTTATCAAAGTTATAAAGAAAAATGCACTGGCCCTGCATGAGATTTGTCTAAAAGATACAGATACCTCCATCTAGTTTCAGAAAAGACACATAAGTCTAATTCGTTATAAATGGGTTAATTTAAAGTGAAATGACCAAAATAGTCTTAAGTTACCCGACTCACCAAACCCCTCAAACCAAGGTGATTTCCCTCAAACCCACGACTCACCCCCAATCTCCTCCGCGATTTCCCTCAAACCCGCGACTCGCCCCTAATCTCCCCTGTGATTTCCCTTCCCACGAACCGTAAAACTCAGCCAAAAAATAAAGTTGTGCAAGTCAAAATCAAAGGAAGAGAATCGCAAGTAAGGGAAGAGAGGGGAAGAGGCTGAGATATTTTCCATTCTTTCTTCTTTTTCCCAAAAACCAGATCTGAAAATTCGCTGAGGTATTTTCCATTTGTTTTTCTGAGTTGTTATGCATTCTTCGATATGCCCAAACGATTTTGTGGGTCTTCAAAGTTTGTGAACGATTTAAGTTTAGAAATGTTTTAGAGTTTGTCCAACTAAACAATTTCTCTATTACAAATATGAATATTCAGCTCTATGGGTTTGTATTATTGTGATATTTGTTCGGTTATATTCTGCTTCAGTTATATTTCCTAATGAAATTGTGGTTTTGTTAAAGCACTTGTCGATTTCGTTCATTGTCAATGCAGGTCTCTAATGGAGAGAAGTGGATTTCTTAGTGCACCACTAGTCCAATGTTAGGCTGATATCAAACATCAATCCAGATAAGTACAGTTACTTAGATTTAGTAGATGACATATATAAAGTATTGGAACTGAATAAAAAAAGCTTCAACATCCTAATACGTTATCGCTTACCTAGCCCTTGGGGGGGGGGCTTGCTGACATCGACAACGACAAAGAAGTCACGATAATGTTCAACATGCACGCCATTGCCAACGTAATTGAACTATTTATCTGTAATTTAGAGATGGTTAGAACTGATGGAATTAATTTAGAGATGGTTATAACTGATGAAATCAATGAGTCTGATGATGAATGATATGTGCTAGTGAGGACAAGTCTTTAGATAATAATAGTGAGTTTGAAAAAATGATTTAGAGAATGATGATCAATTCGATGACGGGTTATCAGATTATAATTTTGATAATGAAGATGATATTAGGTATGATTATATTCTGAGCGTGAATGGGGGTGTTATCTATTTATTGTACGAGAGGGATGTATAATATGCCTTTTTCTGTTGAAAAAGGTGATAAAGTTATTCTAAAACAAAGATTGGTGTTTAAGAACATAAAGGAGTTTAGGGAAGTATTACAAAGTTTTGCGATTCAAGAGGGATTTGATGTCATAAGGTTAAAAAATGAGTGGGCTAGAGTTACTTGCATTTGTAGTGGAGATGGTTGCACTTGGAGGATTCACGCGTCACCTATTCCACTAGATCTGTCACTAGATCTACACCTAGTATCAGCACTGCTTAAGAGAGAGCCAAAGTAATGATGGAGGCTAGAAGACTAAAGAAGGCATGTATTCTTCGCTTACTGTTTTACTTTGATTCTTGTAACTATGAAAAAAATGGTTTTTTTGTTTGCTTACTATTTTTTTGGTTTAGGATGTTTTGGAGGGAGGGAGAGAGAGAGTGTGTGTGTGTGAATGGTTTTTTGCTGTGCTTACTGTTTTTCTGCTTTGCTTACTTTTTTTTGGTTTAGGATGTTTTGGGGGGAGAGAGAGAGAATGGTTTTTCTGCTTTGCTTATTGTTTTTCTGGTTTTTCTACTTTGGTTACTGTTTTTCTAGTTTAGGATATTTTGAAGAGAGAGAGAGAATGGTTTTACTTTGCTTATTGTTTTTCTAGTTTAGGATGGTAAGGTACTAGAGCTATTTATTGTTTTACTAGGAGTAAGTTGAAGATGCATGAAAATGTAAATTAGGTGACAGATGCTAGGAGTAAGGAAGTACAATACACTAGATGTGTTATTGGTAGACTTCCAATGATTTACTGCTTTGAATATGTTTATTGGTTTACTTTGTTTACTGTTTTGTTTGGATTATGTTTACTGTAACTGTGATCATGTGAGCGCAATATTAGGATCATTGTTGTGCAGAAGAACAACATACCCATTCAAGGGGGAGGGGCAAGTTCAAGTCAAAGATAGATGTTTTTTGTGGATTTTGTTGGAGGGGCAAGATGATAGGAAATAAGTTTTTTTTTGTGAATTTTGTAATTATGTATAGATGTGATCCTTCAATACTCTAATTATTTTTTGTGGATTTTGTAATTATGAAAGGATGTGATCATTTAACACTCTAATTGTTTTTTGTGGATTTTATAATTATGGAAGGATGTGATCCTTTGTAACTATGCAGAGTATGCTAACATTGTAATGGAACATATGAAAAATATTCAGTTTAATGACATGAAAGTATTATATATAGCTTACTTTATGTGTAATTTCTTCTCTTAATATATCATTCCCTACATCATTTGCATAATATAAATAGATTGAAAACTGAGAATGTGTAAACTCAAATATCCATAAACTTCATTAAACTCCATTATAAGTTTACATAGTATAACTCAAATTACATAATAAAAACATGATTAAACTCACATAGTTTACATAATAAAATCACATTGACACTTGAACTTGACATCTTCAATTATCGAAACATATCAAACAAGAGTAGTTAATTGACAACACAAACAATCATCAATTCACACTTAATTTAGACTAAAAAAGGTCATAATAAAACAAAGCCAGATAAAAGTTAAACAATTAATTCAAACAAAGCTATATAATATGTACACGATCCCAATACCTCAATTTCTTCACCAATTCAGACTCAATCCCCCAATTTCTTCACAATTCGGACTCACTCCCTCAATTTCTTTACCAATTAAGACCCAATCCCTCAATTTCTTCAATTATTAAGTAATTAATTGAGCCTTATAATCAATTAAAATCATTAGACTTGATTTCAAAGCCAGATCCTAACTAAATCAGAAAACACAACTGAAAAACTTACATAAATCAATGGAAAACTTACCCAAATAGGTGGGGAAACCAGAAAAAGCTTTACCCAAATGGGTGGAAAAACTAGAAAAAAATTACCTAAGTCGCGAACCGGAAAAACTTACCCAAATCGGTAGTGTTTGCCGTGGTGATTCGTGGTGGTTCTGTGATGCTTCGCAACTGCTCCTCCTTCTTCACAGCTCCTCTCCGTGATGCTTCGTTGCTGCTCCTTAGGGTTCTTCGCATCCCCTCTCTTCTTCTTCAGTGAGTTCTTTTATCAAATTTTCGGGTTATATCATTTAACCTGAAAATTTGATATAACCCGAAATCGAATGATATAACCTGCTTTGCTTACTGTTGATTAAGGACAATTTTTGTATTTTAAAAAAACTTGACGCCGTTAAAAAGTAAATAACATTTTTGTGGTTTTTTGTTTACAAAATAAAATGACAAGGGAGTTCCGTATCTTTTAAACAAATATCAGGGGATGTCAATGTATTTTTTTCAAAATTATATTACAAATTTTAAAGAGAGTTGAGAATATGATTAGAACTCACAACTTTTAAGATATGATTGTGAAAACTTAACCAATTACATCAATCTAATTTATCACTTGAAAATAAAATTAATTTAGATAACACAGTAATAATTGACTCGAATCTATATTTTAATTTAGATAACACAATAATAATTGACTCGAATGTATATCTTAATTTAGATAACATAGTAATAACGGACTCGAACATATTTTTTGAAGACCAGACGAAGAAGCTTAAATTATTTAGTCAAATTTAGTTATTTTTTTTGGAAAAAAATGAATAAATAAAAAGAAAACAGTTTTAGTACCCAGTCTCAATCTCATTCCCATTCGATTTTTATATGCCAACAAATAAAACAGACTGTTTAGTTTTCTCTGTCGCAAGTTCATATCATATGAATCCACAACATGCGCCAGCACACTTGTCGAGAGATGAATAATCAATCCTTTTAACTACCATCTTAAACGGTTCAATTTCCAGTTGATCAGCTATATATAATCTGGCAATCTACAGGTACTCTCTCTCTCTCAAAATTTTCCCGTGAAAGCTTTTTAGTTTTATTTATCCATTATTGGATCTGTGCTCTATTTGTGCTAGGCCATGGCTTCTTTAGCTGCTCAGCTTGTTATTCCCTCAGAAAATGGTCACAAAGTGTGGGAGGACCAAAAATTCATCAAGTGGAGGAAGAGAGACCCTCATGTTAATTTTCATTGTCATGATTCTGTCGAAGGTATCTCTCTTTCTTTCTTTTTTTTGTCTCATCAAATGAAATTCACTTATTTGTTGTCTTCTCAAAGTTCATTTTTGAAGACCACATGATTGATAGTGGGTAAAATGTAGAAAGTTGCAGTGAACTGTTGTACAACTGTACATAGCTGGAGGGGTCATTTTCTTTAGCTTTACTCATGTATGAACATAAGTATTTAACCGCGTCAGTCCTTGTTCACTTCACGTCTATAGTTGCTTTAATTTTATGTTCTCTTTCTCTAATATCATCTGTAATTTCATGTTCTTCATGGAAATGTTGACAATCAATCTATTGAACGCATAGGATCTCTTAAGTACTGGTATAATCGGAGCAAAGTGGATTTTTTGGTGTCCAACTCGGCGGTTTGGAATGATGATGCTGTTGCTGGTGCTCTTGATAGTGCGGCCTTTTGGGTTAAGGACTTGCCTTTTGTTAAGTCTCTGTCTGGCTATTGGAAATTTTTCTTGGCTCCCTCCCCGACAAGTATACCTGTGAATTTTCATGAGAGTGCATTTCAGGATTCTGAATGGCCAACTTTGCCAGGTGATTGCGCATATGAATATAGGGATATATGCATTTGTCTTTTTGTTAATTGTGATCATGTATTTATTTTCCATTAAATATAGGGATACATACATGGTTTTATCGTACTGAGTAAGTTTAACTGGCAGCTTAGGATTCCTAATTGTAAAAATAATGTTAAGTTAACAGACTTCTCCAACACCTAGGCAAGGATTCGTTTCATCACATTAGAGAAGACAGGACCTTATGGATAATTTGATTGCATTTGACTAATTCAGATTGGGCAGCCATTTGTATAGACTAATTATAGTCCTTTTGGTGGTATGTCTGGACTGCTTATCCTCTGAACCGTTTCTTGTACATTCTTTTTTTATCAATATAATTTTGTTTCTTAGAAAAAATGAACCATAGATGATATCTCCTGTTCTCATTCTGGACTTTCACTTAATTTCTCTGCTTTAGAATAGACATTAATAGTTTTAAATAATTGAGGCGGTCCTTGGATTACATTTCAATGTTGTTGGTCTTAAATCAAACACTGTGCTATGACTAGAAATAAATTAAATCAAGTTTGGTTCCTGGACATCATTTGTGATTATCATTCCATTGTTTTTTCTGTTTTGAACAGTTCCTTCCAATTGGCAGATGCATGGATTTGATCAGCCTATTTATACAAATGTTGTTTATCCATTCCCACTTGATCCTCCACATGTTCCCAAAGATAACCCTACTGGCTGCTACAGGGCATACTTCCAAATTCCTGAAGAATGGAAGGGTATCATCTACCTCACTGTGTTGGTGATTTCAGCGCCACTTTATGTTTTGGTGCTGCTTGAGTTTATTTTCTTCTTCACCGGTTCACATAAGTTGGAGTTTTGAGAGTAAATCGATATGATTTTGCATAAAGTTGGTGTTTATTTTGTTAAAATTTGTATATTATACAGTATTTTGCAAATTTTATTATCGTATACCCATAGGGTCTAGTGCTAGTGCCAGATATTTGTCTCCAAAATTGTTTTTCCATCTTCTTATCTAGGAGGACAACCACTGCTGAAGAGGTGTTATTACCTTATTGCATCTTTAGCTATGTAGCTTGATGTGCTTTGTCTATCTGTTAATGTTTTCTGGAACTCATTGTCCTTGTCGAAGGCCCACATGGTGTACATTTACGAATTAGAAATGTGATCTTCTTGGCTATACTTTGTCTTATATAAAAGAATATTTTAAGATACTTATGGGAATATAAAATTATCGTTGGATAGGTCAATTGGGTTTTCTAGTGACTAATTCATTTAGAGTTGTTGTAATTTGATACTACCTTTTCAATTTTCCTTGTAACAGTTTTTCAATACCTTGTCCAGAGGATATCTGGAAAGAGGGAAAGGGAGGGAGTCCCTCTGTGGCTGCTAACTGCTATGCAGTTGGAGTGATATGTATCTTAGTTTTCTGTGATGTCTTGATGTGATATTACTTGATATTTGCAGGTCGCAGGATCTTGTTGCACTTCGAAGCTGTTGATTCCGCTTTCTTTGTATGGATAAATGGAAACCTAGTAGGATATAGGTACTCGCTGTCATTTAAGAAAATTTTTGTCACTATCTTTATTACTGTCATTCTTGCTGGCGCTTCTCTTTAATACTCTAATTTTTCTTTTCTTTGGAATTGACGTCTATTATGTTTATGTTGCATCAAAGCATACCAACTACCATGCCTTTCTCCACAGGACATCTGTACTTTCTATAGGACATCTAGTCCTATTTGCTTGCCATAATTTTCATTTCGTACAAGAGAGCATGCCTGGTTTCCATGCCTCTTGGTTTTTTGATAAATTATGCCTCATTCATACTGAGATTTCACATTTCATGGTTACGTCTCTTAAATTCATTAACATTATTTTGACTTTGTGTTAGGTCAGTCAGGATAGTCGACTACCTGCTGAATATGAAATAACTGATTATTGTCATCCATTTGGCTCCGACTCTATGAATCTTTTAGCTGTACAAGTGTTGAGATGGAGTGATGGCTCCTACCTTGAAGACCAGGATCATTGGTGGTTATCAGGTATCCACCGTGACGTGCTTCTTTTAGCCAAGCCCCAGGTCAGTATTTTTCAACTTTGCTTTGATAGAGTTTATTGTTGCTATAAAGCTAAGTTAGTTTAGTGGTTAGTAGTTGGAGTACTTGTCTGGCCTTGGCTCATAAACAGGCACCTGATAGAGTTGTATAGTTTATAGAGTATATACTAAGAAAATCCGAGTGCGGTTTACACTAGGAAAATTCTTTGCCTAGTGGTTGGAATGTTGTCCCACATCGCCTAGACTTGCCTATTATGTGCTAGTTATAAGGCTTTATTACCCCTTTTCTTAACACCTAGGTTTTAAAGAGTGATCGGGTTGGGTTTTTCATCTTGGTATCAGAGCTTGGTTGGGCCTTTGTGCGGCTTTAGTTCAGTTCTTTGTCCGCTTAGTTCGGATTGTTTGGTATGCTGCTTAGTTCGGCTACCGTGTTGTGGTCCAGGAGGGTGTGTTGGAATGTTGTTCCACATAACCTAGACTTGTCCATTCTGTGCTAGTTATAAGGCTCTAGTACCCCTCTCTTTAACACTTAGATTTTAAGGAGTGATCGGACTGGACTTTTCAACTTAGTATCAGAGCTTGGTTGGGCATTTGTTTGTACCGCTTTAGTTCGGTTCTTTGTCCTCTTAGTTCGGATTGTTTGGTATGCTGCTTAGTTCGGCTACTATGTTGTGGTCCAGGAGGGTGTGTTGGAATGTTATCCCACATCGCCTAGACTTGCTCAGTCTGTGCTAGTTATAAGGCTCTGGTACCCCTCTTCTTAACACCTAGGTTTTAAGGAGTGCTCGGCCTGGGCTTTTCAACTTGGTATCAGAGCTTGGTTGTGCCTTTGTTTGTGCCGCTTTAGTTCGATTCTTTGTCCGCTTAGTTCAAGATTGTTTAATATGCTGCTTAGTTCGGCTACCGTATTGTGGTCCAGGAAGGTGTGTTGGAATGTTGTCTCACATCGCCTAGACTTGCCTATTCTGTGCTAGTTATAAGGCTTTAGTACCCCTCTCCTTAACACCTAGATTTTAAGGAGTGATCGGGCTGGGTTTTTCAACTGTGGCCATATGTTTATTCTGTTCTCTTCTCCTTTTTTTTTGTCACTACTTTATTTTTGTCAATAAGTTTTTCTGTTTCTCATATTGTTTATATCCTGCAAATTTACGTTATTCTTCTGTCAATTGCTTCCTTCAAGGGAAACAAAATAAACAATTCAATCCTTTTAAATATTATACAACCTTAACATTGTCCTGCTTTAGGTTTTTTTTTTTATTGTTGTCCTTTCCCTACATGCAATAACAATTTCCCACTTAACTATATCCAATAAAAAAGTTTTCTTCTTCTGGTCTCAAGAGATATAGTAGAGATGACATAGTCCAAGTGAGATATATTCGTTAATTTCACTTTGGACTTGCTTGATTAAGCAGAGTTAAAAAGTTATTTAATCAGCTAGATGGTGGAATAGATCCTTTTCAATTTTTTTGCTTCAGTTTGTTTTGTTTAATCGAGAAAAGAATATTATCAGAACTCTCCTTTTCCCCATCAATCTTGATATAGGCACAAATTTTGGTTTATAATATATCAAACTATTTGCTTTGCAGATATTTATTGCAGACTATTTTCTCAAGACGAACCTAGCTGAAAATTTTTCTTATGCTTATATACAGGTAAGCTCATTAAATAAAAAATATATATATGTTCCATTTATTTATAGTATGTTCGAACCTTATAAATTAGGAAGGGAAATGAAAAGAAATTATGGATTGTATATACATTGCTTGCAGTCATGGAATATGGAGATGAAATGAAAAGAAATTATGAAGGGAGGATTGCATATGCATAGCAAGACTTATACTACTGTAATATTTATCTTCCTTTTTTCCCTAGGTCTTTGTAACCTTTTCTTTCAGTTTTCAGTCCTTCATACTTGGATAATATTTTCCAAGGTTTGAACATAGCCTTAGAAGTAAATTACACGCTTGTGAACGGGTTTGACCCCTTATTTAACTCTTGCTCTCCCGGCGGCACCGAGAAAATTTTATTTTTCAGTACTGCAGATTGAGAAGCCTTATGTTTCAATTGATAGGTTTTCTTTTTTGTCTTGGAGTTAGGCGGAATTTCTTATAAAATTCCAATTTATTCTCTATCCCATCCAATAAAAACTCCCATGAATATATGCGGATGTTGAAACGCTGTTGTTGATTTATTATTCAGGTTGAAGTCATAATTGATAAGTCTCGAGAAACATCCAAGGACCTATTTCTTACGAACTTCAATATAGAGGCGGCATTATATGAAACTGGTCACTGGGATAAATGTGATGGATTTGTTGATATCCTTTCGTCTAATGTGGCCACACTAAAGCTCAGTCCCCCATCTACCACAAGATTAGGGTTTCATGGTTATGTGCTTGCGGGAAGACTGGAGATGCCTAGGCTTTGGTCTGCTGAGCAAGTAAGGAAGCTTACAGACAACGCATGTTTTTTTTCTTATGTATCTTTGGGTTACATTTACTTCGATTAATGGATGCTAGTGTGCTAACCACATTATAGATTTGGTTCGACACCTCTTGAGCTCCCATATAATTAACCACCTTTCCTCCCTAATTGTATGGATGGTCTATTATTTTTTACTTCAAAATAATAACAGGGTACTGTTGTATAAGGCTCAAATATTTGTATGTTGCAATTAACAGGTCATATTAAATAAAATCTCAGTGAATATACTAAATACAAGTATTTAACCCAAAAAAAGATTTGGCTAATTAACCTCAATCCATTTCTCCGAGTTCCATTAACGAAAGTGAAATTTTTTCTATTAAACCGTTTTAGTAGAGTTAAAATGTTTTTTTAAAATACATCAAGGTTTTTCAGTTATTTTTCTTAGCAAAATTGGGCCTCAATTTATTTGTATTTATTTATTTTGTTGTGGGTGGGGCATGTGATAAATTCATCTGATGTTCATTGACAGCCAAATCTTTACGTTCTTGTTGTTCTCATCAAAGATTCATCTGGTCATGTTGTCGACTGTGAATCGTGCTTAATAGGCATAAGGCAGGTAACAAAAGCTCCAAAGCAGCTACTTGTTAATGGTCAGCCAGTTATAATCAGAGGTGTGAATAGGCATGAACACCATCCACGTCTGGGGAAGACAAACATAGAATCGTGCATGGTTAAGGTGATAACTCCTCTCTCCTAGGTTGCTATCCCTGTCTGTAAGCTGTCATTAGAGATCACCATAATGATCATATTAATGAGAATGTACTATTATGATTACAGGATTTGGTCTTAATGAAACAAAACAACATAAACGCTGTGAGAAACAGCCATTATCCACAGCATCCACGTTGGTATGAATTGTGTGATTTGTTTGGCATGTACATGATAGACGAAGCCAATATTGAAACACATGGCTTCGATCTTTCCGGACATGTGAAGCATCCTACTCTTGAACCAAGTTGGGCTACTGCAATGATGGATCGTGTGATTGGAATGGTCGAGAGAGACAAAAATCATGCATGCATAATTTCTTGGTCCTTAGGAAACGAGGCTGGATATGGACCTAACCATTTGGCTTCAGCTGGTATGAGATCTTGCATTGAAATAGCATTTAGAAGCTTAAGTTGGCCATGTTATGCACTTTTTAGCATATTTTGTTTATGTTGTGGACATAGTTGGGTTTTAGTTTCAATTAAATAGGTTCCTCCATATGCTTTTCACGAATTAATTGAACTTCATATTAATAGTGAATACTAATATAAAACCTCACTGCCAAAGTTACATATTCAAACAGAAAATTATGTAGATATTTAACCACCTAAGTGTAGCCTAGCAGCATGGACGGGCTTATGTCTGTGTGCTTGATGCACGGGTCATGGTTCGATCTCTCTTAGTATTGAACTTGATTTTTAGTTGGAATGTGTAGGTGGGTTGTTGTGCTTGACTTTTGGTGTGTGACCAGTCACGCTCTAAGGTTATCAGCTTGTTCTCTGTTGTAAAATGTATTTCTTTATTCAGTCTCATCTGGATTGATTTTGATAGATTTTTGCACGTAGCCTTCTGAGTAGGTTGAGCTAGAGAGTCAATCCTCCTCCCTTTCTCTTTTATCTAGTGTCTTATTACAAATACACTATCAATTTGACAGGCTGGATCCGAGAAAAAGACCCCTCTCGTTTATTGCACTATGAAGGAGGAGGTTCGAGAACCCCTTCAACGGATATTGTGTGCCCCATGTATATGCGCATATGGGACATAGTGAAGATTGCAAAAGATCCAACTGAAATTCGTCCATTGATATTGTGCGAGTATGTTATGTCATTTTATCTGTTCATATTTTCTTATAAAAAATTCTTACTTTTCATATTTTGCTTCCTGCCAAATTTATTAGTCTTGTCAAAATGACAGGTACTCTCACGCCATGGGAAACAGTAATGGAAATATTCATGAATATTGGGAAGCAATTGATAACACAGTTGGTCTCCAAGGGGGCTTTATCTGGGATTGGGTTGATCAGGTTAAACATCATCACAGTTCTTTAATTTTATTTTTTTACTTTTTTTATTACAGTTATTTATTGATGAACTTAAAGTAAAATTCGACATAATATCCTCGCACATTCACAACTGCACAAACATCTGAAAATTGGGCATCATTACTATCATTGGATCTATATTTGGTTGTATGTTAGAAACATATAAAAAAATTTAGAAATGCTAGATCACTTTGTTTGGTATTCGAAATATGTTACTAGGAAAGTTGGCTATTTAAAATTTTCAATGATATAACTATTTAAGAAATAAGAAAAAATATTCAATCAGTTACACAAATTATTGTTGCCAACAAATTATAAATAAAAACGATTGAAAAAAATTCCTTTATATCCTTGAGTGTAAGTAAATAGTAGGGACAAGGTGGAAGGTAAAATATAAAAACATTCACGGAATGTGGAGGCATCCTAATTTTGGAGGATTTCACATCTCTTCAAGTGAAGGTTATCTCAAGATTCCTACAATCTCATATCCTCGCACCTTCTAATATCAGACAAGTGAATGTTCAGGTAATCTTAAGATTTTCGCATTCTATATTACTTTAAAACAAACGATCCACACCTAAAGGGTTTTTAGATTAGGTAATCCCAGAACCTCAATGATTTTTATCCGTTGATATTGGGAATAACCGAATAAGGTACAATTTAGAAGATTGTTTTAATGCAATGTGCCATTATGTCGTTGTTGGATCGATTGAGCGTGACCGAAGGAGCTTTTGGCATGAGGACTGAGGAGGATATATGTGACTATTTGGATTAAGTTGTTTTTTATGCTTCTTAATGGGCTTGTATGTTTCTTTCCAGTCTTAAAAATTTGGAGAAGTCATGTTCTTTCAACTCCATTTGGTTTCCTTGGCCTTGTGTTTTATCTTGCTCTTTTTTTATTTTCGGTTGTTGTTTTGTAGTTTTTCTGTGGTGGATTCCTTATCCTCCATTATTGTACTTTTATTTACAGTAATAAATTATGTTTCTTATAAAATTCTGTAAATTGGAAAATATTTGCTCGTGATGTTTTGAATACTTCTTTTTCTGAATAAAGTTCTTGTTTATTATTGAAAACATTATCTAGGGGTTATTGAAGGAGGACTCAGATGGTAATAAACATTGGGCATATGGAGGTGATTTCGGTGATACTCCCAATGATCTGAATTTCTGTCTGAATGGCTTGGTGTGGCCAGATCGAACTCCTCATCCTGCACTACATGGTATCTTGATAAAATCAAATATTTCAATACATTACTGTGATTTGGAATTGTTTCAAAGCAATGTCTACAGGTAAAATCTATCATTCAAGTAATAACTCATGGGTTTTATCACTGCTCACAGAGGTCAAGTATGTTTATCAACCAATCAAGGTTACTTTGAGGGACAAAATTCTCAAGGTACTGTGATAGCTAATGCAACCATCCTCTATCCTTAATTGAATCTCAACTCTACCTTAAGCTGGAACTTTCAATTTGTAGGTTGCCAATACTCAATTCTTTGATACTACAGAAGGCTTGGAGTTTAGCTGGGCTGCTTATGGGGATGGACTCAAGCTCGGAGGTGGTGTTTTGTCTCTTCCTGTGATAGAACCTCAGAGCAGTTGTGATATTCAATGGGAATCTAGTCCATGGTTTGCTCTATGGGCTTCATCCACTGCAGCAGAGTTTTTTCTGACTATTACAGCTAAGCTTTTGCACTCCACAAGGTGGGTTGAGGCTGGTCATGTGGTTTTATACTCACAAGTGAAGTTGCCGCCCCAAAGAAATATTCTTCCTCATGTATGGTTCTTCCTCTATACTCCAAGTGATAAGAAAATGAAGCTTGGTTACTTTAAGGGTTAAAACACTAATGTCACATGATCTTCAGCACTTGTCTCACTGTTAGTCCCTATTGTATAACTTACTTACTTTTATATTGTGTATAAGAAACCAATACGTGTTAATTCCAATCCCTAAAATGTCATAATTGTCTCTAATTAGCTGAAACAATTAACATATTGATTTTTAATGGAATTGTCCATGTGAGTTGCACATATTTGATTGATTAATGTTAGATACATGGATTAATATGTATTTTCCCAATAAATATCTCTGTTGATTATCTAATATCTCTATACAGTATGTTTTAAATTTGATGAGCTTCGCAACTTTTATTCAAAACTCATCTTTGAACTAGTGAAATATATAGTTTAACTTAAAATCTCTGGCATGTGAATCTCCAATGTGCACATATGGTAAATGAATAACGGTAGTAAGTTTTTCACTAAGTTGAGACAATTACAACAACGTAGGGATTAAACTGACTAAAGTCTCTGTATCTTAAAAAAAATCGATTCATTATCTGTTGCTTATAGAAAAAAAGAACATTTTGAAGCTATGAGACAAAAGTCACTAAAAGTTTGAGGTATTGGTGTATTTCCTCATTTTAATTATGCAAGTAATTGTTTCACCAATGGTATTGGTTTTCAGGTCATCAAAACGAACAATGCTTCTTTAGTTGGTGAAATTCTTGGGGATACGATTAGGGTGAGCCAGCAGAATTCATGGGAGATAAAACTGAATCCTCAAACGGGAACAATAGAAAGCTGGAAGGTAGTTTATGTGATTGGGTTTGTCAATGACACTTCATATAAAGTTCATTCATGTAGTGAAGTTTTTCTAATGCTAGTAAATTGTTAGTGCAATTGTGAACATATTATAACCACCTTTCCTAGTTGAACTGAGAGATATGGATATCCTATAGTGTCATCAGTCTTTCCAATAAATTTTCAGATCACATTATATGGTATTTCAAGCAAGTCATATCTGCATATGTTAGAAACGAGAAATGCTAATTTTGCATCATGCTAGTTTAGGCAAGTTTGCTTATCGTTTCATTTTGTATAAATTTACTTTATGCGGCTTTATATTATTATTCCCAAAGTTAATTTGATTGTATAGGTGTTCTTGTAGTTTCTAGAACCATGTACCTACCTACTAACTAGAATCAGATAATATGAAAGAAACGTAGAAACTACGAATTTGTTTTTTTTTTCAAAAAAAATCCTAAGCACTAGAATCAAATTAAATGAGATATGTGGCACCTGTTTGAGTTTGTTAATTTTCAGTGTATTGTCATTGAAAACATTTTTCGTACAAAATCAAAAGGAGACTTGATATGAATTATACATTATATTACTCTTCATCTGAGATAATTTATTCTTCCTTGATCATAGGATATTAAAACTGTCTTATGTAAACATCATTTATACATTCATGATTACGATGCATTTTGGCTTAAGTGGAAGTAGAATCTATAAACTTAGAGTGATGTGGTAGGTACAAGGAGTTCCTTTGATGACTGAAGGGATTATCCCTTGCTTCTGGCGCGCTCCTACAGATAATGACAAAGGAGGTGGTGCTCATAGTTATTTCTCCTCATGGAAAGCTGCTCAGATAGATAACCTCCATTTCATTACCGAAAGCTGTTCTGTGCAAAGTGTGGCAGACCATTTCGTAAAAGTAGCAGTTGTCTTTCTTGGTGTTTCTAAAACTGGGGAGGTTTCTATCTCAGAGTCAGAAAAATCAAATGTCTTGATCAGAGTGGATATGACTTACATAATATATGGTTCCGGTGATGTCATTGTGGAATGCAATGTGCAACCAACTTCAAATCTGCCCCCTTTGCCACGAGTGGGTATTGAATTTCATTTGGACAAGTCAATAGACCAAGTTAAATGGTATGGAAGAGGCCCATTTGAGTGTTATCCAGATAGAAAAGCAGCCGCCCATGTTGGAGTCTACGAGAAGAGTGTGAATGAATTGCATGTTCCTTATATTGTTCCCGGAGAATGTTCTGGTAGGGCTGATGTTAGGTGGGTTACATTTCAAAACAAGGATGGTTTTGGAATTTACGCTTCAATATATGGAAACTCCCCACCTATGCAAATGAGTGCGAGCCACTATACTACAGCAGAGCTTGACCGGGCAACGCATAATGAAAAACTTACTAAAGGAGATGACATTGAGGTAATATCTTCATTTTTTTCCTTCATCATATGCATTATTAGCTGTTCAATTGTCTCATCAAGCATATATTGTATCAGGTAAACTCTTCGCTTAGATGATGGATTAGTTAAATATACCGAGTCTGGTTGTTTTCCCTCACCTTAATAGAGTTTGCTAGCTTATAGCTGATGGAGATGCTTTGTTTCCAGCTCAACTTAACAAATTTTCTATCCTCTTATAATACTGCAAATAAACTACTTTTTTCTTCCATCTCGAACCGTTCATTAGCTTTTAGAGTAACTGCTGGCTAGACCTTTCCATAAAAATGGTGGTCTAGGAAACGGATCTCCCTCGCTAACTTTTGTCTAATTCTGATATGTCGTGGTTTGCAGGTTCACCTTGACCACAAGCACATGGGTTTAGGTGGAGACGATAGCTGGTCACCCTGTGTCCATGATAAGTATCTTATTTCCGCTGTGCCTTACTCATTCTCAATCAGGCTCCATCCCCTGAATGCAGCCAACTCTGCATTTGACATTTACAACTCGCAACTTTCATTCGAATAAGATCTCGAATGGAATCATCGTTTGATTTGTTTTGAAATTTGTTTTCAGCGTCTCCTTGTATCTGGGTATATAGACGATGCATAATAAATTCATGATTTGGGCAAGAACTGCAGTATTTGCTTCACCTCTCTCTCTCTCTCTCTCTCTCTCTCTCTCTCTCTCTCTCTCTCTCTCCCCCCTTGTATCTGGTTATATAGACAATTCATAATAAAATCATTCTCTATCTCTCTCTCTCTCCCCCCTTGTATCTGGTTATATAGACAATTCATAATAAAATCATGATTTGGGCAAGAACTGCGGTATTTGCTTCATCTCCCCCCCCCCCCNATCCCCCCCCCCCCCCTTCCCCCTCACTGAGAATTTATTTTTCAAGAAAAATATATTGCTCGTAAATGGTAGTTAGCATGTTTGCCACAAACAAAGCTATCCCTAGAAATTTGTTCTGAGGGTATTGTCTTCATCTGGAGACCTCTAGAATACATTCGTAGTTTTCAAGTTTTTAGCTGAGTTGGTCGGCTATGAAAACGTTAACTCAGGACCAAAATGTATAGTTTGTAAAAAAATTACGAGACCATAATCAAAGGGATAGATCACCTGGTGTCTGTACTATAGAAAAATCTCATGTATAACAAGTAGTATTTTCTTTTTTTGGTAACCACGATTATTTGTGAATTTTTTGCGCAAACACTAATCTCAAGAGATTCATTCACAATGTTCTCCAAAAATTTTATACACAAAGTTACCCCTAAAGATATTTTTTTTACTCCTTGAAGATTGAAACCCAAGGGTCGCATCCTACCCATTATTACATTGGTCTAGATTGGTACATTGTTAGATCATATGCACATGAATGGATCTAACATGGAATGATTTAATGGCGCATCACTATGGTGTTAGCACCATTAAAAAAATTCTATATGTAACTGATAGTTTTTTTTTGGGTTATCCTGGTTATCCAGGATAATTTTTGTGTATTCGACTTATCAGAATTTGTGCACTTAGCTCTTAAAATTTTTTGTACCCGAATTAAGGTAAATTGTTGGCTTTTAACACCAATGAGTGGGGTCGCAAGATTTTTTTTTTTCTGCAAGAAGATTCGAACTCAAGATTTAGAAAGGAAAAATTCTTCAATGGGTTGTTTGGTTCGCACGATCTATAACGAACATTGTAATTCTTAACTGCTTGCAACTTAATTACTGGCAAAACATGATTGAATTGTACATTGTAGTCTACGAAATGATGAGTAATTATTTAGGATTTCTATGTTTGGTATGTGTTGAATTTTTTATAAATTTATATAAATAATAAGAAGTTACTTAAATACTCTTTCAGTTATATTATTCAAAAAATGACGCTCAATTTAATATTTATTTTAATTATATTTTAGTAATATTTAAATAAATTAATAATGCTAGATTAAAGTTTAATAATGTTAATTTTAATTAAATTAAAAAAATGAGAGAGACTGTGAAAGAAATGGGTGACATTTGTTTTATTTTTTATGAGAGTAAAAAAGTAATTTTAAATTTTGATTGATATTGAAATTATAATTGTATTATAAATTAGGATTGCTCTTAATTTTCAGCTGCAATTCTATTGTCTCAAAAGATTGTATACTAAATTCTATTCTAATTTAAGAAGTTTTCAAACAAACTTGATAATTTAATTACAAAAGAATTATAATAGGCTCACAAAGTTGAACATCGCGAACCAAACGAAGCTTTAGTCTAATGAGTTCACTGAATAGTCAAAAATTCTCACTTTACATGTGTCAAGATCCAGGACATAGAATTGATCAAGGAATAAGAAGGAATGTGAACCGTAGGATCCGCCAGGCAGTTGTAAAAGGGATCTGGAAATGAATATTCCCTGGAAGCGTCTATCTACTCCTCAAAACTAACAATGGAAAAGGAGGATTTGTTGCTTTATAGTTATCATTTTTGTGTATAAATACAAGCATGTACAACCTTAAAAATCAATCGAATACAAGAAACCTAAAACTTTTGAGTTCTTATTCTCTCATTCTATCTCTCTAGATTATTGTCTTTATTATTCGTTTGTAAAAAAGTTTCCTTAACCGAAAAAATCATTTACATTTTAGTGCTTTCATTGAGTTTGAGAGGAAAACTCGAGAGAACCTTTTCAAAAATGCCTAGAACCACATCAAACGTTGTCCTCAATAAGGAAAATGGAATGGGAAACAAGAATGATCACATTGATCAACCCACACCACCGGTTGAAATGCTCTAAACCATTCTGACAGGAATGCAGGAGATGGAGTAACGGAACACTAAGACATTGTACAGTGCATGGCAGACGGTGCATGATCAGATCAATGCACTGCAGCAGGAGTTGGTCCAGACACGTGCAGAGGTTAGTCAGTGGACTAGATGAGGAATGGGAGAACCGTTCAAAGTAAGATGGACAAGATGTCAGGCGGGAAAACCCTAAGATTAGCATAAACATAAGAAGACGGAGAGATCCAGTCCCAAAACCACATAAGGGAGACAAAGGGAGACGTCCATCCACCTAAGATCATAACAGAAAGGGCGGTAGAAAAGATGCTAGAGAAAAAGATGAATGGAGATGAGGAAGCTAGGGAGTACGGGAAAGGCTAGCCTCGAGTCATTTACTCGTTCTCCATTGTGTCCGGAGATTCTGGCTACCCCGGTACCCAAGAAATTTGTGGCACCCAAATTCAAGTGCTATGAAGGGAAATATGATCTGGTGGACCACCTCAGGCGATTCATTCAAGTGATGGCATTGTATCAACATGAGGACGAATTTGATGTGCAAAATATTCCTTACCCACCTAGACGAGACTGCTTTGAAATGGTATCATTCACTCCCCATTACTAACTTTACTATTATATCCTCCGTCTTCTTAGAACATTACTCCACATACTGTTTGGTGATGGAAGATACATAATACCTCTTTACCATCTTCATCAAGAAGGGATAATCTCTATGAGAGTACACGCATATATTTAAAGACGAAATGGCCAAGGTGGAAAGTTGTGATGACAAAGTAGAGAGAATGGATTTTCAGACGAAGGTTGTATCCAAATTCACCCCACTTTGAGGATTTATCAAAGTTGAAACCATTGTCCATGGCGGAAACATTCCAACAAGCACAGACTTATATCACGTTGGAAGATAAAAATAAGAGTTTGTTATGAAGGACAGGGGAACAAAGGAAATGAGAGCAGAGTTCCAGGTCCAGGAAGAAAAGATCAGAAAGATCAGAAAGAGATGATGGAAGGGGGGAAAGAAAATGGGACAAGACTGAGAACCGGGAAATATATGCTGATATGATCCATCCTCGAGGCAAAGTCTACACGCCCCTCACTGTTCTAGTAAATCAAATTCTTGAGGTAATCAAGAATAAGCCATAGTTGAAGAGACCAGCACCGTTGATGAGAGAACTGAGTTATAAGGACAAAGATAAATATTATTCTTTTCATAAGAGATACGAGAATTACACGAGAGATTTCTTTAAGCTCAAGGACATTGAGGAGCTAATAAAGGACGGGTACCTTCAACAGTATGTGTAGAAAGATGTACAGAAATGAGAAATGGAGAATGAGGTCCAAGATAAAAGAAAATAGTCTTTTAGAATTGTCGATACAATAATTACGTTGACTGACCAAGAGGGAACAACCAAAAAATAGAGGAAAATGTATTACAAGAAACCCATGATGGAAGAACACCGGGAGAAATGAAGTTATTCGAATAACAACGGAAGTTTGTCGTTGATGTTCGATGGGTTGGATATTGAACACGAAGAGCGTCACAATGACGCTTTGGTTATTATGATTCAAGCCAGAAATTGTTCGCTAAGGTGGTTACTAATTGTTAATGGGAGCACTATCAACATCATACATCGGTCAACCCTTGAAAATATGCCCATGGGAGGCCAAAAGTTGCAGTTTCAATCGCAACCTTTGGTAGGTTTCACACCTTATCCCCTTACAATGCAATCCTGGGAAGAACATGGTTGCACAAGATGAAGGTCATCTTGTTTACCTTTTTACCAAGTGTTAAAGTATTTTGTCTCTAGATGGAATAATGAAAATAAAGGGAGATCAAGTTGTTGCTCGCATCTGCGCCGTAGCAGCACTGGAAATCAGTCAGACGAATGACAATGGATAAGAAGTTAGATGGTCAGGTCGAGGCTACGGGATAATAACAATCATAGGAAGACATGCAACATGGCCCGCTAAACCCGATGTACGAAAAGGGAGAAGCGACTGAGCTTGTGTACCTTGAAGATGGGACGTAAAAGACAACTAACATTGGGGCCCACATAGAAGAAGTAGGAAATGAGAAGTTAACTTATTTTTTGCAGATGAACAGAGATATCTTTGCGACTACGGCACATGAAATGCCATGTATTCCTGAAAATATAATGCCATTAACTAAATACAGATCCCACTGTAAAAACCAGTAAAATAATGGAAGAGAAGCTTCACTCCAGAACGAAACATCGTGATCAAAGAAGAAGTAGAGAAACTTTTGAAAGCTTACTTTATCCGAGAAGTGGACTACCCGGAGTGGCTTTCCAACGTAGTCATGGTGAAAAAGAAGAACATGAAATGAAGGATCTGTGTTGATTTCATCGATCTAAATAAAGTCTAACCAAAAGATGACTATTCATTGCCGAGGATAGATCAGATGGTGGATGTAACTTCAGGACATGAACTCCTCAACTTTATAGACGCATTTTCAGGATATAATTAGGTGAAAATGTTCCAACCTGATCAGAAAAATACCTCATTTGTAACTCAAAAAGGTATTTTTTGTTATAAAGTGATGCCATTTAGACTGAAAAATGCAAGTGCAACTTATGAGAGACTCGTGAACAAAATATTTCATGAGCAAATTGGAAAATGCATGGAGGTTTACATATATGATATGCTGGGCAAGAGTTGTGAACTAAAAGATCATATGAGGCATCTTGATGAGGCCTTTTCAATCTTGAGAAAGAGCTACATGAAGCTGAATATAGAGAATTGCACATTTTGTGTAGCAACGGGAAAGTTTCTAGGCCATCTAGTAACGCAACGAAGAATTGAAGTCAATTCAGACCAGGTGAAGGCTGTCATGGAGATGAAGTCCTCGAAAAACCAAAAGGAGATACCAAGTCTGACGGGAAAATTAGTGGCCCTAAACATATTTCTCTCAAGGTCAACGGATAAGTGCAATCCATTTTTCACAAAATAGAAAAAGAATTTCGTTGACTACTAGGATGAAGAATGCAAAAATGCTTTCAAAAGAATCAAGGAATATCTGACAACTCCTCCGTTTCTCTCAAAACTGATACCGATGAACAACTACTTTTGCACGTGGTAGTATCCCAAATGATTGTTGAAAAATAAATGTCGTTCTAATCAGGGAAGAAGAAAGGAAGTAAAAGCCCGTCTACTTTGTGAGTAAGAGTCTAGTGGTGATCAAAGTGAGGCATAAAAGAATGAAGAAATTGGTGTTAGCCATTGTAGTTGCTGCAAGGAAGCTGAGACCTTACTTCCAAGCTCATAGTATATAAGTGTTAACAGACTCACCCATCAAAAGTCTATTACACTCTCCTAAAGTAAACGGGAGAATGGCGAAATAGACAATTGAACTTGGCCAATATGAAATTCAATACGAGCTAAGAACTTCTATAAAAGGGAAATTATTGGCTGACTTTGTAGTGGACTTCACTCACGATGAAGAGGAAGAGAGCAAAGGGTTCTGGACTACAGAAGAGAACGGATCATAAAAGTTGTTTGTTGATGGGTACTCAAATACAACAGGGTCAGTGCGAGAATAGTGATGCAGACACTATTTGGAGAAACTCTTGAACACTCTATCTCTTTTAGGTTCAACGTATCAAACAATGAAGTATAATATGAGACCTTGATAGTAGGAGTCGACATGCTGCTAGAATTTGAGGTAGCTAATGTAAAGATATTTTTTGATTTCATGTTGATCATGAAACATGTTACGGGAGAATTTACAACAAAAGATGAAAGAATGATAAACTATTGGCAACGGGCGAAAGAGCTGCTAAGTGTGTTGAGAAACTACAAAATCCATAAAATCCCAAGGACTAAGAAAAGGGCACGCATATGCATTGGAAACTTTGGGATCATCGTTGCAACTTCCTTATAAAAGAAACGTGCCACTGGAATTTCTTAAAAATCCAAGTATTACATTTTCGTTGTCAAATGTGTGGACGTGGAAACTGAAGACGAATCCAGCTGGCAATATGACATAATCTGTTACATGTAGAAAGGAGAATTACTTGAAGACAAGCACCTGGCAAGAAAGATTTGGCAGCAAAGTGCAGGTATTCTTTAGTTAATGGAATATTATATAAGAGGTATTTTTCATGTCCATATTTAAAGTGTTTGAAAACGAAAGAGGTCTAGTATGTGCTGGCTAAAATCCACTAAGGGATATGTGAGAATCACATCGAGAGGAGATCATTGGCACACAAACGATTAAATGAAGGGTATTATTGGCCCAAGCTGCATCAAGATACCAAGTAGTATGTGAAGAACTATGAAATATGCCAACGCTTCGCTCCCGTAGCTAAGATGGTACCCGGAGAACTCAATATAGTGGCAAGCCCATGGCTGTTCATGCAATGAGCTTCGGATATCGTTGGTCCACTTCCCATGGCACCTACTCAGAAACATTTTCTGCTAGTAGTAACGGATTATTTCACTAAGTGGATTGAATCTGAAGCGTATGCGAGAATTTGAGAAGAGGAAGTGAAGGGATTCTTGTGGAGAAACATGTTAGCTACGGGAGCGAAGATTGTCAAACTATTTTCTACGCCGTATTACCCACAGGGGAATGGTCTAGTAGAAAGATCAAATCATCTTATACTTGAAAATATGAAAAATGGGCTAGAATCAGCTAAATGAAATTGGGTAGAAGAATTACCAGCGGTACTGTGGGCATACAGGACAACTCCCAGGGAGGCCACGGGCGAAACCCCATTCGCTTTTGTATACGAAATGGAAGCAGTAATACCTGTTGAGATTGGAAGTCCAACTGTGAAATCAAGTTTGAACGAGTATCAGAATGATGAACTTTTGGAGAAAATCCCGGTCTTCTAGAAGAATGGAGAGAAATAGATTTAATTCGGATGACCAATTATAATAAAAAGGGAGATATTACTTTTGGAAAAAGATTCGAAGACAGTAATTTCAAAAGGGAGATCCATTCCTGAAGAAGATCTTCTAAATAGAAGGAAAGCTCGAGCCAAATTGGGAATGGCCATATACTATCAGCGGAATTGGAGGTAGCGAAAGAAAAGAGCTCCAGCCAAAGACTTACTAAAAACTTCTCATATCTTGGGAATTATCGAGCGGCCATCACTGCCCCAATTTCCGTCGATCATGTAACTTGGTATCGAGACCGGTATGGTTCCACCAGGAATGGAAGGGGATATGACGGGATTCCAAGATTGAGATATTTTATGACACTTTTGTGAGACTTTGGTCTTGAACAAAATAAAATATCAAAATTAAGTATAAATAATTGAAATAAATAATGATATTTTTATGGAGATTTGAAAAAGCAAAAAATATTTTGAAAAATATGTAAGATGTGTAAGTGAGTTAGGAAAGTTATTTGGTAAAGTAGATTTTTGAGAAAAAGTGGTAGGGAAAGTAATGAGATTGTTATTTAACCAGGATAAATAACTTTACCATGTCAAATTAGAATACTTGTAACAAACATGAGAAAGTGCTGAAAAATAAATTTACCACGAACTTTTTCAAGGGGAAAGCTCGTATTAAACGGACACTTAGGGTTATTTCGGTACACAGATCAACTCGTTTGATCCCAAACTTTTACCGTATTATTTTATATGAATAATTAGTAACTATGTAAAGTTTCAGAATTTTTGGATAAGGTTTAGTTAGTGAAACATATTTTCGAATGTTACTGTTTTACTTAGAGAAAAACAATTTTCTGCAACAATTTTGTTTTCATGTTTTGACACATAAACGACATCAGAATTTCATGAAATTTAATATGTGAAACTCTAGAATGTTTGAGGTCAGCCTGTATGATATCTAGAATTTCTAGAAAACCCTAGTATAAGTTGTGTCAGTTTTTACCGAGTTCGCGCTTAGCGTTACTTTCCATTTTTGGGTTTTCATTTTGTATTGAATATATATAGTGTTATTGTTTTAGGATTTTAACTTTCGTAGTTCTTTAGAGGGTGACTAGGTAAGTAGAATTTTACGCATATACAATTATTTGTCATATTCTGAAGATCATGATGGGTGAGTTGTTTATCTTTATACTCTCGTTTGTCTGCCATTATATATAAATCTCATATATGTGTAATGTACCTATATGATTAGATGTTTAATTTTATGTTAATGTATTTGCTAATGATGTGTCTAATCTATGGTAATTGATGATTATATATATATATGTGTATGATAATTTTCTTGTGTGACATTATGCTTAATCGTATATTATTATGTTATTAATGATGCGTACACATCATTTTGGTAATGGATGTGAATATGTACACGAACACTTACACATTAAGCGTTATAAGAGAAATAATAAATAAATAAAATAAAAGCTTCAAAAACTAGGTGGATGTTTATGCCATGAAATCAGTGAGTGAAAAATGAGACGCGGTGACCGACGGACCCGGCAATATTTAATGGTTATTGATTAATGTTATTAAATGATCGTTTGGCTTGTCCAGCCGATACTATGTTAATGAATAATCATTTGGCTTATCCAGCGATACTACTAAGGATCCAGTAGTCGAACATGCTTCCGTAATAATAGTTCACTGCATCTGAATGGCTAAACATTATGCAAGTGAGCTCGCGAATAATGTAAAGAAAAAAATGCAATGAAATGTGTAAAATGATCTAAAGTAAAGGAAAAATGTGATAAAAAGAATGCATCGAAAGAATGTGACGAAAAAAATGTAAAGCTAAAGCAAAGGAAATAATGTAAAAATTATTTATAAATTATATGCCAAACACAATGCTTATGCTAATGATTTAAATAAAATTGGATGCGCATGTGTTTGTTATACATGTGTAAAAAAAATCTTACTGAATATATTTTATATTCACCCCATTTTATATTAAATTTTCACATGATGAATGATGGTAATGAATGTCAAGAGTTTGGTTAAGCAATCTGGCATAAGACGAAAAACTAAGTTTGATTAGTTGAGTAATTTACTATTTTAAAGTTGATTTTAGTTTGTTATTTATGAAATATCGTTGAAATATCATTTAAGTTTAATGAAGTTTTTCTATGAATTTCTGATCTTAAATTTTAGAAGTGTGTTTTGAGTTTTTCTCTAATAAATTATTGTTTCATTATATATCACAAATCATGAATTGATTTTAAAAGAAAATTTTTGACCTAGCATCCATGTTAATTATTTTTGAAATTACTGAACAGAAGTAACCTCAATCAATTTTTAGGACGTTACAATTTGGTATCAAGAGCTTAAGGTTTTAAGATTCTGTAGAGTTTTAAAAAGTATTTTTCTTCAAAAGTGATTTTTGAGAAGTCCGTGTCAGAAATTGCCTATGTTTGCTTATTAATTAATATTGTTATGTTTGTTTGGAGTGCTCGCCTATGTGTACGTGAATATCTAAAAGACCATCATGGATAATATCTTGAGAATGACTCTATATTGCTTTAGGAATTTTCCCATTCATAGGATTGATAATAGTTTGACTTGATGTGCTTTAATATAAATTGATAGCTGTAGATTTTGTGTTTGTACTCCTTCAAGAGTTAATATTTGTTTTTATAATATCATTACTTTGTTTGAGCGGTAAATTGCAATAGAGCATTGAAAAGTAATCTTGGTCAATTTTTGGGATGTCATAGTTTAATAAGGATATGCATACACTTACACGTTACTGTTTTATGTTTGGCGTGGTTTTCAGTAATTCATTGATTTCTAGATCTAAGTTATGTATAAAAGTTTAGATTTATTTTTCAATAATTAAATGATTGAGCATGTTTCTAACTAATTTTATTAATTTAAATACTAAATGTTTTATGCATAAAATCATCTTGAAAGGGTTTCAGAACCATAAATAATATCAAGAAAACGTTAATCTAGAGATGCTCCATGTATTAGCTATTGTTTTAGCTTCAAAACACATTTTCTAAATAAAACACATGTGAGATAAATTGGCAAGTCCTAACAATTATTTAAGTTTGTTTGAATGATTTATTTTGTGCTTAAGTTAATAAGTTACAACTTAGTTTTCATGAACATATATATTTTATTTTATCAAAAGAATTGTTTTTGGGTCATATACTTAACTGAACAAAGACAAGGTTTTAAGCATAAGTTTTTCCAAAACTGTATTTTCTTACAACTTATTAATGAGTAAAATTTCTTTACTCAAACGAGCTCTTCTCGACCTGAAACTTTTACAACATGATTTTAAGTTATGGATCTGTATGGTATTAAAATTTCAGAAAGTTTCGATATGTCTAAAATTTTGACATTCAATAAGCATGGATAACTTAAATAAAGTCGGAAGGAATTTAATTCGGTTTGCATGGGTTATGAATAATATGAAAGTTATCGTGGTTTAAGTTCATGAAATTTACATGTATACAAGGTTTTGTATTTACATATCATGTAAGCAAAACATGAGACGTATACTACGTATTGGTATGAAACTTTGGTTATAAAAATTGATTGCTATTAGTTAATTTTATTGTTAGAATTATGTCCATAAAGTAAGATGTAATAACTATCTATGATTATTTAGTTATTTCTCTGATATTTTTGTATTACTGAATTTAATGAATAAATAAAAGTTTTCCTTTAATTAAAGTGTGCTTATAATTTACTCAAGTCTTGGAACTATTATCCACGTACGAAGAGTAAAGACAAATGAGTTTTCCAGACAAACTCTTCAGAAAAATTTCAAAATGTTACTTGCAATCTTAGGATCGACTGGACATATCGAATCTGATTACGACTGTTATGTTGAACCAAATGATGCCGGTCTTGGGGCATGGGAGTATAGACTCTAACAGTTAACCTAGACATGTTATGGAACATGTTGAATAGACGAGTACCAAATTAGTTTAGAACAAAACCATTTATCTAGCTCAAAATCTAATTGTTACACATGAAAGGTATTTTCGTAACTACCTTAATCCTGAGGTGAATACGAAACTTGACCTAGTTACTTACGTTCTTTGATACGTCAAATGGGCGAGTCTGAATTGCCGGACAATATCTCGATTGTTGGAGTGAGATCGTGATTCAACTATGTTGGAGTTGGTGATTCACATATATGGAATTTATGGTAAGATTGCAACAACAACAATATCACATTTTTTATTGATGGGTGTGTGAATAAATAAACCGGGCCTGATACTCGATGACACAAGTCATCGAATAAGACATTATGAACTGTACGAGACACTTCACTGATATGTCTTTCTTATTCATAGTGAATACAAGAGTTAAAGAAATAATAACTAGAGGGGTAAAATGATAATTTTATATCCTACTCTTGTTACTGATATTCACGAAGGGTAACATTGTAAAATATTATGTGGACCGTGAAATAATATGTTTATTTGCACCAACAGAAAATGTAACGTGCATGAATCAAGAGTTGATTTAGCATCAGATCTATAGTGAAGTCGTACGATGTCAAGATTAAATAAGTTAGAAATTTATGGAGATAAATTAGTCAGGTATTTGAATCACATAACTTTATTCATGTGTGTCCATTTGGTCTCAAAAGTAGCTCATAAGGATAGGAATGAGAAACAACATCAATTGGATCAAAAAAGTGTTTTGGACCAATGTACACTTTCCGAACCCATATGATATGAGTGTCATCACTAAATAGTGAATAGTAAAATTAATGTTCAAATTAATTAATTTTTTATTTTCTAATTATTGGATAATTAGTAAATAAAGAAATTAATTAATTGATAAAGATCAATTCAATTTATCAATTTGGATTGATGAATTTGGACACAGTATTGACTCTAGAAAAGATGTAAAAATCATAGATAGCAATGTAGAGGGAGGAGATTTTTGGTAATTTAACATATATGGGTATATGTGTAAATTATGTAATTATTATATAAGGGATGATATTAGGGTTGCATCCCTAAAATGTGTTGTCATAACCCTAACGACAGTGTGTAATTTGTTTAGAGAGCTCACACTCTACTCCTAGCAATATTCTTGTGAGATATACTTCTGAATCCTATGAGTGACTATTGATGTGAAGATTATTTGAAGTCCTGCGAAGAAAGAAAAATGCAAGATGATTAATTGAATTTCACCAAATCAGAATTTCTCTGATACAAAAAAGAGGTATTAAATTATTTCTATCTACTCTAAATACGTTTATCTAAATACGCATGATCATAGAAAAAGATTTATATTTAGTATGATTAAATGTTTGTTGTGAATTTTTTTTATTTTCCGCCTACGAATCATTCGTGGTTCATTTATTTTTCATCAAATTTTAAAACTCAATCTAACATTTATAAGGATTCATAAATGAGGAGTTATAGTCTTAAAAACAATTGTTAATGGACTAGCATTCTAATGGTGCGATTTGAATATAATGGTCTCGATTCAGGTTCCTAAATATTTATATAAGTTCACTTGATACCGGTATTGAACATCTTGTGAAGTTTAGAATGTTTTTGGAATAGGTAAATTGAGTATTTGTATTGTCTTTGAGTATGCTTGGTTTAAAATCTTGAATTCCCATTTCTTAATGTTCATGTCAGTATTTACATATGTGAATGGAGTCTTTGTGTTACAATGAAACTGTAAAGTAAAAGTTTTGAGATTGTGATTCGAAAGTGAATAGTCATTACCTTAATTAGTTAATTATTCCCATGATTGGTGCCGAGATTACCATGTTAATGACTCATGTTGCAATATACATGTGTATTAAGGTGTACATGCATTTTATTTTGGGTATAAATAGACTTGTTAGTACTTATACGTGACTGTTGATGATGTACCATTGGAGGATTTTCTAAAATCTCCTCACCTTTGACTAATTTTACAAGGAAGAATATAAGATTCATGTGGACTGAGAAATGCGAGAAAAGTTTCTTAGTTACGAAATAGTGATTGGTGTCTGTATCTATTTTTGGCATCCTTTAAGAACTGATGGTTTCGTTATTTTTAGTTATGTTTCTTGGAGGTGGTTAGGTTGTGAGTTAAAGAAACATGGAAATGTCATAGCTTAAGAGCATATTTACCCATTCTCAATCTTTAGTTGGGTCCCGAGATTTGAAAAAAAAAACAGTTGATATGGTTGATAATATTTATCGACGAATGAAAGCAGCTCAAACTAGTCAAAAGAGTCATACAGAGAAAAGAAGAAAGCTGAATGAGTTTATTATTGGTGACAAAGAATTTCTAAAACTTGTTTCCATGGAAAATGTGATGAGGTTTGGGAAGAGGAAAAATAAAATTTAGCCCCCACTTCGTAGGACCATTCAAAATATTAGAAGAGAATAAGAGCTTTAACTTATCAAGTTGCACTGCCACTGACAATAAAGGGTGTTTATAATGTATTTCATGTTTTCATGTTGAGGAAGTATCTTCCCAACTCATCTCATGTCCTTAGCTATGAAGTTTTGGATCTTCACAAAGACTTTACCTATGAAGAGGCACCCATCATGATTCTTGACTAGGAAGAAAATAAACTAAGATGAAAGAAGTCCTAGTATATTCAAGGTCAGCGTATATAAGATCTATATTTTTTAGAAAATTCTAGTCTAAGTTGTGTCAGTTTTTACCGAGTTCGCGCTTAGCGTTACTTTCCATTTTTGGGTTATTGTTTTGTACTGAATATATATAGTGTTATTGTTTCAAGATTTTAACTTTCGTAGTTCTTTAGAGGATGACCGGGTAAGTATAATTTTACACATAATTAGTTATCGTATTCTGAAAATCATGATGGGTGAGTTGTTTGTTTTTGTACTCTCATTTGTCTACCTTTATATGTAGATCTCCTATATGTGTAATGTGCCTATGTGATTAGATGTTTAATTTTATGTTAACGTATTTGATAATGATGTGTCTAATCTATGATAATGGATGATTATATATATGTGATAATTTTCTTGTGTGACATTATGCTTAATTGTATATTGTTATGTTTAATTGTATATTGTTATGTTATTAATGATGTATATACATCATTTTGGTAATGAATGTGATTATGTTGTATACGAACACTTACACGTTAAGCCTTATGAAATATAAATAATAAAGAAATAAAATAAAAGCTTAAAAGACTAGGTGTGTGTTTATGCCATGAAAGAAGTGAGTGGGAAATGAGACGCGGGAGATCGGCAGACCCGACAATGTTTAATGGTTAATGTTAATGTTAATAAATAATATTTTGACTTGTCCAACGATATTATGTTAGCAAATGATCGTCTGACTTGTCCAGTGATACTACCGAGAATATGATAGTCGAACATCTTTCTGTAATAATGGGTCACTGCATCTGATTAGCTAAACATTACACAAGTGAGCTCACGAATGTAATGAAATGTGTAAATATATTTAAAGTAAAGAAAAGAATGCATGGAAAGAATGTAATGAAAAAAATGTAAAGCTAAAGCAAAGGAAATAATGTGAAAATGATTTACAAAGTATATGTCAAACACAATGCTTATGTTAACAATTTAAATGGAATTAGATGTGCATGTATTTGTTATGTATGTGTAAAATTTTACTTATTGAATATATTTTGTACTCACCTCATTTTATATTAATTTTTCAGATGATGAATGATGGTGATGAATGTGAAGAGTCTGGTTAGCCATTCTGGCACAAGATAGAAATTAAGTTTAATTAGTTGAGTAATTTATTATTTTAAAGTCGATTTTAGTATATTATTTATGAAAGACATTTGAAATATTATTTAAGCTTAATGAAGTTTTTCTATAAATTTCTAATCTTAAATTTTAGAAACGTGTTTTGAATTTTTCTCTAATAAATGTGTTGTTTCATTAAATACCACAAATCATGAATTGATTTTAAAAGAAAATTTTTGACCTAGCGTCCGTGATACTTTTAAAATTATTAAAATAACCTTAGTTAGTCTTCAGGGTGTTACAGATCAGGAGAACATCCCGTTCTCATCCTTTGTCCCCTTTGGGAAGATCAATTATGAGTAGGCCTCTATTGTTTGGTCTAGGAGCCAAATGATAAGTCTCTTTCTAGAATTTAACTATGTAAAGGTATTGGAGTTTGGTTACGCCTAAACCTAGATTATATCGCCTATTTATAGCCTCAAACACAGAGGACTATCCTATATGAGCTTGGGGTAAATTGAGAGGGGGCTAAATGGTAAGTAGAAAAGAACTTCTGGAAGAAAGGCGGAACATGAAACTTGAAACCTAATGCAATGTACATCGGCTGGATGTTGATTTCGTATGTAGGCCTACAAGGATGCCCGACGACTATGTCTCTCCAAGGACACACATGACATAAAGCGAAAAGCGTCATGGTAAAATGGTCATAAACTACCTAAACTCAGGCTCGATCTTAACTAGGGGACAATGGGCTGAAAAATAATATCATCGTCCGAGCGCTCAACTTAGGTGACTTGGCTAAGCGTCCGAGCGCTCGGCCTGGAAAGTCATGATTGAGCGTCCGAGCTCTCAGTTTAAGTGACTTGACCGAGCGTCTAAGCGCTCGGCCTGACATGTCATGGGTCTCAGGCTTAGAGGAAGTCGATAAACAATTTAATTAATATGGAGTAAAAATCATCATTTTGAACGCACCTTTCGTCTTTATTTGATGTTGGTTATGTGGTGATGTTTGAATCTCGATCTACAAAGTTTGAAGTGTTGAGATATTTTTAACTTAATGTGAAGCTTTGAGCCCATCTCCCTTCGAACTTTTGAATTTATATACCAATGCTATGATATAGTCTTGACTGAGTTCCAAACGCTCATTTGGTTATGAACTTTAGCTTGGGCATTTTATCTGAGAATTTCATGTCTTCGAGTGGTCTTGGATGAGAGTTTTATGCCTCGATGTCATAAAATATTGATGTGGTCTTTTTCCTTATGTAAGGTCTTTTTCCTTATCATTTTGAATGACAAGTGTGCCTCTGTTAGCCATGGTCCTGATAGAGGTATTTCATCCGAAGATTTATGACTTCAGGTGCCGCGGGGTATTTGCACGGTCCTTTTGCCCTATGAATGGTCTTTCTCCTTATCATCTTTGGTGAGAAGGAGGCCTCACCTAATTGTGGTGAGGGCTTCCATCAGACCCTATACAAGGTCTTAATCCAAATCATCTTAAGTGATGAGGAGGCCTCATCTATCTATGGTCTAAGATAAGGTCTTTCATCCGAGGGTTCATGACCACGGGTGTCGCGGGATATTTGCGCGGTCCTTTTGCCCTATGCAGGGTCTTTGGCCATCGTTGGTGAAAATGAGGTCTCACCTAGCCGCGGTGAGGGCTTCCATCCGAGGATTCCATGACCTTGAGTTAATTTTATGTTTGCCTTAGAATAAGACTCATCATTTGATAGATAAACTGAAAAATGCTTACTAAAACTCATACTTCTTGTGAATACAACTTATTGAATTAAATTGCTATAGAAATTTGAAATGAAGCACCTAATGGTTGTAAATCCTCAAGCTAGTAGCGTTCCAACTCTTACTGATCGTTCTTCCTTCTTGGTTATGGAGAACATATGTCCCTTTAGTTGCTATTGCTCTCACTTTTGCTTGAAGCTAGTAATGTAACAGCTCCTAGCCACTGCTTGGTCTTCATACATTTCCATTATTCCCTCTAGGGTCGGGAATTTTATCTCTTGATGGAAGGATGAGGGTATTGCCTTCATTGCACGCACCTAAGGTCTTCCTACAATTACGATGTAGGCTGATTCTTCATCTACTATAAGGAACTCCATCATCAGATTGATGAGTTTTGTTTTTACCGACAGAAAAATGCTTCCAATTGCTCTGGTAACTGAACCATTAAAGTCGACGAGCTTCACATCACATCTAGTCATCTATGGCTCATCTATTCCCACCTGCTTTAGGGTTGAGAGGAAGACTATATCACTGAGCTCCCTAGATCCACTAGTATCTACTTGACTAAACAATTCACCACATCCAAGGAGATCACCATCGCATCATCATGGGGGTAATGCACTACGGCCATATCCACATAAGTAAACTTAATCTTCTGGTTATGCTCATCCTTCTTCGTTAATGAGAATACCGACAGATGAATAGCTCTCATGTGCCCTTTCCTCACTGAGGTACTTGCTCTTCTGCTTGACTTTCCTCAATGGATCATATATACGACCCGTCTCTCAAGATTTTCTCCTCGGGGTTTGTCTTCAGCCTTTCCCCTAGCCTCTTGCTATCCCGCTCCAAGATATATTCTTTCAAAAGCCTCGTTCGATCAGAGATTTGATCTCATGTTTAAGCTTCCAGCAATAATCTGTTGTATGCCCGTAGTCCCTATGAAAATCACAGTATTGATTGTGATTCTTATTTCTTCCCATCTTTGTTCTCAACTCCGGAGCTTGAGAGATGACGTCCTTGTCTTGGATTTGGTGAACTAGCTCCTTCTGGAGGAATGTTGATTTATGGGATAACTCTTGGTCCCAACCTATCTGTGACACTAACCCCCCCCCCCC
>QANY01000437.1:446327-517301 GCA_003255025.1 Datisca glomerata
CCCCCCCCCCCCCCCCGCGATCATTTTCTGTCCGTTCTTCGGTTCAACCTTTCAGTTCGATCTATGTATTCTCTTCTAATGTGAGGGGGGCTCTCCCGCGTATTCCTCTTGCCTCTATTTTTTGGCATCTCTTCATTCAACAAGATAAATTCATTGGATTTGCTAAGACATTCCGATAGGGTCTCAGGTCTTTTTCGGTGTAAATATTTAAACACGTCCGTGCCTTCCACCAGATCGTGCTGAATGCATCCGTGACCACAGCCTCATCGCATCTGATAATGCCAATCTTCTCACTGTTGAACCTCTTGATGTATTCCCTCAGGGGCTCATCCTTCTTCTGGACTATGGTAAAAAGGTCACGTGCTTCTTTAATCATTCTTTTGCTACTCTCAAACTGCTTTATGAAGAGTGTGGCTAAGTGAGAGAACGAGTGTATGGAACAGAGTTCTAGGCTCCCGAACCATGTGATGACGCCTCTTTTCAGACTTGAAGTGAATATTAGGCATAACATTCCCTCTAACTTGGCCTCTGGAATGTATACTCCTGACATCACCTACTTATAAAGCAAAATATGATCAGTAGGATCAGAGGTACCATCATACATTTTGAATTTCGGAGTGGTGAACCTTTCTTGTGGTGTCATCGATGTGATTTCCACCACAAAAGGTGAATGCGTCACACCCCGTACTACTGCAGCTGAGGCCATGTTCTTCCATTTGTCCTTTATGTCCAAGCTATGACTCTCAAGCGAAAATCTTAGATTTGCTAAGAAATCTCATCCGCATCCTGATTGCATCCATGTTCTTCCTCACGATACTTTGACCTTCGGCTCTCAGCTTCATTATGAACCCTTTTGGCCTGACAGGAGTGGTGACGGGAATGACGTGAGTTATGAGAGTCCTCTCTGACCTCACCACGTGGCTCCTCTCTTCCTTCGAGTATATGAGGTGCATTTCGGCTTTGATCCCATTCTTTTTTAGCCGAGCGATCTAATGTTGGACTGGGGCTTCGCCTTTCTTCTCTGTCACATCCTCGCACAGCCCGACGACGGGGAGTGCGTGCTATTCTTTTCCCAATTCTCTCTTCATATCTACCTCCTTTCTTGAGGTAGGCGATTTCCTTGGTGAGGTGCTCCACCTTTTCCAATAAGAGAATGATGGTTGGATCAGTGCCGTCGTGTGGCTATGGACCCGCGAGATCTGCTACTAGAGTTATGTGAATCTGACTCTGCCCTCTCACCACATCTGTCAGGTTTCTGGTGAAATTACCAACTGATGCATCTTCATAGTGGTCGTTCTATTCCAGATTAGCTCTTGTATTCACCATTGCAATGGAAAATTCGATAAAAATTCCTTGGACTTCAAGGAAAATCTTCATTTCCCACAGACGACGCCAAACTGTAGATGCTCGAAATCTACTGTCAGATTGAATTGCCATGCATCACCTGGTGAATTCAACAATATGCAAGACAATGAAAGGACGAAGGATTACCTCGACACCGATTTGGTACCCAGCTTAATACGCTCTTTAGTCAGTAAGTTGTATTTGAAATTATATTATCGAGAGTTAAGAGAATGCATACCGTCTTTGTGAGAGGTCACCATCTATTTATACTGAATGAAAGAGAGCATTTGAAGAATATTCTCCTCAAATAAGTTGCTTTTTAGTTATTATCTTATCACTTCAAACAACTTTGCGATTATTTCGGGTTGTTGAGATCGTGTTTTTGTTACGTCGGAGGGGATGATCCCTCAAACATGATTAGCCTTCGGTCATCTTGGTGACCTCAGACATTATAAGCCCTCGGTTATCCCAGTGACATCGGACATGATGAGCCCACGGTCATCCTGGTGACCTCGGACACAATGAGCATCGGTCATCCTGATGACCTCAGACATGATGAGCCCTCTGTCATCTTGGTAACCTTGGACATGATGAGCCCTCGGTCATCTTGGTGACCTTGGGCCCTCTAAAGTGGGTCCGTCGCCTAAGGCCCTTGGGCTGAGGGCTCATGGGCCTTCCATTATAAGATAAGTGTTGGGTCGTGTCCTAAATCCTCATCTGAAGCGGGTAGTGGACCATGTGTTTTTTGTCCCCACAGACCATACATAAATGTGTTTGATCTATTTCTGACTTGTTATATCAAATACTAAGAATTCAATCTATTAAAGGTTGATGATGTTTTTTGTTAAATGTTTTGTGTTACTATAGAGAGTTAATAATTTTTTTTAATTAATATCTGAATTTGTCATGTTCCTAGATACTGAAATTTGGTTGTTGATAGTATTGTGAAGTTGACATCTGCTTCAGTTCCTTACTGCATTTGGTTTGATGTAATTCCTCTTGGTGTTTTCATTTAATGCTATATTGACTCTTGTTAATTAATTTTCTTGTTGTTATTTGTTGGTAGATCTTATTCCTTAAAAAAGAAAAAAAAATTTGAACTATTGAATTCAGTATTAAATTACTCACTTATATAATTTCTTTGATTTAGTTTGATATATTTAAATTAATTTATATCTGAATTTTTTACAACTCATATATTTTTAATAATTGAAATAATAAATGTGATTTTGATAGAGAGAATATCAGGAGAGGTATCGATTCAAAATTTTATATAATAGCGAGGGACATATGTCAAAAAATGTTTCCCCTCTTAATCTCATTTATATATGCTATAGACTTAAAAAAGGTAAGAAAAAATATTAATTTCAATATCAAATTATTCACTTATCCAATTCTTTAACAAAATTTGATTTATTTAAATTAATTTGTCTCTTAATTTTTCACAACTAATATGATGTTAATAATTGACATGATAAATGTGATTTTGATAGAGAAAATACCAAAAAATTTATTAATTTAAAATTTTATATAACAGTAAAGATAATTTATGTAAAAAATATTTGACTCCTAAATTTCATTTAAAAAATAATAATGATGAGCATGTAAGTTTCATTGCGAAGTGATAGTGATGAACTTGTAAGTTTCATTGCAAGTGGTTATTTTAAATAATAATTTTGACTTTTTTCTTGTGAATGAAATATGCATGGAACTGATGTTCGAAAGATGTGATTTCAGCTTCGTTGACAAAAAAATAAGAGGAGAGAGAGATATGAGTTCAGCTCCATTATCAGCGTCGTCTCCGGTAGCCGATTTTGTGGTGAAGAATGCGGTTATATTCACGAGCGACGATTCTCTTCCTTTTGCAGATTCAATGGCCATTCGCCACCGCAGAATTCTCCGTGTTGGAACTTTTTCCTCTATTCAGGTTTAGCGTCCTACTCCTCTCACACACAAGTAACACTCACGCAGTAATAACTAACTATTTATTTCTTCCAGCTAGCTTCCAAATTCACCATCCCCCTCCTTTATGTTAGAGTGACTTTGATTCTCAACTGTATTCGGTTGACTGCTTTGTTAGTCAATTACTGATGCTTAATACCAGTACCCGTTAGTCAAATGCGAGTTGTATCTTGTGTTTTTTTTTTGTAAATAAAAGTGCTAAATCCAAATTTTGAGATGAGCAAAATTACTCCTTAAACTGTAAATTATGTATTAGATGATCCTTTTTCTTATAAATTTTGTCTATATTTTGAGATATAGCTGTCCCATATTTCTTTTATCTTCTAAATTTTGACCCATAATGTAATTGATGGCTTGTAGAAATTCGCAATGGATATTGTTTTTCTATTTGTTATCACATGAAGATCTTATCCACTATTAAATGAATCATCTGTGTGCATGCAGGACTTGATAGGAAATCAGACTAAATAGTTGAATCTTGGAGGGAAAGTTGTGGTTCCTGGATTTGTTGATTCCCATGGGCACTTAATTTATCAAGGACTGCAGGTGTTATACAACTCCCTTACTCTAATTTGACATGTTGTTACTCTAAAGAAGTTTTTTCTCAATGAAAGGGTTCTGCTAATTGTTTAGTCTTCTGAGGAACATTGAATTTAGTTATTGGTATTCTAGAAAGTAGTCCGTTCTGCTAAAAAGTTTGAATATGCTAATGCATCAGTTCGTCACATGAATTTTGAGTGTGGTCATTGCTAGTTTAACGCGAGTCTCGTGTTTGTCTCATTTGACGTATATAAATAAAAACATACAGAACAATCATCCCTCTACAGAGCAAGATAATTTTGGACTCTTTTAAAATTATTATAAATGATATCACGGCAAGTTTGCAAGATGAGCAATCCAACCTAACACGATAATTTCTACAAGTATTCTAGATGGTAGTAATAGAAAAAGGGGAATATCTTTAAAATGTTTGGATGAAAGGGACACCCAGAAGAGAAATAAAATGAAATCAAGTCCAAAAACTATTCATATCGTCAAAAGCATCTTGGAAGACCATCCTATAATCTACAAATGTTGCCCAAAAGGAATATAGATTGTAAAATAGGTTGTAACTTGTAACAACTGATATAAATTCTATTGGAGCTTCCCCCATATTAGTTAGTTTTGGAGCAAATCGATCAACAGAATGATAAGTAGCACCGATGTGCTCAACATCATATGAATTGGCGGTGTATTTGTCTCATCTCAGACATGATAATATATAAAGGAAAATAAGAGACTCGAGATCATGAGGTGTATGGGTGGTTGTATTGCCATGTCATAGTTGTATTGAGCATTGGTGCTACATAGCGTTGCTCGTAATATAACTCTTTTTAAAAATCGTAACTCAATTGTTGGAGGCCCTTTAATGAATTAGATTTCTACAAGACTTGCTCTCTCTGTCTCATGCATGGGAGTTGGACAGCTATTGTGCATTTAACATTTTCAATACATTGTGCTTTTCTGGAATCAATTTAAACATGAAGATCTTATATGGTCCTAATTTAGAATTTTGGATTTTCCCAATGAAAAACAGATGATGCAGGTCAGCTTTCATGGTGTAACTCATAGAGATGAGTTAGTGAGAAGGATTAAAGAAGCAGAGAGAAGTAACTTCCCTTCTCCTTTCATAAATTTGAAGGACATCCAGTAAAGATTATTCACATACTTGTGCAATGATTTGGGATCAGTTTCATATGTATGGCTGCATGCATGATCTTATCTTATGATGGCCGCATTGCTTATTGCTCCTCAATTGCTTCTCACACATATAAAACATACGTATGAACTTCATTTATGTATCACACACACATTCTTAAAAGGACTAGTAGAAACAAAAACTCACTTCCATTTCCATCTGAAATTTCTTGTGTTAAAATTGATCGGACATCTCTAGGTCTGATTATGAGAAAGCTTAGTGGAGACTTTGCTCAACCCCTCGACTTAGATTATGTTAATTATGTTCTAATTCACCTTCATAGTTTTTTAATGATGCATACTATTTAACTGGGAAAAGAAAAGTTATCTAACATTGTACTGTTTTCACCTTGATCGACATCGTTCAATGTCATGATCTATTCTAAATATTTAGACTAGAGTAATGATCCTTTAGCATGCATTTGAAAATTTCTAATAGGGTTTCATCATTGTGGTTCGTGCCTTATCCTATCATTTAGGAAAAGTTTTCTATCAACATAATAGCTTGAGTTGCCTTATGAGGCTATTTAGGTGAGATGTTGACTTTCACGATGGAGTCTTAGTCTTCAATGGCAATTTCTCAACATTCATTGAACGTAGATGTAGTTTGGATTGGTGATTCTCTGAAGTCCATGGACTGTAAAATGTTATGCAAAGATTTTTGCACCTTTTCATGATTTGGTCTTACTTCTTTGTGAATATGGGGGAACTTTGATGTTTTCAGATGTGCTTCAAAAGAGTCACAAAACTGAGTGGGGTTACAAAAATACAGTACATAAGACTGTTTTTTATAACTTGTTTGCCCAACTGACATGATTGACATTGCTTAATGATTCGAGTCACATTGGACTTGAGACTTGGCGAGTAGAATCTATCTTAAATCATGACAATGGCTTTATCTCAACCAAAATGACCTCCACATCCTCCTCAGATCAGTTGCATAGTCATTTGTCGTGCAATTAAAACTCGTTACCTCAACATCCATGGCAACTAGAATGTTAGTTCTCCTACAGAGTACATGAACCACTTTATTTTGGATTCCCGACTTATGTTAGGCACAAAAGCAAAGGTTTGTAGGTACACACTCCACGCAGCACGTCTTGGACTGAGCTTCTTTTGATTATGGAAATATTTCAAAGCTTCATGATCTAAATATAGATAAATTCTATGCAAAACAAATAATGTTGCCAATGCTTCAAAACTTGATCCTGGGCATATAATTCAAGATCATAGGTTGAGTACCTTTGTCTCGATTCATTGAGTTCTCTTTGCTTTAAAATGTAATTGTCCTTGCTTTTTAGAACTCCTACTATTCCAACATTTGAAAGCTTCTTACCAACCAGAAAAAATATTTTACCAACCAAACAAATATATTAAAGCTTCTTAGTTTGTTGTAGTAATAGCCACAGAAGACTCATTCTGTATGGCTTCACGGATTTTGTTTTCCAACTCAAATATCTCAGTAAGATCACCGGGTTGGATGATAGCATCCCATATCTCCTTTGCTGTTTGGATGATTTGTAACTTGATTTTGAGAAGGTCTATGACCATGTTAACTGGCTTCGAGAATAAGAAATCCACCAAAATAGGACAAACAAAATACAAACCAAATCGCTACCTAACTACAGCCATAAAAATTTCCAATTCATAAAAGAACATAGACGAATATCCTTAAAAAATTTGGACTTTGAAGACCAAGAGGCAGAAAAAAGATATTAATATTTTTGAATTTAGACATAGTTGTTTGTGAGTAATATATCTTTGCTTTACTGAGAAAAAAATTAATGAAAGAAAATAATAAGTGATGATAGAACTGTTGATCAATTGTTTTCTTATATCTCATGAAATATGAATCTTTTTTAATTATTCATTTACAGACAGAAAGATCTCAAAATTGTGAATTTTCACTATTACTTGAAGTCCCAAGTCAATACCGTTTTGCAACTTGAGCTTTGTCTTTTTAAAAATTCTTAATACAAAACATGTTAGGAAATTGGGAGTTCAACATTCTGTTTACGTGCTAATAGGGTTATAAAGGCCGAGTCATCTTGTAAAAGTCATCAAGGGGTTATAGAGGTAGAGTCATCTCATAAAATTCAACAGTCTCGTTTTGATTGAAACCTTACACCATTGTTTTGTAGCCTTTTAACATGACAATCAATATGATAAATTCAGACTTCTAAAACCCCAAAATGGTTTGCCCAAGTGTTGAAGGTCTTGGACTTAGATGTTTGTTCCGTTTTAGGCCATGGGTTCAAATCCTCTTGGATGTAAATAATTCCTTGGGGCCATGCCTCCTGGTGTTAGAGCCAACAATCTACCGTAACTTGTGTAAGGAAACTTACGCGGTCATAGTACACGACTCCCGTGAAATTAGTTGGGTGCACAAAGTCCCGGAACCCTTAACAAAATCAGACACCTTAAGTGTCATTGTCACTATCGAGGATAAAGCTTTGTGCATTAGATCTATCGGTGATCAAGAGATCGTAAAACTGCACATGATTTTTTTTTGTGTGCAAAAGCTTCTGTGATACTTTCAAAATTGAACAGAAATTTTGCAATATTGATGTTAAATCCTAATTTTCAGCCACAAAAAAGGTTCCTGGATAGTGGGTGGTGGATGGAACAATGACCTTTGGGGAGGCGAATTGCCAATGGCTTCATGGATAGATGATGCTACGCCATCGAATCCTGTAACAAAAAACCTTCAATGACTTAGCTACCATATGAAAATGCTCACAAAGTTTCATTGTTTTAACTTCGAAGTTTATGGTGTGCTCCAAATCTAGGTTTGGGTATCAAGAGTTGATGGTCATATGAGCCTCGCTAATTCACTGACACTAAAATTGGCTGGGGTCACTAGTTCAACAAAAGATCCAGATGGTGGGACTATCATGAGGACTACTAGCGGAGGTAGTATTCTACTGCTTACTGCTAAGATGCACTCCTAAATGCTCAAACACTTTTTATTGCTAATCTCAATCCCATGGCCATGATTCAATTGCATCTCAAATTGATGTGGGTTGGATTTTGCTTTCATTTTGTTCAAAATTAGGGATTAAACTAAATATTTAATTTGGAAACACTTCCCCGAAATACCTCTTGTTGTATAAACAATATATTTTTGGTGTTCCGTTGGGAAATCTTTTCCACCGAACCTTCTTTGTACATTTTCTTTGTTTATATAATTTCTGTTTCCTATTAAAACAAAGTGGGCATGTACATCAAAATCTTTTTGAAGTTATCATTTCCTTTCCGTTTTCTTATCTTATAATTTATAAATGAAGTTGTGATTTCCTTTGGTTTGTTCCAATCAGGAAAACAGCATAAATTGATAACAATTTTGTTCAACGATCTCGTGTTTTCTTTGTGCAATGTACATTATTTTACATGCAATAGAAAGTTTCTCTTTCTTCACGAAAACAAATTGAACTCGCAGCCTAAAAGATCTTTTATGACAAAGAACCCCAACATACACTCCCTAAGGTATATTTCTAAGAGCTTGAATCACCTCTTCTTGCATTGCCTTTTAGCTTCTGGCTTATGGAATAGGTTGTTGATAATATTTGATTTTAGTTGTGTGCAGCCTCGTTCAGTGGAAATGTTATTAAGATTGAATATTGGAGCTGGTAATTGAAAAAAAAAATTATTTGTTTGCATGTGGCCTTTGCTGTTTTGGGGTTCTTTGGTTTGAAAGAATGGAAGAATTTTTTAGAATCATTTGGTGACGAGTCAGTTTTATGGAAGAAAGTTATTTTTCTGGTCTCGTCTTGGTTGTCTAAGTACAAAATTTTTAAGGATACCCCTCAGTCTTCTTTTTTGTGAATTTGAATCTTTAGCTCTAATTTTTGCACTACTTAATCCTGTCATTTTAAGAGTTTTAGGTGCTAGTTCTTCTAAACTACCATAATGTCTTTCAACTTTTTAAATTAACTCCTTAGTCCATAAGGTGAAGGAAACTCCTAGTGCTTCAACCCATCTTCCTTTGTAAACCTTTGAGATTGTTGTCAGAAATATATATAACTGATACTATCCGTAAAATATACTTCTAGAGTAAGCTAAAATATGCTACTAGAAGTCGAGAATAATGTTTAAGAATCGTCCTCAATCGAAGCTAATTATGGTAACTTCCCAGCATTTTCTACGCAGATCCTACTGGTGTGCTGATTGATTCTGCGAGGAAATTGGTTCTACCTTTCATTCCAGAGGTTTCAGTTGAACAAAGGAGGGAAGCTTTGCTAAGAGCCAGTAATAATTGCTTGTCAAGAGGTGTGACAACAATGGTTGATTTTGGAAGATATTATCCGGGAGCACCAGTAGACCTGTCATGGGAAGATTTTACAGGTTCTTCTCATTCTTGAAGGAATTGGATTTTCTTTGAGCATGACGAATGTTATGACTTTAGATATTAATCAATCAGGTTACTTTGTCATGTGAAATGGAAATGTTATCGTATGTATGAAGATTACTTTGCTAGCTTTTGTAGGAAATCTCGGAGAGAGATATTAGGAGATATTTTGGGATATTTTGGTAGAGAAAATTAGGGCTAATAATCTGGTCCTAATATTAAGGAAATTAGTTGTGATCTTTCCTAGTTTAGTTTAACCAAATTTTGTACATATAGTCTTGTATGGATTGTAAATCAATTAAGAATAATATAGAAAATTAGAATTCTTTTCTACATGGTATCAAAGCTCAGCTAGGGTTTCTAGAAAATTATCACCGCCGTTTGGCTAGGGTTTTCGGGGGAAATATTACCGCCGATCCTGGTTCATTCTAACCTTAATTGCTGGTTCCTGAATTATTCTCTTCAGCCTTCATTGCTGTTTCTATTGCCGATTCCTCTCTTTCACCGATTATTTGATCCTATTCCATAATAACGGATACTACATCTTTAGCGCCATCACGGTCTTCAACAGTAGAGGAAGAACATATTACACGGAGGACAACAGAGCTCCAGAACATCCTGGCAGCATACAAATTGAATGGAAAAAACTACTTGAAGTGGTCTCAACTAGTTCGAACGTTCCTGAAAGGAAAAGGGAAGTTGGGTCACCTACTGGAGACAGCACCGGAGAATGGAAAAGCAGGATTTGAAGCGTTGGAAGAAGAGGATTCAATGATCATGTCATGGTTATGGAATTCCATGAGCCCCGAAATCAGTAATACATGTATGTTTCTCCCTACAACAAAGGCAATCTGGGATGCTCTTCATCAGATGTATTCCAAAGTTAACGATGCAGCTCTTATATATGATATCAAGACAAAGACAACCGGCTATGGACATGGGTCAAAAATAGTGACAGAGTATGCTAATTTTCTCCAAAACCAGTGGCAGGAACTGGATTATATAGAACTATAGCAAATGTGCAGTGCCTATCAAAAAGTTTATAGAAAGGGACCGAGTTTATGATTTCTTGACTGTCCTAAATTCTGAATTTGATCTTGTACGAATTCAGATTCTTGGCAGACCTGAATTTCCATCTTTAATCGAAGCAATATCCTTGGTTCGTGATGAAGAGAGTCGCAAGGGCATTATGTTAGAGTCTTCTTCTAAGCTCTAGACAAAACTGCTCCTCTAAGCTCTAGACAAACTGCTCCAAGCAAGACCGACCGGCCAAGTGTACAAGACAATCGCGATGAGTTGTAGTGCACATACTGTAAGAAACCACGGCACACCAAAGAACGATGCTGGAAATTGCATGGGAAACCATCCACAAGCAGTCGTGAATGGGGACAAAAAGGTGGACAGCAAAGGCAAGCTCATGTGTCGGTTCAAGACTCAACCCAAGTGTTTGGAGGATTTAATATGGAGGAAATTGAGAAGATTAGAAGTATGTTGGGGACTGTTGAAAAATCAGCAACTAACAGTTCTCGTTCTCAAACCACAAATTAGGGTATGTGTTCATTGAAATTTTCAGGTGAGACTCTAATCTCTCTTGGGTTAAATGCTTTAGGTAATGAGCTTAAGAATGCTTGGATCCTTGACTCTGGTGCTACTGACCATATGACCCATATTTCAAATAAATTTAATACCTATACTCCTTGTCCTAGCAATAGAAAGATTATTCTTGTTGATGGTTTTACAACTACTGTAGCAGGAATACGAGATGTCCAAGTTACCCCAACAATGGTGCTTAAAAATTTACTCCATGTTCTCCAATTATCTACAAACTTGGTTTCCATACAAAAACTTACCAAAGATCTATCAGGTTGTGTTATATTCCATGATTCTCGTTGTGAATTTCAGGACTAGGTAAGGAGCATAATGGACCCTATTACTCGGATACATCAAGTCAACCGGAATTCAGTAAATCTGCCCTATCTACATTGTTTTCTTCTTCCAATAAAGATGTCATATGGTTACATCATAGACGTTTAGGTCATGTGTCTTTTCCTACGTTGAAAATTATATTTCCTTCGTTGTTCGAGGGATTTGATGTTCAGTATTTTCATTGTGATATTTGTGAGTATGCGAAACACACTCGTGTACCATTTCCTATCAGTAATAAAAGATCTTCTTTTCCTTTCTTTTTAATCCATAGTGATATTTGGGGGACATCGACTGTCCTAAACATCTCAGGGCCTGTCACATTTATAGATTGCACAAGAGTCTCTTGGATCTATTAAAATAAGTCTGATGTGAGTCATATTTTTCCTATCTTTCATACAATGATTCAAAATCAATTTAGCACCAAGATAAAGCACTTTCGTTCGGACAGTGCTCGTGATTATTTCAATCAAATCTTGAGTCCGTATTTCCAAAAGGAAAGAATTATACACGAATCATCTTGTATCACCACTCCACAACAAAATGGAGTGGCAGAAAGGAAAAATCGACATCTTCTTGAGTGCACTAGAGCTTACTGTTTCAACAAAATGTACCAAAACATATTGGGGAGAAGTTGTGCTCACACAAGCTTATGTTATAAACAGAACTCCTTCCAGGGTCTTGGGGTTTCAAAGTCCACTAGAAAATCTGTCAAAATTCTACCCTAATACTCGATATTCCTTTAATCCCTCCTAGGGTTTTTGGGTGTACCTTCTTTGTCCATGTTTATAGTCATAACCGTGGTAAGTTAGATCCTCGTGCTCTTAAATGTGTCTTCATAGGGTACTCATCTACTCAAAAGGGTTGTAAATGTTAACATCCACCTACTAGAAAATTCCATATCTCAGCCGATGTTGCATTTGTTGAAAATAAGTCCTATTTCACCACTCCTTATCTTCAGGGGAGTTACATACTCTTGAAGATAAGGAGTCAAACTTTCCACCTCTAGAGTTGCCCAATCCTGAGTCTTTTAAACCTCAGTCTTAAAATCATCATAAGTTCATTCCACAATCTGATAGTTGGAAGAAAAAAAGGGAAGGAGATGGAAAAATCTATGACTGGTTCCGGTTTGACAAAGTGTATGCAAGGAAAGGAGATGACATTGTGACTACAAGGCAAGAACAATCCTCTGAACCAAGCTCCAGAAATGAGGTAAGTGAAACATACCATTCTTCTATCAACCCTGAACCACCTTGCCTTGACCAGGACCTACAACTACCTATTGCTGTAAGGAAAAAAAAAACCCCCGAGAATGCACCAAAAGACCACTATACCCATTGTCACACTCTGTGTCATTTGAGAATTTTTCCCCAAGCCATCAAAGTTTCCTCTCCACTTTAAACACAATTCCTATTCCTAGCTCATTATCTGAAGCATTATCAAAGAAAGAGTGGAGACTTGCTATGGAAGCTGAAATGAATGCATTAGAGAAGAATGAGACTTGGGAATTGGTTGATTTACCAAAAGGCAAGAAAATAGTGGGCTGTAAGTGAGTGTACGCAGTAAAATTTAAGGCAGATGGGTCCCTAGAACGCAACAAGGCGAGGTTAGTTGCAAAAGGATAGACGCAGACATATGTAGTGGATTATCAAGAAATGTTTGCTCCTGTAGCTAAGATGAATACAGTGAGGATTTTGCTGTCTTTGGCTGTTAATTTTGATTGGGAGTTGCAGCAATATGATGTGAAGAATGTCTTCCTTCATGGAGAATTAGAGGAGATTTATATGAACATTCCACTAGGATTTAGTGGGGTTGACAACAACAAGGTTTGTCGATTAAAAAAGGCATTATATGGGCTGAAACAATCCTCACGTGCTTGGTTTGGACGGTTTGCCAAGGTGATGATAGCTGGTGGCTACAAGCAAAGTCAAGGGGATCACACGCTTTTTATCAAGCATTCGGCCTTAGGGGGAGTCATTGTTTTAATTGTATATGTGGATGACATTATAGAGACATGAAACGATGAAGTAGAGAAGGAGGCCTTGAAGATGTGTCTAAGCAGAGAATTTGAAATAAAAGATTTAGGAAGACTGAAGTATTTCCTTAGAATTGAGGTGGCTCGATCAAGGAAGGTAATTTTTATCTCTCAACAAAAGTATGTTATGAACCTGCTCAAAGAAACAAACATGACAGTTAGCAAACCAATTCGAACTCCCATTGAACAAAATCATAGATTAAGTGAGGCTCTCGTAGATAAAGCAGTGAACAGAGATGTACCAAAGACTTGTTGGGAAACTCATCTATCTTGCACGTACTAGGCCAAATATAGCTTACTCAGTGAGTGTTATTAGTCGATTTATGCATGATCCTAGAGAAATTCACCTACAAGCAGTCTATCGAGTACTTCATTACTTAAAGGGGCATCCTGGGAAGGGAATTTTATTCAAAAAGGGTTCTGAAATTGATCTGGCAGTCTATACAGATGCGGATTTTGCAGGGTCTCCGGTCGACAGGAGCTCAACTTCGAGCCTTTCTTGGAGGAAACCTGATATCCTGGAGAAGTAAGAAACAAAGTGTTGTTGCAAGGTCAAGCGCTGAAGCAGAGTTCAGAGCGATGGCAGTTGGAGTATGTGAATTATTGTGGGTTAAAATTATCCTAGAGGATCTGAAAATTCAATGGAGCAAACCGATGAAACTATACTGTGACAACAAATCAGCTATAAGTATAGCTCACAACCCAGTGCAACATGATCAGAAGAAACATATAGAGATAGACATGCATTTTATTAAAGAGAAGCTAGACAATGGACTGATTTGCACTCCATATGTTCCGACATGGCTTCAACTTGCAGATGTGATGACAAAATGATTGTGTACCAACATGTTTCATGAGAATGTTAGCAAGCTGGGAATGGATGATCTATATTCACCAGTTTGAGGGGGAGTGTAGGAAATCTCGGAGAGAGATATTAGGAGATATTCTAGGATATTTTGGTAGAGAAATCTGAGCTAATAATCTGGTCCTAGTGTTAAGGAAATTAGTTGTGATCCTTCCTAGTTTAGTGTAACCAAATTTTGTATGTATGGTCTCGTATGGATTGTAAATCAATTAAGAATAATATAGAAAATTAGAATTTTTTTCTACAGCTTTGTTTAATCATGAACGTGCATCGAAGTAGGGCAAATAACATTTGTTGGCAATATAATATGAAGTTTAATTTTGTAGCTTTGTTTTATCATAAATGAGTAACGCAGTAGGTTAGGTAGTACTTGTGGGCATTAGAATTGGTTTTTGTGCTAATTACATCAGCTCAGGGATTAAATTATGACAGTGCCTTTTGAAATGCCATTGACTCTATTATTTGCAGATGTTTATCAGTGGGCAGATTCTTCGGGGAAGATGATTATTAGGGTTTGCTTATTCTTCCCAATGGAAACGCAGTCACATTTACGTGTATTACTTCATCAAATGAACTTGCCTTGAAGATTTAATTACTATGACTTTATTTGATAATGAATTACCATATGTCCTGCATTTATGGTTTGCGTTCGAATTATAATTTTCAGATGTACAGAAAATGTGTTATCCTATTAACTACTGATAGTTACATTATTTATGAAGCTGGAATAGTTGTTCATCTGGTTAAACCCGGTGAACTTACCATGTCCTTCTGAGTGACTGATGAAAACAAGAAAAGAAGATCTGAAATCAAAGCTATCAAAGTCCTATCAAGGATCAAGAATCAACAAATTAGGAGCTTTCGTAGTTTAGAACTAATTCAAAGTCTTTTCTTTTATTTGTTTTAGTATATAAGCTGCTGGACTTGGTTTCTTTATATTTTCTTGAATTGGAACATCAGGGGTATTTCGTATTTTTTTCAGAATTACGAATCTCAGGTTTATTTTGAGTTATTTGAGTATTTTTAGGGACTCTTAGAGTCATATTAGGATTATAATTTCCAGCAGCCTTTTTTCTTATAAAATATCTCTTATAGTTTATGTTTTAGCAGAGTTTTTGATGAAGAAACAAGAGATTTCTTGCAATTTTGTTTTCTTGAGTTGTGTGATGCAACTCTAACCTAGGTGTGAGGCCTAAGGATTTTTAAGAGTGGTTCTTAGAGAAAACAACCCTAAGTGTGAGGCCTAAGGATTTCTAAGAGTGGTTCTTAGAGAAAACAACCCTAAGTGTGAGGCCTAAGGATTTCTAGGAGTGATTCTTAGGGAAACCAATTTCTTCTTCCTTCATGTTTTCTGTTTAGTTTTCTTGATATAATTCTAGCTGAAAAGCCTAGATCAATATCCAAGAAAGAACCCTAATCTTGCAACCTCAAAACCTAAAACACAATTTTAGTCCACCAAACCTTCCTACATCAAGTTCATAATTCAAATTTGAGAACTTGTCCTACATAAGTGAAAACTCACAATGATTGTGTAAGGCTAGAACTCTCCAATCTCATGTTTGAATTGACTTCTATAAGTTTTATATGCTTCGTTTGCAACTATACGAGAAACTCGTATCATAACATGGAAAATGCCTCCTAAATTATGGTAAACAAAGGCTGAAAAGAACATTTAGTTATTTATTATATCTAATGGACACTATCTGAACTGCTTCTGTTCCTGCGATGAGTAATTTTTGGGCCTTTCTGCGTTTACTCATTTGTGGTTATCAATTTGAATTTGACAAAATTCTGCTTGAAATCGTTATTGTTTGATCACATGATAATCGTTTTCACTGGTTGGATTCCCTTTTCGCCTCGTTGGTAATTCTTTACTTTGTTACTTCCTGCGTTTAATCTTTCCAATTTTCATAAAGGTTCTCTATTCTCATTAGGATCTAATTAACAAGATGACTCACGTCGTGAGCGAGTGGATTTACTTGGGTGGTGTCAAGGCTTTTTGTGATGGATCTTTAGGTTCTCATAGCGCTTTGTTTTATTAGGTATGCTAATACACTTGGTGATACGAGTTGTTTGTGATAAGTGTAAATGTGATCGCAAGTCCATTTCTACTACCGCTTCCATTGTGATTGCATATATCCTTTTCATTTCGTTTTTTTGTAATTAGGGGGAGTAGGGTTTGATATCATTACTTAAGGGGGGGACATAAAATAAGATCAGAAATAATATAATAGCATGCTTTATCAAAATACAAATACAATTAAACACAAAAAACTCACAATTACATTTCTGTCCAATGTCGAAATTAGTTACCTGGTAGAGACGCCCCCATGTGACATCTCCCTGAGTTATGTGTATTATTTTGTAGTTATGACATGTTTCTACTTTGCAGCCCTATGAAGACAGTCCTCACCATTGTGGTCTACAGGTGACTGAATTTGAAAGTCTTTTAGACATGACTATGTCATCGGATAAATCTGAGCTGCAGGTAGATTTCGCATCTGATCATTATCCCTCGTACTAAAAAAAGTTGCTTTATTTATGCTGTACATTTGTTTGTTCCAGGCTGCTATTCATGCAATAGGTGATAAAGCAAATGATATGGTCCTCGATATTTATGAATCTGTTTCTTTTGAGAACGGAAGGAGGGACAGAAGGTTCAGGGTAAATTTTGCTTCTAAGAATTAAAAAGATTGATGATGGCTCAATTATTATTTATTATAAGATTATTTAAAACCTTTGCAGCGATGTTTTGCCTAACTAGTATGAACACTTGCAGATTGAGCATTCTCAGCATTTGGCATCTGGGGCACCAGCGCGGTTCGGTAAACAAGGGATTATTGCTTCTATGCAGGTTGACTCTGATTCTTCTTGAAGCTATCTTTTTAATTAGTGTAGCTCCTAGACCTTGCTCGCGATGACAAGGTTGGTATGTGGCTGCTGCTGGAATCGCATTATTTTCAACTTCACAAAGTATAACAAGTGCTTATATGAAAAAGAATATTACTGACATTACTCCAAGAAAGTTGCCAAAGAAAATTGGAGTAAGAAAAGAAATGGCTTTTATGTTGTCTGTTATGAATTTTGGAAGCCATCTTTGATGAATTATTCACAGAAGAGTCTATGGCAAGAAACGGAATTCTTTTGTGGGCTTCAGCGTTTTTAGTCATTATACGGACCATCTTTTTATACAAAATGATAGGATTTTATTAAAATTATAAAGATGTACAAATGAGGATAAGCAATTCCCTTCGATTACAACGTCTCTCTTTTTTGAGAAAACCATAAAGAACGGAGTCATTAAAAGATTTGAACTATAAGCCCACTTAGAAGCAATAAACTTAACATTGTCCCACAAAAATCTAACATTGTTTTGCTTTTTTTTTGAATATTCTCAAATTTCTTTCTGACCAAATAATCCATAAGATTCTAAAAACAGAGAAACTCCATAAAAAATAACTCATTAGAACTCTAATGAGGCCAAATCCTCTTATCTAACCATGAAGGAATAAATGAAACTCGATTGAGGTGGGCTGATAAAGTATTTAATTCAATAAATTCAGAGGGGATAAATCCATTCTGAATGGTAGACTCCACAGTATAGGGAAAGGAGAGGGTGGTGGCAAAGTAGCCGAGGGATAGACGATAGTTAGACGGAAAATTAGTGTGGTGGGATTCCTCACCCCTACCATCGGTCGTCCCATAACCGAGCTATGAACCACCCCCAACCCCCCACCTCGTGCAATCCAAGAAAGAGGGAAGACGTTGAGAAATGAATTTCCAAGGACTTCTTATGGAACCGTTAACAAAATTGTTGTCATCTAAACCATTTAGGGACAATCCATATTTGCTTTGAATGATAGAATACCATGGCTGTTGGTTTCCAAGGAAAGTCTCCACAATCACGTAGCAAGAAGTCACATTCCTAGTAACAAGGTTACCTAATCCAAAACACCTTACATCCTTAGATCTAGACACCTTGAACCCATCTTATGATCCAACCCATAAGGTGGTCATTCCTATACTCATCTACATTCTATACCATCCCAAGAAAATCCATCATACATTTCTTTAAATCTTCCTAAACCTCTTCAACAACGGTTAGCATACCTCCTTTTGAGACCCTTTCTTCCAACCATCCAAACTCTTCCTAAACTTCTTCAGCACTGGATTCCAAGTAGATAAATTATTTGGATTGCCCCATAAAGGTAACTCTAAAGTTTCATTTGCAAGAACTAACCTTGCAGTTCTCCAAAGAAGACTAATGAATTACCTTTCCTCTGCTCAATTGATGCCCACTAGGCCACTCTTCGAACAGTTGATTGTGAGGCCTGAGATGAGTTCAAAATTTTTCAACACATCGAGAACATTTTGAGAAATTTTAGACTGCATCATTCTCATTTATGAAAGAAATGGTGTCCTCTCAAATTTTGAGAAATTTTTTCTTTGATAAGAAAGAAGGTGTTATATAGTAAAGAGAGAATCCTTTTGGAGGAGGGGATAAGAAGAGGATTAAGATCCTTCGGAGGAGCTCACTTTTTGCTATTGTACTGGTGGTATAGTCCGAGCAAACTTCCAGAATTTTTGAAGGGCTCATAAGGATATGATATTTAGGGGATAATGTTAAGTTTGTGAAATATAGATGAGCTTATTCTTCTAAACTCTTTCTTCAAATCTAGGGATTTCCCATCCTTTGGGTCCTCTCAAATTGGAGGGGTGTCATAAATTACCAGAAAGCTAAAAGAGTTATATTAATCAATAAAATTTAGATAGTACATGGAGTATTTATACACATGGATAAGAAAGTTAAAAATACTAAAATACCCTTAAATACAAGAAAAGTAGCAAAGATAAACAATATTATCCAACACTCCCCTTCAAGCTGGCGCATAGATATCAATCAGTCTAGCTTGCGAAGAGTTGACTGTAGAAGAGTAGGACCGACAGGCTTTGTAAGAGCATTAGAAGTTTGCTCAGATGAAGGAACAAACTTTGTAGAGATAGCTCCAGACCGAACTTTCTCTTGAATGAATTGAATATCAACCTCCATACGCTTGGTTCTTTCATGAAGAACAGAATCTGAAGCTAAAATTAAGGCCGACTTATTGTCACAGTACAATGTGGAAGGTAAACAGGGCAAGAAACCGAGTTCCCCTAGAATAGAATGAAGCCAAAGAACCTCACACGTCCCTTGAGCCATTGCCCTGTATTCTGCCTCAGCAGATGATCGAAAAACCACAGACTGCTTCTTACTTTTCCAGGAGAGAAGATGATTACCATAAAAAGTACAAATACCAGATGTAGATCTCCTATCTGTCTTTGACCTAGCATAGTCAGTATCAGTAAAGCAAGACACATCAAATGTGTTTTTGGAGGAATAGAAAAGACCAAGACCCGGACAAGACTTCAAGTATATCAAAATGTGGTAAATTGCATCCAAATGTGAAGTACGGGGAGCATGCATAAACTGGCTCACAAGGCTAACAGAAAAAGCCAGATTGGGACGTGTGTTAGTCAGATAAATAAGTCTTCCAACCAATCTCTGATACATACTCGAATTTGCTAATAGTTCATCTGATTCAGCTGAAAGTTTGACATTCGGATCCATAGGTGTAGATGCAGGTCTACATCCCAACATCCAGTATCACCAAGTCGGTCAAGAACATACTTCCGCTGCGAGAGAAATACCTATCTCGGAACGAGCAACCTCAATACCCAAAAAATACTTTAGCCCCCTCAAATCTTTGATATCAAAAGCTGAACTAAGATCTTTCTTGACCTTAGTAATGTCGATACTGTCATCACCAGTCAAGATTATATCATCCACATACACAGAGAGGATGACACATTGCCCTAATGAATTCCGTCTGATAAAACATATATGATCAGAGTGACATCTAAGAAATCCCAACTCAAGCACCACTGCACTAAACCGAGCAAACCAAGCCCGCGGAGACTGTTTCAACCAATACAAGGATTTTCGCAGACGACATACTTTCCCTGAATACTCCCCCTCAGCCCGAAAACCCGGAGGCAGATCCATATAAATAATCTCATCCAAATCACCATTCAAGAAGGCGTTCTTGACATCCATCTGATGCAAGGGCCAGGAGTGAGAAGCAACGAAAGAGATAATAAGACGAATAGTAGTGAGTTTTACAACAGGAGCAAAGGTTGCATTGAAATCCTTGCCGGGAATCTGAGTAAAACCTTTGGCGACTTAACAGTTTCATCCGCATTATATTTAAGATTGGATACCCAACGACATCCAACCGTTTTCTCCCCCTGAGGCAAAGCAACCAAGTCCCAAGTATGATTATCTTACAAGGCTTTCATCTCATCTTGCATTGCGGCCACCCACCGTGAGTCTCGTGTTGCTTCCCCAACAGATCGCGGAATCGCAGTAGAATCAATGTGACTGACAAATCCGTGAAAAGAACTGGACAAAGCACTATACGAAATATGATTCTTAATAGGGTGGTCAGTAGAACATAATAAAGTGAGGCGATTAGGGGGGCGACGGTCCCGCAAAGGATATCGTCGAGAGGGGGGAGGATCAATGCCTTCATTCGTAGAGGAGTTCAGCACAGGGAGATGAGAGCGACGACTATGCACCTTGGTAGGAGGACCTGCAATGGGAGGCAAAGAAGTAGGAGAAACAACGGGAGCATCTATATTAAGGGGGTCAAGAATAGGGATAGGACGAGGAAGATCCTCAACAGATGGGACCCCAGTCCTAACACCAGAACCAGAAAAGAATGGGGTATTCTCCCAAAAAATAACATCCAAAGAAGAAATAAACCGTCTAGATGAGGGATCGTAACATCGATACCCTTAGGACTGAGATGAGTATCCCATAAATGCGCAACGGTTAGACCTATCGTCCAACTTTGTTCGAGTAGGACTCTTGTTTTGAATAAAGCAAACACAACCAAAGACACGAGGAATAATAGAGAAAAGGGGCTTTTCGGGATGAAGAAAACCTAAAGGAGTTTGCCCGCCCAAGATTCGACTAGGAACTCTATTAATCAAATATGTTGCGGTGAGAACAGACATGTCCCAAAAAATTTGAGGAACCGACAGTCCCTTCAAAAGGCAACGAGAAATGCCCATAAGGTGGCGATTCTTACGCTCAGCTACGCCATTTTGTTTAGAAGTATATGGACATGTGAGCTGCTGAAGAATCCCAAGATTAGAAAGATGAGAGACAAGATCACCCGAAATATACTCCCCACCATTATCAGAACGAATCGATCGAACAACAGTTTGATACTGGGTTTTGGTCATAGTAAGAAATTGTTTAAGAAAATGTGAGACATCATATTTTTTTCCTAAGCAAATAAACTCATGTACATCTAGAAAAGTCATCAATAAATGTGACATAATATCGGTGTCCAGACATAGCAGTAACAGGAGATGGATCCCAAACATCAGAGTGAATTAAATCAAACGCAACAACAGATCTGTTCATGCGAGAAATATAAGGCTTACGACAATGTTTCGAAAGCTCGCAAATTTCACATTTAAACTGAAAGTGTTTACATGCATTAATCAACGAAGGAAATAACGAACAATGATACTGAAAGTTGACATGTCCCAAATGAGCATGCCACAAATGTAAGTCTTTAAAAGAAAAGGAAATAGGAAAATAAAAAATAATAGAAGAGACAACTCGAATAATAGGATCTGGTGGTTGAAGGGGAGGTGAATCGCCAAAGTAGTATAGTCCATCCCGCTCATACCCTCTGCCAAAAATCCTCTTCGTACGACGGTCCTGCAAAAAATAACGATCAGCCAAAAAAATGACAGCACAATCTAGAGCTTTGGCTAAGCGACCAACAGATAAAAGGTTCATAGCAAATTTAGGCAAATGAAAAACAGAGATAAGAGTAATTTTAGGAGACAGTTGTATAGTCCCTCTACCGCTCACAACAGTTCGAGAACCATCAGCTAACTGTGCCGAACCTTTAACAGGTTCCAATGGTGTAGAAAAAACTGATAACTCATCAGTCATATGATCATTTGCCCAAGAATCCAAAATCCATATAGGTGACTCAGTACGAATATGAAGTGCAGTGGGAGTACCTGAGGCAGTGGAGGTAGGAGGATCAGAGATAGGAGCAATAGCAATAGTAGGAATCTGCTGAGATATAAGACGAGACACCTGAACATGTAAAGCTGCTACTTGAGAGAGGACAGATGACTCGGCCAAATTATTGGTGGCTACAGTACTATTAGCTACCGTTACCGATCTAGTAGGTATATTAATCTTCTTCTAGAATTGAGTGCGTAACTCGGGATGAAGTTTCCAACAAGTATCTTTGATATGACCATTGTTCCTACAATGATAACAAAATTTCCTCCTAGCTGGAGGACGAGAACTAGAGAAACCACGAGCACCAAAGGTCATCTGATCATTATTACTAGCAGTGGGAGGGATGGGAGTCGGGACCGAGATAAGACGTCGACGCTTATCTCCATCAATCATGGCAAAGGTCTTAAGCAAGGATGGTACAGGAGAGGAATTAAGGATTTGGGTACGAAGTGACTCAAATTCAAGCTTAAGCCCCATCAGAAATGCATATGTGTGATGACGATCTAGCCTCTTGACTGCTACATAAGCCATTGTCCCAAAGTCACTGACTGGTTCATATTAAGCCATCTCATCTCACCGTACACGTAAATATCCAAAAAATTGAGCAACATTCAATTCAAGTCTCTCCTGATTGGCATTAGCAATCTCCTGACACAACTCAAAATGTCGAGCCTCATTCCTTGAATGGGCATACATGGCAGTCAAAACATTCCACAAATCGACAACCGTCTCATATACATAAACATATTATAGACCGAAGACTCCATAGATCCAAACATTCATACCAATATCAAACAGTTATTAACATCCCACTGGGCTTCCTTTGCATCGTCATCTTTAGGGAGAAAAACACGTCCTTGAAGCCAAAGACTCTTTCCCCGTCCACCAAGAAATAACTTCAACGATCGAGACCAAGCAGCAAAATTTCGTCCATTTAAAAGAACACTAGTAACTCTTCCACCGGACACAGGATGATCTGGCTTAGCAACAGCCGTAACAGCAGCATTTGAAGATTCATACATCACGAATCCAAGAAAGCAATACAAATTAACATCCGATGGAGAGATGAAGAAAGATTGAACATGACCGTCTATATCATGAAAAAGTCACCAAATGAGCGACCAAACTGTGGTTTAAGCCACAACAATCCAAAAAATACAGAAAATCCTAGGTCTGGTCAGCACACAGCCTAAGAAAACCCAACCACTTTGAAAAAACAAAGCTGGAAATAGTAAAAAAAGAGCTCTGGCGGCCGGCGACTGGGCGGCGGCGGGTGGAGGCGACCGGCGCGAGTGGCGGTGGTCGGCGCTGTCTGGTGGTTGTGGCAGTGATGGGTGACAGATTAGGGTTAGGGTTAGGCTCTGATACCAACTAGAAAGTTAAAAAAGTTATATTGATCAATAAAATTTAGATAATACATGGGGTATTTATACACATGGATAATAAAGTTAAAAATACTAAAATATCCTTAAATACCAGAAAAGTAGCAAAGATAATCAATATTATCCAACAAAATTTAGATACATAGAAAATTCTCATACTCTTTGGCAAATAAAGATATTTCAATAAAATATTTATGTTTCTTATGAAAGGAATTTTCTTATCTTCTTTTGTAAATTTACATGTTACAATACAAGATTTATGTTTATTGTAGAAGAAATTCATGTAGAGACATATATATGTAGAGTTTGCTTATATATAATCCATGAAATTGAGTTTTTGCTGTTTTCAACTTCAAGGACATTGTAAATTAATTCATCCGTCCTTTCTTCTTTGTATCTCTCTGAAGACCCTTGATAAATGGAAATTCTCAACATCCAGACCATCTTTTGGATAATGCTGATTCCGCAACATCAAAACTCGGGATGGAGAGGGCTCAAAGAGAATCATTTTTGTTCCGGTCATTATTAGCTAACAATGCACGGTTAGCATTTGGCTCTGACTGCCCAGTAAGCATTTTGATGCTCCATGATGTTTCTGTTTTAGGCATACAGTTATGCTTCTTAAACTCGGGCTGGGTATGTCATTAAAAATTGAATATTAAATAAATAGATCACTCTTCTTTTCTCAGGTTTCAGACACCAATCCTTTAAGTGCTGTGAAGACTGCAATGAGAAGGATACCTTCGGGTTGGGAGAGTGCTTGGATTCCATCTGAGTGCCTTACATTGGCTGAAGCATTAAAGGCGTAAGCAATACCTTCATCTATGTTTTCAATTACAATCTAAATTGTAAGTTTGATTCTGTTGGAATGTTATCTCACATCGCCTACACTTGCCCATTCTGTGCTAGTAATAAGACTCTAGTACCCCTCTCCTTCACACCTAGGTTTTAAATAGTGATGGGGCTGGGGCTTTCAACTTGGTACAGATCTTAGTTGGGTCTTTGTTTGTGCCGTTTTAGTTCAGTTTTTTGTCCACTTAGTCCGGATTGTTTGATCTATTACTTAGTTCTGCTATCGTGCTGTGGTCCAGGATGATGTGTTTGGAATATTGTCCCACATCGCCTAGACTTGTTCATTCTGTGCTAGTTATAAGACTCTAATTCCCCTCTCCTTAACACCTAGATTTTAAGGAGTGATCGGGTTAGGCTTTTCAACTTAGTATTAGAGCTTGGTTGGACCTTTGTTTGTGCCGTTTTGGTTCGATTATTTGTCCGTTTAGTTCGGATTGTTTGGTATGCTGCTTAGTTCGGCTACCGTATTGTGGTCTAGGAGAGTGTGTTGGAATGTTATCCCACATCGCCTAGACTTATCTATTATAAGCTAGTAATAAAGTTCTAATACCACTCTCCTTAACACCTAGATTTCAAGGAGTATTGGGACTTTTCAACTGATTCTAAATTCGATATGTACTTATCTGTACTTGGATTTTATCCTATATATATATTGCCAAGTATTGTCCATTTGTCCTACATAGACAAATAATTAGACAAATATATATAATCATTGTACTAGTTGTTAAATAATTAGACAACTATTTACGTTTTTTACTATTCTTAGTCAAAAGTAGACAAAAGGAGGCATGTAAAATGTTTTTACTTTTGTAGAATAGAATAGTTCAGGTAAGTGATGAGTTTCCGGTGAACTCCATTTTCCTTAGCTATAAATAGGCAGTCTCTTCCATTTGTGAATCAAAACTCGTTTTACAATCCTTACTATTTGAGAGCTAAAACCTATTTTGTGAACAAAGTTTTCTTCTTCTACTCTTTTGTAAATCTTTTTCTCTTTTTCCTAAATTAGTGAGCGGGAGCACTAATTTATTGTTGTCAATAAACTCTGTTTGTGTAAGTATTTAATCTTGCACCATAATACAGTTTTTGTAATTACTGTTTGTTAATACAGTTTTATTGAATTACACACATATATATTGCCAAGTATTGTCCATTTGTCCTCCATAGACTCCTATTAGATATGACGAACAGTTTTGGGATGGCTTGTGGGTGAAACAAATTTCTTTTTTAAGCAAAAAGAAATTTTTTTATTCTATCAAAAGAGGAAATGAAATTGTTAAAGTTTTATAGGGATTTTAATTAGACAATTGAAAACCCTAATGGTAAATAATATGCAAAATGATGTCCGAATTCACTTATATTTTGATTGTAGCCATCTTGAATTTTGATGTTGTTTTGTACAACCCGGAATTGTTATGTACATTTTCATTGGATTACCAAATTGGAAACCAATTTAATATTTGTTAAAAGATTCAGACAGTCTGACATTCAATTAATAAATTTCGGTCCTCGTAAGTTTCGGGCATATATTAAAGATGAGAATGTTTTATATTTTGGTCTATAATTTTCCAATCAATTTAATCTCTTAAACTTTGTACTTCTTTGAAGATTGCTGCTCCTTTCTAATTTACCCTGTAAATTGGTGCTTCTGCTAAGATAGCTTTTTACATGTTCAATATTGCAGGCATACTATTTCCGGTGCCCATGCTTGCTTTCTTGACGGTGAAGTTGGATCTTTATCCCCAGGAAAACTGGCAGATTTTGTGATACTGTCAACAGATTCATGGGAAAAATTTGCTGCAGGTGGATCTGCATCAATTGAAGCAACATATGTGGGTGGTGTACAAGCCTATCCTTGAAAGCGTCTAAATCATGAATCTCATTCATTCAGAATACTAAGTTTTTAAAAGATAATTAGAGGCAGCTTCTTAAACGTGATGGTATTTGGATTATCCTCTTACTGTAACTTTTACCTCTTTACAATTGAAAATATGCATCTATAATCAATAAAACGTTCTGAATCTAGTATTGTTTGAATGTTCTGAAGTTGGAGTTCTGTTCTCGTGTGCATGATATGAAGAGAGGAACTCGATTTTTTTTTTAGGAAATCTGGTTTTAGTTCTAACGTCATTAATCAAAATGTCAATGTTGTAAGGAGAAATTCTCATAGTGTACGGTTTTCTGATTGACTACTATTCCTCCGAACCTATTTTGGTCTTGGGGCTAAAAGTGTAAGCTAAAGCTACAAATTTGCTTTTCATGCGGTGAAAGGCGAGATCGCCTGCCAGGCTACAGTCAACATCAGTGGCCATGTGTTCAAGGAGAAATTATAGAGATGGTCAGTGATATCCGCTTTATTTAAATTTCAACGGTTTAGCTGTTTTGATTTAAAAAGTATAATACAAAAATAAGTTTATTTTTTTATTTTCATCTTGAGCATATTTAAACTGTTCAAATTTGATTCATCAAGGGTTTCTCTATCATCATGGAGTTGAAAAAGAAAACTGAAAATCTATGAAAGATTGTTAAATACTTATTAAAAATAAGGATTAATATCATAAGACCTCCTTGTAGTTTGCTCCTATATCAACTTACTCCCGAAAAAAAGGTTAGAGGGTCAATTAGGAAGGAAAAATAGTTTATGAGAATAAGTTGATATTAAGATAAAATATAGAGGGTCTATGATTTTACTCTTAAAAATAAATTATAAACATTGAATTGAATTTAGTTATTAACATTCAATATTTTATCCTTTAATAAAATCATTCAATAGTTTGTAATACATAATATCAACAATTATATTATAAAAGAAATCATCATCCAATTTCATTCTTTTTTTGACACCCATAATACTTTAGTAAATATTTTTTTTTCAAATATTAGTTAGTCACAAATGTTTACTTTCAGTTTAATGAGCTATACGTTAATTAATATGGTGTTTGTCATACTAAACTGAAAATCATACTAATTATACTAATTAGTCTAAACTTATTACCATGTCAAATGTAGAACGATATTAATTAGTATTACTGGTCCTGCCTTCTAGTACGGGCTTAGGATGCCAAACAAAAGTACCGTGTGGACCACACATTATCTCCTACTCTGTCTACTGTTATAAGATAAAAGTTGATACTTGACTTCCAAAATGGTTAGTCTTAGGCGTGTTTTTCTATCTGATATATGATATATGATGATCGCGAGACTCTTTAACTTCTGTAGAACTTGGAATTGGAACCTCTGTTACATAGAGTGTATTACTATAGTATTGTACAAGTATTGAAAAGGTTTAGATTTGAGTTTTTTCTTTCTATCAATTAGAAAAAAAAATCATCTATAAATCTCATATCACCCATTTATATTATGCTTGTACAAATTCCGATAACTATATGAAGAGTTTCTCTGAGCTGTTTCTTTTATTCAAAATGCTAAAATCCCAGAGAATTTGCACCTCTGGGAGCAAACAAAACTTGGATACAAAAAGAATTTTGATTCAATGTAGGTTCTTCTTCCCTTTGGTTAATTCATTTACAAATTGGAAAGGCTTGGTTACATCTCTCTCATCTATAATCTTCTAAAGTATGTCATATAATTCTAAACTATCAATTTTAGAAGAGATTTTGACAAATTGTCAAAAAATACATTGCATAATTACGAAAGCTTGTGTACCTGGCGGCTCGTTTTTACACCAATGGTCGTTTTCAATGGCCAACATGTAACCCTCAATCGTAAAGCTCGTTTTCCTCCCATAACGATCTGACTGTACACGAGTGGTCGGCCACTAGCTCCGAGTTGAAGATTCTGAGTCAGTCTAATCCTGATCAAGTGTCTTCCACAAAAATTTTGAAGATGAAATCTCGAAAACGTCTAGAGTATTGTTTAGGATCAACAGCAGAGATCGAAGTCGCGTCATATTGAAATGACTTGTAGGCGTGTTCAAGCTTCTTGCTGATATCGTAGTCTTGTAATATGTCAATAATACCAAAGAAGATGATAACATCATATGACTCTCCTGTGGGTTCTCCAACTAGTTGAGCCTCACTATCTGCTCTTCTCATTGTCCTTTCCGCCTTTGCTGGCATGTTTATACCTAATCTAATGGAAGCCCACCTGTGGAACCAATTTATTTGAAACGAGAAAAAAGAGAATTTAGATTTGTGTTTATTAGAATTCGAAGCAAAATGTTGTCATAATTCACAAAATGTACCTGTTAGGGTCAAAAAGATTGTCCCTGTCTGCTCGAGAAAGGCGAGGAGTTGGTTCGTTTTCAGAGTCACCATTTCCTGCAAAACAAGTTCAAAACATATTGTATCTGTTCATAAAAGATGCTTGGAAGAATTACGAATTGGAAAAGAGAGAATTCGTTAAAGATGAATATCAGATAGTAGGAGAAAGTAGATACCAGAATTACGGCTATCAGGCGTTCGTGGTTCCCTAGAGGAAGTTTCTCGAAAATGAAGGCCAACTAATAAACTGTAATCCATAATCCTCTCCTGTTCAAGAAAATCGCAGTCCCTGTCCACTTGCCTGTGTGAAAGTAAGGATTTAACTTACAAAGCAAGATATCGAACAAAACTCAAAAAACATCATCTTTAGAACGCTTCCGAATTTTGAGTCTCGCTATTAAAAGCTAAACTCCAATTTGATTAAAAGACCTCTCGTCAGATAGTTTTTAACCAAATTTAAATCCAAAATGGTTTGTGATATTTCGGTCTCATGAACAGTCAGATAATCTATATAGAGAAAACATATGTAGTCTGGGAAACAAATTTTTATTTAGTACACAGTAGAAGGAAATAGACATGAGCTCTCAATGGATGAAAACAGCAGTCACTATGACGAGTGGAAAGGAAAAGAAAGACGTTATGTGCTATCGCCAAGGATGAAGTAGTTCCCCTGTAATCTCTAGTATCTTCGTATAACCAAGTAAAAGAATATAGGAAACGCTAAATAAGTATATATGAAAGATAAGGGACAGTGAAAATTCAACAATACAGACCAATAAAAATAAAATAACTATATAAAGGAGTAACATAATTGAAGAAAGCAAAGAATTCCACCTGCAAAACTCTTGGAACCAAATCCTTTGTAATCGGAATATGTAATTGAGATCAAGATCTTTAAGGGTCGTCGTTGCATCAATCTCAGCCTCAGGTTTATCAGTTGTACGGCCATGGGAAGAACCTTTCAGGTCAAACCGTCTGTGAATGACATATTCAGAGCAAAACAGATTTCCCATTATGACAAACCGCACCTGCCATTCACAAAAATCTGTGAATTTTAAAGAATATCACTGTTCTTATTACTGCTTTCGAGTTTTTTTCATTTGTCAAAGTAATGCTTCCACACCTCTTCAGTACCTTTTTTTGTGCCGTCCCAGTTAACTTAACACAATGAAGACCGTAAAATTTGGTTACTAGAGTGTTCTCAAAGGCTCGAACGTGATTGTAATAGGCTGGAAGCATCCTCAGGAGAACCTGCAATGATCTTGGCCTGTTCAGATTGGCTTATTCAACTCAGGGAACTGTATCTATCTATTCAAATAAAAATCCAGAAATAATTCGCAAAAGAAGCCAGCTACAGCAGCTAAATTAGTAAAACTCAAACTAATAGAAGAAACATCAGAAGGTATTACTATGATTGTTCATTATATTCTGAAAATAACCATCAGTCTGCTAGAGAGGGAAAAACCAATGGTTTGAGGAAAATAAGTTAAATCAGTGACATGAGGAGATTTCGGAACCCAAAAAACTTCAGACAGAATGTATATAGTTTAGGAGGTATTTTTAAATTTGGAGTGATGAGCAAAAGAGAAGAAAAACAATTTGTTTACCTTGACTTCGGCCTTCTTCATGGTTTTGATCATGTATCTGTCATCATGGGTTAAGTAAAAGAAGCTTCCACTTTTCCCAGGGGACGAGAGCTCTCGAAGGGCATCATTCCCACATATCGATAGCATGTAATCAGCTGGATCCACCTTGAACAATTTCCTAAGAGTCCTGAAAAACATTAAATTTAGCAAATCATCTAACTCTCTATCATTCAAATTGGATATAACAAAAGGTATATAGTAAATACGTGCGTAAAGTGCCAGACTTCAGACATTTTACCGATTAAACAAGAAGCCGTATACTTCTATTACAGCTTAACAATCACTGTAGGAGTCAAAGTGGCCTTTCTCAAAATATTTTCCCTACGGAATTGCATCTCCAATAGCTTTTACATTACTAGCATCATTTGGGAACTTATACCAACAATTTAGATAGAATACAAACTTCTGAGGCTCAATCTAAATTAATATGACATGAACCACAACTTAGAATCAGCTCGCTCCTTCCCATATTGAAGAGATGCAAGAAAATTTGATTTATCTTTCAGAAAGAGGACTTTTCATTGTAAAATGATAAAAAAGTAAAGCTTTAGTCCTACCTGAAAACTACAGGACAGTAATCCTTCCATCTGAAGTCGCAAGATTGATGAGGTGGCGTATATTTGGATCCCTCCGGTGGAAATTTTGTCCAAACTTTTTCCTTGGGATCAAATGCAGAAGACTTTAGGTCTAGAGACGTAGATGGCGCAGGTCTCCCAACAGAGTGTCTGCGCAATGCAATAAAAAGTCGATATTACTAAATAGAGATTATGATAATCGATAGAAATTTTGGAATTTATAGACTTCGGAGAGAAATTTGTCATACTTATTCAGAGTCTGAAGTGAACCAATTCGTAAGAAACCGAGTTTCAAAGACTTAAGCTTAACAAGAAACTTATAGTTCTTTCAGATATATATTGAACACTTAACGTGTATTTGCCTTCACAAACCTCTACGTCATTTTTAGAATTAATCAGTTCAGAATTTCAAGTAAGTTCTGCACCAAGAACTATACTTCAAAATGTTATCATATATAACACGAAGAAATGCAATTTCAATGAGTTACAAAAAATATATAATTCCAATCACGAAAAAACAATTCCAGTGACATGATCAGGATCAAAAACATTGTAACACATGATACTGCGAAACGGAGAATAAAACCGAAAGAGAAAGGAAAATAAGTCAGAAATTATTAACACCTGATCCCCAACTGCAGATTTAGCATAAGGTCATAATTCTTATGGCCTTTGGAGATTGTTATACCCTGTCTCTTTACCGACCGTATTCTCAATTGCGGTGGTCTATTCGGTTTAGTATCTGAATCTTCAAGCTGAAGACTCCCCAATCCTTCCACTCCATTTCTTGAACTCCAATCATATTGATTATCAGGGTTAGATTCATGACTATAATTGGTGACTTTACCGTCAACAGACATTCTCCTTGGCCTCACACTCCCATCATATCCTTTCTTATAAATAGGCTGTTTCTGCAAATACTCTCCCTCAGTCGCAGACCAATTTAGCATTTTCTGTGAAGGATAAATCAAAACCTTTTCGCCTGGACATATCTTGCATTCATTCAAATCCACAGAAAACACCTCCTGAGGATCCCAATTCAAATTATCCCCCATTGACCCAGATGGATAATAAGTCCCACTTTGCTCTTTTGGATCCTTACTCCAAACACCAACGTAGAAACTCCCATCACACCATCGAAAGGTCCCGTTCCCTTTCGGCAACCCGTCTTCCCAATAACCGTCGTAACGGTTTCCGTTGTTCCAAATCATTGTTCCATTTCCATTGATCATCCCATTCCTCCATTGTCCAATGTAATGATTCCCGTTTTTCCATTGATACCTTCCGTGCCCATTTTGCAATCCTCTTCGCCATTCGCCTTCATAGTAATCCCCATTGGCGTAGCTCTTAGTCCCTTGACCATGCTTCATATTCATCACCCATGAACCTCTATATGTATCCCCTGAAGAACCAGTGTAAGTACCTTTACCATCCATGAATCCGCCTTTGAAATCGCCTTCATAGGTGGCTCCAGACGGCCAACTGAACTTTCCCTTCCCCATTGTCTTACCCTTATACCATTCACCCACATACATACACCCATCTGTCCATAAGTATTTTCCATGGCCATGAGGAAGATTATCGACCCATTGGCCGGTGTAGAAGTCGCCACTAGGGAGGACTTTCTCGGCGTGGTAAATTTCACCAGGGCCAGGCTCGTCGTCTGCTGGGGCTACAGACATTGTTGTAAATATACTGTTTGCCCTCTTTTTAGCTGTGGCTTGTGATCTTCTTACGGTTGCTTCCCACGCCTTCACAATGCCGCCACCTTGTTCTTTGCTCATTCTCTCTCTAAAACTTTCTCTATTTCTCTCCCTACGCCCCTCCTCTCCCCTCCTCACACTCCTCTTTCGTTTTCACCTCCATTCCCCAAAACCCAGATGAGAAAAAAAAACAAAATCCCTTCTATTTCTAACTATTTGATTCTTTTTTCTCTGTTTCAATGTATAATCTTCAAAAGCAAAAGGGAACCCATTACTGCAACAAAAACCCAGAATAGTGAATGTAAGGGAATCAGGGAAAAGCAAAAACACAAATTCTGTCTTTGTTTTTTGTGACATTCAATTGTTTTTGTTTTGAGATCCTTTCCTACTTCTGTGCAAATGGGGTATTTCTCAGAATTTGAAAAAAAAGAACAAAAGAAATGGAAAGAAAAAATGGAGCTGTAAGATTGATAGGGAAAGCAAAAGGTTGTTGGTACCAATGACTAGCCTTTTTCTCTGTTTCTGTTTTTTTTTCTTTTTTTTTTCTTCGTTTGGTTGGGTTTGAATTGAACCATGAGATTCTAACACATTCTATTTTGACAGCGGAATTGGCTCCTAAAACTACTAACAGACCTAACAGTTGGAGGGAGGGGAGAAATGATAGTCATCATGTTTCTTCTTTTGCCATTTTTAGTATCTTACTGCTCTTACTAGTTCTACTTGATGATGACGGATAAAGAAAAATATTTATTTAAATCATCCAATTTCTCTTTTTTCATAATATGAATTAATACAGTTATTTAAGCATCATATTTATATACGTGAAAAGATATGAGTTTGTGTCCTATTTATTTTAATTTCTCTTAGAATTGGTAATTCTAATAAAAAAGACATATTGCAAGTCAATTTATTAATATGAAGTCTTGAGTTTAAATGTAAGAGTCTTTCATTTAGGTCTCTATTGATCTCAAATAAATAATGTCACGTTTAAGAAATCCGTTTTATTCTTTTATCAAGGTTACATATATTACGGGAAATAAAAACATTACGACTCGAACTCACATATTATGATGTATCAAAACTTAGATTAAGTAGAAAAATATAACAATTACTAAAGGACTATCAAAGTCAGTTTTCTGGAATGAAATTTTGTGAACATTGTGAGTCATTTTATTAGAAAGTACCATTTATATTTCACAACAAGTCAAAATGTTTTTTTATCAACTTCAGAAAATTTAATAACAAAACAACCAAAAAGCCAAGGAGGGTATTGCTTGCCTTGAATTACAGATTTGTTTATATCAACAAACTTCCAAATATCAACAGGCACATAAGAAATATTTAAACATCCATAATTTTGACTATTATTATATTTACATATAGCATCAGCAATTGTATTAAAATTATTATTTATTTAAACAAGTTCAAAATACTGAAAATTATTAATGATGATTAATTCATCAATTTATCAAATAAAATGTGATTTGAGTTTTACTCGTTCTATGTAAAACAATAATATTCCATAACACATGTTTAGCTATATTAATTAATAATCTTAATATTTACTACCCAACTACCACTTGTATGGTGGTATAAAACTCACTTAATTCCCTTTCTCCTTGTAAAAAACTCATTAATAAAACATGTGTTATTAATTCAACGTCGATCAAGTAATTGATTAAATTTGGAGTGATCAAGTGACGTGAAAATCATTTATAGGTTACTTTATTAAATTATTTTCATGAGTTATCAAACACCAACATATAAATAATTGATATATCGTTTGATCACTTAAAATTTGATTAATTATTTAATTACTGTAAAATTATTCGTAAAACAAATATAATTTTCCCTTAATTATTTTGGGTAAATAAAATATTTTTTAATTAGGAATGGAAGATGTTTCTTCGTGGTATCAATTAAGAGAAGTTTATTTACAGACGTGCAGCCTGCTTTCTCCCCTAAACATGGTCAAATCCAACCCTAAACCCTATAAGGGACCAACAAAAATGTGTTGGCTGAATCAAAAGCTAACACGTGTCCTAATTTCAGACAAGTCACTCATTAATGGATGATGAGTTTAATACTTCTTACACCCGCCATTTTAGTTTAATACTTCATTGCATATATGACATTTGACCAAAATTTATTACTGATTTCTTTTAATTTTAAATTGATCTCTCTCTAAAAATTAAAATTGTTTTTAATAAAAAATACTTTATAATTTGAAAATTAAAGTTTTTAATTCAAAATTTTTTATTTAAAACTTGAAACTTGTATACATTCAAGCACACTATCTGAATTGTACTACAATTCATAGCAGTATTTAACTATTTTTGTCAAATAATATTAGCAATGAATGATTGAATACATGTATATTCACGCTTGCACATTGTATATTCTAAATGTTAGTTAAATTATTCTTTTATGATGGTAATATTTTTGAAGGCTTTGAAGTTGATAAATGAATAGAAATGAGTAGTTCAGTTCGGTTTGATTTTTAACTAATAATCAAACTGGATTGAAATTTTTGGTTTAGCAATACATAGAGCAGGCATAAATTTATAAACACATAAGTTACAAAACAATGTTATATTCTATCAATTCTTTAATGAATTCTAGAATCACATCCTTACAAGATTCAAGATTTGTGTCCACTAGCTAGAAGAGTAACCTATCCATACTTTTGTCAAGCCTCATAAAACCATACCTCTTCCATGGACTCTTATACATAAAATATAATCAATTACTATCCTTTTAAACACCCTTAAAATATTTTGTCAATGACTTGTACTTGCCAGAAATTATCGAAATTTCTTTCTTTGAAAACTACGGGAGTGACAAAGTATTTTAATTAAAGTAATGGTGAGGTAATTATTTTTCCTTAATACTACTGGGCATGTAATTTGTCACTTCAGATATTCAATAATATTATTATGAATTGAGGTGATATGTATACTCGTATATCATATATAATGAATAAATAAATAGATCAAAATATAATTCTATATCAAATATATACATATTAGTGTCACGCTAAATATGTTATACGTGTAATCTCATAATATAGATTTTTTAAAACATTTTGTATGTGACACACTATATTTTATCTAACCATTGTTATTTTTTTTAGTACTCTTTGGCCAAGTGATCTTCTACATTTTCTTTGTATTTGGAATCGTTTTTTTTTCTTTTTATGAAAGTCCAAGAAAAAATGCTTATTAATTTGTTTTTGAATTAAAAAAATCAAAGGCTAAAACATAATTTGAGACAAATCACTCCCACACTAACCATTGGTGTTTGGTCATTCTCTTGATCGAGATGATATTTAATTACATTTAATCTTTATCTCTTTTTTATGTGAAATGAGTATATGCAGAAATCACCCCACTTATAATATCTACAGCTTATCCTATATTTATGCCGCGGTCAAAGCTTAAGTTTATTATGCGTGATAGAGTCCCGAAATAGATGCATAAGTCTAACAAATAAATATGATGATTCAAACTCATGTCATAGATATATTAGCGTGAAGTCGAATCTTAATATTGAGTAAATTACTCATGCGATAAACCTAACCTGAATAAACTCTTCTAATAGCCATGATAACAAGAATTCTTTTCCCTTTTCCGTTTATTTTCTAATTATTTATATAGTTTGAGGCTGTTGAATGGCATAAGAGTTTTGGATTTAATTAATAATTTATTTACCACTCATACTATAACAGACAAATGGATTAATATGAAATTGAGTAGAAATAATTTGTTATCATTGTTGAATAATTTATTTTTATAACACAATTCAAATAATTAATATTTCTAATTACATTGGCCTTTTCTGTGTTTGAGTCACTTCTATTGCCCTTTGCAAGCCTTGAAGAAAGAAAGAAAATATAAAAGAAGAGAACTGTCTAAGGGAGTATGTGCATTGGAAGGATTGATTGTTTAAAAAACTAGGTACTTTGTCATGCTCTCTCCGATGCATTATTTGTCTTATTTTAATTTTATATTACTGGTAAGCTTCTTTACTAGATGTCTTAACAAAAAAAATGCCTTCTAACGAGATGAAGAGTTTGTTCTTATCTCCTATTTATATTGGAACTTAAATTAATTATTGCTTAAACTGATTTGTACGAAGTAATAGACTTAAAATAGGTGTAAATTAAATATAGCTATAATCTCAAGGAAAAAAGTGCTTATGAATTTTTATAAAAATTTGACGATATCATTAATTAGAATTAAATTATCCATTTTAAACTTGACCGTTCTTTTTTCATCTGTATTATAAAATTAATTATTTGTTTGTAATTTTTATGTGATTATATTTATGTAACATTTAGTATATTGAAAAAAATAATGTACGTATAGAGTTGAGCACCGCTCTAAAACTTAATTAACATGTTCAATTGGAGAATGCACTTAATATTAAGTAAACGGAAGGAAATTATGTGAACGATTGACAATTAATTAAGTAGATTATTGTTATTTGTAATTTTACTCTTTGTTCTTATTTTGATTAGTTTACATTTTACATTGAAATTGAACCAAATTAAGAAATGAAGTTGTGTACATTTTATATCCCATTCCTCGTTGTTTTTTGAGATTAAAATAAGTACTACTAAATAAAGGTGGTGAAAATGAATGGTAAATAGAAACTAGGTAAAAATAAAAACATTTAATCTCGAAACCATGCATGACTATTGGGTAGTGCGACATCCATGTAATTTATGTCGCCATAAAATGAATTATTGCTATCATTTGATTTGAGGAATTATATATTGTAGATACCTCAATCCTATAGTAACCAATGGTGAATCCCCATAATAGATTCTAAAAAGTCATCTTTTGTAATTGAAATGGACAGATTGTCCTTCCACTAGGTGCGAAAAGACAAAGGGTGTTGTATTGTCAACATAAATAGGGGCAAATTAATTGTTAATTCATAGGAAACAAATAAACATTATAGACAAAAACCACACTTGCACCAAATTCATGTTTCTCATTTCCACACTAACCTTTTTTTACTATAGGTTGGAAAATTAATTAGGCTAAAATAAGATATAAGTAGAAATTAGATTATTATGGTCGGTATGAAAAAAGGGATAGAGTTTAACGGGAGAATATAGATTTAGATATCACATCTAATATCTAACAGTTTAAATTTATTCATTTTTTTCATTTGTCTGTTCAACTCATATGAGTTGTTCATGTCAGTTTTTTTTATTTTTAAAATAATCTCATAAGCAATTCCGTTACGTTCGTTTAGTTCATTCGTCCATGTTAATGACAATAGAAAATATGAAAACCTCAAAAAACTTGAGATTTCACCTACTCTTCAAACTAATATAAATTAAAATGTATGGAATCACTTTCTTCTATTCTCATTATCTCTCATTTTATTTCTTAAAAACCACAAAATGATTTCTTGGGGATTGCTTAATAAAGTATTTTTGACTATAGAGGTACATGCATGGCTTGATAAAATGAAAAATGGGTGAGAAGGCTATGTTTATTACTTTTCCAGCTTTGCTACTAAGTGTACAATGTGGAGATTAAAAGAGCTATCTACAACGATTTTATATAGTATCAAATGAAACAAATTGGATATTCAATATGATTTATCTAAGATTTTGCAATAACAAATCATGATACTACACCCCATTATTGATTAATCAATGAGTGAATTATCAGAAGTATGGTGTGAGCCTTAGCAATGCCACACCCGGAAACTTATGTTAGATGCTTAGGCAAATGTGTGTGCCTGCACGTTCTTATGTAGTTTGAGCTGAGTGCCAAGCACGCTCACTAAATGGATGAATGCAAAAGCAGAGCCAACTATCTATAATATGTTAATTAATGAGTCAAATGTCTCTTGGATTGGATTCCAAATGATATTTGTAAAGCCTTATTTTAACTTGTAATTCTTTATTTGATACACAAATTCTTCCATTTTGGCATTCATTTTAGTGATACATTTGGTTAATAGCTATCTTTTTCATAAACTACATTCCATTAATTAGCATCACTATTATCTCAAAAGAGAGAAACAATTCTCCCGTGGAGAAAATAATCGTGACTTTCAATCAACAATTGAAACGTGTAAATAGAAAAACATAAGCAATTCTATGAAACAATACCTCAAATCATTATCAATGTTATGGCACTCTTGACTTATTACGTTTGGAAAATAAGAGATTCGGATAATGAAATTTCAGAGATTTGAGATAGTAAAACGATTGCATCTTGTATATTCAAGTTAGCGATTCAAAATGTTACTTAAGACGTATATTCAAAATTCAAAAAGAAAGATTACATGTTCGCATTGAAATTTTGGAAGGTGGAATTGACACATTTGTACCAATTAATGTAATCTGTCGAATAATATTAGGCAGGACAGATATTGGAAGAGAATGCGGTAGGAAGAGGACATGAAGCTGTTGTGTAATAGTTAGTTAATCTACAGAGGGTATAAACATGGATTGGTATTCCACAAGTATATTACAGTAAAAATTTAGTGAGGAGATTTGGTTCATAATCGCAGTACGTAAGAGTTTGTACACGAATACTAAACAAACATTAAGGGGTCGTTTGATATAAGATTAAGAGTAAATGATTTCTAAAATAAGATTGTAGGAATGTATATGTCCGCCAAGTTAAAATTACTTTATTTGTTAACACTTGAGAATGTTATGATTTGATTGTGAATGTTAAATTATTTTATTTGTTTTGATGGAATGTGGAAATGAATGTTATAAATATAATGATCAATTTTCAATTTTACCCTTAAACTAAATTATATTTATGTATGACTTATTAATTATTTACTTCATGGTTTATTTAATTTATCAATGCACAATACAATTGTTAATTTATTTATTTCTTAAAATTAAATATTTTTTTTACTATTTTTAATTTTTTTTGCTAAAGAAATATTTGTTGGAAAAGGTTGAGAAAAATAAAAGAAAAATAAGAGGAAAAGTTGTGTGTGAATGAAAGTGTAAAACAAGTGTGGGAAATTGTCCCACATTGAAAATGTGAAAGAAACTTTGTGAGATTTATAAGCCCAACACACCCCAAGGGTTACACCACATTTTATGGAGAAGAGATGACCTAGATGGCACATGATCCTCTCCACACACGCACGCGCCGCCACAATCTGACCGGCACGACCTGGCCTGGTGCGGCTCGGTCTAGTCAAAGGATTAAATTTTTGGTGAAATTTCCTCTTCAATTTTTTTGGAGATGAGACCTTTGAATTTGTCAAAGCAGTTTAGCTCCAAAGTTCAAGTGCTTTGAAATTGTCAAAGCAGCAAGGCTCGACGATCGCAACAACTTAGCTTAACGTCAATGCTGAGATATTTTGCACGTTGCAACTGTCTTACTTGGAGATCATACAGTCCCCCTCTAAAAATAGAGGTGCTAGAGAGATAGCAAAAACACTGCTCTCAACACACTGCTTGTTGCTATAGAGAAATCACACTGCTATTTCATTTTCATTGAGTTAGAGAGCGAATATACTAAGAGTTCTGTCAGAGATTGAGAGACTGGTTGTTGTTCTCAATATGAGATTGTTGTATCCTACAGAGACAATCGTCATAGTCTCTAAGAACCGTGTGGAGGATGAATACTGTCTTTAGGACATTGCAACCATGCAACCTCAATCTGATTTTTCATCGTTCATTATTTAATTTATCGGTTGTCTTAATGTTAATTTACGAGTTGTAATCATTCGCCGTTTGAATTTTTTTATGTTGTAATCAACAATTATTTCAGTTGTAATTGTTCTCAGTAATATTTTGGTTATGCAAAAATTGTGCTCCATTTTCATCGACAATCTAAAGACAATAACAATGGAGCAAACCCCCGCAATCAAAGCTGTGCATGCTGAGAAGCCAGAAAAATTTAAAGGCGAAGATTTTAAGCGTTGGCAACAGAAAATGGTATTCTATCTCACTACCTTGAACCTTGCACACCTTCTAAATGAAGACTGTCCTGTTACACCAAAGGATAAATAGACCAAAGAGACCGAGTCTGTGAAGGAAGTATGGATTCACTTTGATTTTCTGCTGAAAGTACATCCTTTCGGTCTTGTAGACAGTTTGTATAATGTCTACTCATTGTTAAGGACAACGAAGGAATTATGGCATGCTCTGGAAAAGAAGTACAAGATCATGGATGGTAGAACGAAAAAGTTTATCGCCGGTAAATTCTTAAGTATGAAATGGATGACAAAAACACTGTCGTAAATTAAGTGGAGGAGCTATAAATTATTATCAACAACTTGAAAATTGAAGGGAAGATAATTAACGAGCCATTTCAAGTCACTGCAATTATAAAAACGTTTCCACCATCATGGAAAGAATTCAAAAGCTATCTTAAACACAAGCGTAAGGAGCTGAGTATGAAGGACCTGATCATGACACTAAGGATCGAGGATTACAATCATAAGAATGACAATAAGATGATGTGAGTGACCTATGAGATGAAAGCAAACGTGAAAGAATGTGATAAATCCAACTAACCAAGCAAGAAAAGGAAGACACCTCCGAGCAGTGCTAAAAAATGTAATCCTGAAAAACACATTAAGGGCAGTTGCTGGGTGTGCATAAAGTCAGACACAGAGTGAAAGACTGTCGTTACAAAAAGGACCATAACAATGGTAAACACCCCAGGAACAGCAGCAAAGGGAACCATGCAAACATGATGGAGATTAATGATCTATATGCTATGGTGTCTGAGGTATGTATGGTCACTGACACCAAGGATTGGTGGGTTGACACTGGTGCTACGAATTACGTGTGCAGTGATAAGTCTGTATTTTAAGCCTATTAAAAGGTTGAAAATGGTGAAGTTCTCTATATGGGGAACACCTCAGAGACTACTGTGAAGGGAAATGGAAAAGTTGTGCTGTTCATAGTTATGAATTATTTAAAATGAAGCATGACAAATCTGTACGTGATATGTTTACTCGTTTCACCGATATTATTAATGGCTTGAAATCTCTTAGTAAGACTTACTTTAATGTTGAAATTGTGAGAAAAATTCTTAGGTGTCTGCCAAAGAATTGTGAGGTCAAGGTGACCGCCATCCAAGAAACCAAAGATCTCAACACACTTCCTCTTAACAAACTTATTGGCTCATTGATGACGCATGAAATGAGGCTAAATGAAAATGACGTAGAAGATACATCAAAGAAGAGGAGCATTGCACTAAAATTAACAATTGAACAATCTGATAATGAGAAAGATGACTATGATGAGGAAGATGACATAGCCCTACTCACTAGGCGATTCAAGAAATTCTTAAATAGAAGAAAAAATGCTCCAAGAAAATATGATAAGAAGATACTCCGTGACACGCTCATATGCTATGAGTGTAAAAAGCCCGGACACATAAAAGACAATTGTCCAAATCTAAGTAATGCCCCAAAGAAGTTCAAAAGAATAGCATTCAAGGCAACTTAGGATGAGACTAATGATAGCGACTCCGAAAAAGAAGAAGAATTTACAAACATGTGTTTCATGGCACTAGAAGATGAGGTAAGTTCTTTTAAGCTAACTTTAAATGATAAACCTAGTTCTAAAGAACTTCGAAATGATTTTGAAGAGCTTTACAGTGAGTTTGAAAAACTTCACTTAAAGAACAAAATTATTAAAAAAAAATTTCAAAATTTCAAGAAGAAAATGAGTATTTGAAAATCATAGCAACCTTACATGTTTTGCATCAAGACATTGTTCAAAGCCAAAATAAAGAAAAAGATTTAAATTCAATCATTTTAAATTTACAAATGGAAGAAACAATTTTGACAAACTTCTTAGTAAGCAAAGGAATTATTCTGATAAAAGGGGATTAGGATATCAACTTTTTCAAAATCAAAAATATCACAAATTTTATAAAACCAACACAATATCTTCCTAACATTTGTCACTATTGTGGGGTTCAATGTCAAAAAAGTTACTCATGCTTTCATAAAAAGAAAGCTATTTTCCATGAAAGAAATGAATAGATTCTCTACAACACTAACCCTCAAGGACCTAAAAAGATTTGGGTACCAAAAGTCAACTTTTAAATTTTTATGTTATAGGTACTATTAAAGAAGAAAGATAAATGGTATATTGATAGTGGATGCTCGAGACATACGGCCGGTGATGAATCAAAACTTACTCAAATTTGTCGAAAGAAAGGACATGTCACTTTTGGAGATGATAAGAAAGGCAAAATCATTGGTATTGGCTCCATAAGTAATGACTCTTCTCATGCTATAGATAAAATTTTACTTGGAGATGGTCTAAAACATAATTTACTTAGCATAAGTCAACTTTGTGATAAAAACTATAAAGTAATTTTTGAAAAGGATTTTTGTCTAATTATAGATAAAGTGTCAAATAAAATTTTATTTGTTGGACAAAAGGACCAAAATGTATATACTATTAATCTAATTGATTTCCAAAATCATTATGAAAAATATTTTTTAATTCTTGACAATGATAGTTGGCTATGGCATAGAAGACTTGGGCATGCTAGCATGGATTTATGTTCAAAGCTATCAAAAAGTTGTTTAGTAAAAGGTATTCCAAAAATAAATTTTGTGAAAGACAAAATTTACGATGCATGCCAAATGGGTAAACAAGTTAAGAACTCTTTCAAATCAAAACATATAGTGCCAAATACTAGACCATTGCAACTACTACACATGAACATATTTGGCCCTTCAAAAATTACAAGTCTTGGGGGTAAACAATATGCATTTGTCATAGTTGATGATTTTCAAGATATATTTGGGTTTTATTTCTAAAAAAATAAGGATGAAATTTTAAAGCATTTACAAAGTTTTGCAAACTACTTTCAAAATGAAAAATGTTTTACAATTTCAAAAACTAAAAGTGATTATGGTGGAGAATTTGAAAATAGAAACTTTGAAACTTTTTGCGATGAAAATGATTTTTCACATGAGTTTTATACTCCTAGAATTCCACAACAAAATGGTGTTGTTGAGAGGAAAAATCGATCCCTACAAGAAATGGCAAGAACAATGATAAATTATAATAGCTTACCTAAGTATTTTTGGGCCGAAATCGTTAATACATCTTACTACATTATGAATCGTGTTTTACTTAAACCTATTTTAAACAAACTCATTATGCACTTTGGAAAAACAAAAAAGCCTAATATTAGTTATTTTAAAGTTTTTGGGTTAAAATGTTTTATTTTAAATAATAAGGACAACCTTAGTAAGTTTAATTCTAAAACTGACTTAGGAATCTTTTTAGGATATTCCACATCTAGCAAAGCATATATAGTTTATAATAGAAGAACATTAGTTGTGGAAAAATCCATGCATGATGTATTTGATGAATCTAGTCTCTTTAACATCTTTTATGATCAAGATGATGAAATTATAAAAAATAGAATGGGTTAATATCAATGCTAATGAAGGATCAAGTCACTCTCCTCAAGAAAATGTCAAAGTACAAGATTGCAACCAACTTCCAAAAGAATGGAAGTTTATAAAAGATCATCCAAATGAGCTCTTAGTGGGAGACATATCAAAAGGGGTAGAGACCCGCTCTACGCTTCATAGTATTGGTAACGTTGCTTTTATTTCTCAACTTGAGCCTAAATCTTTTATAGAGACCGAAAAAGATGAATATTAGATAGTTGCTATGCAAGAAGAACTTAATCAATTTGAAAGAAGTAATGTATGAGAACTTCGGTAATTAGTACTAAGTGGGTGTTTAGAAATAAGGTAGATGAAAATGATATTGTTACTAGAAATAAAGCTAGATTAGTTGCGCAAGGATATAATCAAGAAGTAGGTATAGATTATGATGAAAATTCTGCTCCCGTTACTAGACTTGAGTCAATAAGAATGCTATTAGCATTTTCATGTTTCAAAGATTTTTTTATATCAAATGGATGTCAAGAGTGTCTTTTTTAAATGTATACACCATGGAGGAAGTTTATGTAGAACAACCTCCCGGTTTTCAAAGTTTGAATTTTCTAAATCACGTGTATAAACTTAAAAAGACTCTCTATGGATTAAAACAAGCTCCTAGAGCTTGGTACGAAAGGCTAAGTAAATTTATTATTGATGATGGATTTAACATGGATAAAATAGATAAAACCTTCTTCATAAAATCAAAAGGCAATGATATCTTAATTGTCCAAATATATGTAGATGATATAATTTTTTGTGCAACTAACGAATCTTTGTGTAAGAATTTTGCAAGCTCTATGAGCAAGGAGTTTGAAATGAGAATGATGGGAGAATTGAACTTCTTCCTTGGACTACAAATTAAGCAAATGAAGGGTGAGATCTTTATAAACCAAAAAAATACACCAAGGATTTGCTCAAGAAGTTTGGTATGGAAAATTTAAAGGCTAGTAATACTCTTATGAGTACCACGACAAAGCTAGACAAAGATGAGAAAGATAAAGACGTCAATATAAAGAAATATCGAGGTATGGTTGGATCTCTACTTTACTTAACTGCTAGTAGACCCGATATCATGTTTAGTGTAGGTTTATGTGCTCGTTTTCAAACTTGTCCTAAAGAATCATGTTTACAAGCTATTAAAAGAATTTTTAAATATTTACTTGGAACGACTAAATTTGGCCTTTGGTATCCAAAATGTGATAATCCTGATTTAATTAGGTATTCTGATTCGGATTTTGCTGGGAGCTTAACCGATAGAAAAAGTACGAGTGGTACATGCCAATTTTTAGGACACTCACTTGTTTCTTGGTTTAGCAAAAAGTAAAATTCAGTAGCACTATCAACCACTGAAGCTGAATATATTTTTGCCGGTAATTGTTGTACTCAAATTTTGTGGATGAAGTAAACTCTAAAAGATTTTGATTTAGTTTTTGAAAATTTTCCTATTAGATGTGATAATATTAGCGCAATTAATGTATCCAAAAATCTTATTTTGCATTCTCGTACTAAGCATATAGATTTTAGACATCATTTTATTCGAGATCATGAGTGAAAAAGAGATATTTCACTAGAGTTTGTAAACACCACAAATCAACTTGCGGATATTTTCACAAAATCATTAAATGTTGAAAGTTTTTGTAAAAATAGGCTTGCTTTGGGAATTTTAGATATTAGTTAAATAATTTTTTTCTACTTACCATGTCAAGATAAAAGTATTTTTCTTCATTATTATTGGTTTATTTTTTTATGATAACAAAGGAGGAGAAAATAGAATGTGCTTAAGAGTTATGTTTTTATCTTGATGGGTAAGCATATATTTAGGGGGAGTAAATTGAATTTATTTGATTAAATATATTTTTTGTCTCAGTAGTTTGTCATCATAAAAAAAGGGGAGATTGTTAGCCCTATATCTCTATGAGATAACTTTTGATGATAACAAAACATTGACGTTGCTAATAAATTTAATCAAGTTTGCAGAGGCTATTGAAAAAATTATCACAAGACATTCCAATTAAAGATCATGAAACTATTTATTTTCACAGGAGCTCAAAAAACATGAAGATTGAAGATCGTGAAGATATTTATTTTCATGTAATTTTTATTAGGAGCTTACTCACTTTATTTTCTTTTATTAAAACTTAATTTATTTAGAGATGTCAATCCTTAAATTAAGTCTCCATCCATAAAAAGCCTTAACACCAAAAAATCACATCTCTCTTGCACAATAGACAAAATACATGAGATGAAGATAATGACAAAGCACAAACAAAGTAAGTTTCAATTTCAAGTAGATGGAAGTCGGATTTAAATTTGATGTTAATATGTGAGAACCACAAGTTTGTTCTTACTGAGGAATGTCCTGAGGAGACCGCTGCCAATACCCATAAGAATATTAGGGACAAGTTTGATGCTTGGATTATGTACAACAACAAAGCTAAGTGCTACATGCTTGTGAGCATGAATGATGTTCTGAGAACCAAGCATGAAAGCATGGAAAATACCTATGAGATTATGGAATCTTTACAGGCGATGTTGGGTAGCAATCTGATCAAAGTCTTCGTAAGGCTACTAGGAGTTACATGACTACTAAGATGAAGAAATGTACTTCTGTGCAAGAACATATTTTGAACATGATCAACATAATACATGAAGCAGAAGTATATGGGGCTACCATTGATGAACGAACTCAAGTCAGCATTATACTTGAGTCACTCACACCTACTTTTTCTGCGTTCACCACCAAAGATGTTACGAACAAGTTACAATTCAACAAAACCCCCAATGTTGAATAAATTGTAGACTTTTGGGTCACTCAACAAAAATATGACCAAAGAGGGTCAGGCAAATGTTGTTGAGCAAAAGTCTTCTTACACTGTTGTTAATAGTAACAAAAGGAAGAAGAACAATGATAAGGACAAAAGTAAGAATAAGAAAAGAAAGAAAGCTGAAAAGTGACCTAAAGGCCAAGAAGAACAAGAAAGACAACAACTCCAAAAAGAAAGAACCAAGGAAAAGTGTTTTCATTGTGGCGTTGAAGGTCAATGGAAGACAATTTGTGACAAGTATCTCTCCTGAGCTGAAAAAGAAAGGTAAATATAATTTACTTGTACTTGAAGTTTGTAAAGTGAAATATGATTTATCATCCTGAATATTGGATTCAGGAGCCACTAATAATGTATGTTCTTCTTTGTAGATGCTTGATTCGTCAAGGGAGCTGGCTGATGGTGAGGTGATAATGAGAGTTGACAGTGGTGCGCTCGTGTCAGCAAAAGCATTAGAGATAGTCCGTTTAAGCTTTGGAAATAATTTTTTTATTTTGAACAATGTTTATTCCTAGTTTTTGAAGAAATTTGATTTCTTTATCGTTACTGCATGAAAAATTATTTGATATTTCTTTTACTAATAATCAATTTATTATTTTGAAGAATTGATCCAATATTTATCATGCAAAAGTTTTGCACGGACTGTAAATTATTCTGAATTATTTAAAGTAGTAAATCCTAAAAGTAACAAACGACAAAGAATTTCTCATGATGATGACACATATCTATGGCATCTTAGGTTGAGATATATTAATCTACATTAAACCGCTTAACAAAATATGGTGTTTTGAGAGAACTAAAAGTTTGGACTCTTTCAGTTTGTGAATCTTGTCTAGAGGGTAAACTTATCAAGATACCTTTATCTGGAAAGGGCCAAAGAGCCAAAGAATCACTTGAGCTAGTAGATAGTGATGTCTGTGGACCGATCAATGTACAAGTTAGAGGTGGGTATGAGTATTTTGTCACATTTATTGACGATTACTCTAGATATGGTTATACTTATCTAATGCATAGAAAGTCTGAAAACCTTTGGAAAGTTTAAAGAATTCAAAACCGAAACTGAAAAGCAATTAGGAAAATCTTTGAAAACACTTAGATCAGATTGATGTGGTGAATACTTGAATTTAGAATTTAAGGATTACTTGTTGGAGTATGACATTTATCTCAACTCACAACACTTGAAACGCCACATCAAAATGGTGTTTCAGAAAGGAGAAACCGAACCCTATTGGATATGGTTAGGTCGATGTTAAGTTACTCATTACTACCACTCACATTCTGGGAATATACACTTCAAACGACAACCTACATTTTAGATGTAGTGCCTTCTAAGTCTGTAAGCAAGACATATTTAGTGTCATAGAATGACTCCAAACCTAGTTTGCGTCATTTTCGTATATGGAGGTGTCCAGCTCACGTTCTTAGACCCAAGACTAGAAAGAAATGTGTATATTTGTTGGTTATGCTCTAGAAACAATATGTGTGTACTTTTATAGTCACAATGATCAAAATGTGTTTGTATCGACAAATGCCACTTTCCTTGAACATGGTTATATGGAAAACTATAAACCTCATGGCAAAGTAGTTCTCGAAGAATTAACATCCGATAAAATCAGACCACCTTCATCATTAATTTGATAAATGGCAAACCATAAAAACCATTGTTCCTATTCATGAAACCCCGATGCAACATCGTAGTGGGAGGATTGTAAGACAAAATATTTGCTATGAACTAGAGGAACATGCCCCAGTGTTTGACACTGATAAGGATGATCCATCAACCTTAAAAAGGCGATGGAAGATCCTGGAAAGGAGAAATGGCAAGATGCCATGAACCAAGAAATGTAATCGATGTATTCTAATTTTGTTTGGAAATTTATAGATCTACCTGAAGATGTCAGGCTCATTGGATGTAAATGGATTTTCAAGAAGAAAAGAGGTGCAGATGGAAAAGTAAAGACTTTCAGGACACGGCTGGTAACCAAAGGCTATACACAAATGGAAGTAGTCGATTATGAAGAGACAGTCTCTCTGTTGTCATGCTAAAATCCATTCGCATCCTTTTATCCATAGCCGCTAGTTTAGACTATGAAATATGGTAAATGGATGTTAAGATAGTTTTTTTGAATGTCTCTCTTGAAGAAAGTATCTATATAATGCAACCAGAAGGGTTCGTGAAAAATGGACAAGAGCAGAAAGAATGCAAGTTGCTTAAATCCATTTATGGATTGAAGCAAGCATCTAGATCTTAGAAACTTACCTTTGATGAAATTATTAAATCGTATGGCTTCGAAAATACATCAAATATAAGATAGTGATTTTCTTAATTCTTTATGTAGATGATATTCTACTCATTGGGAATGATGTAGAAACTTTGTCGAAAGTAAAAAAGTGGTTAGTTGAGAAATTCTAAATGAAATATTTGGGAGAAGTGAGCTATGTTCTAAGCATCCAAAACCTAAAGGATCAAAAGAACAAGCTCTTGACACTTTCCCATGCATCTTATATTGATAAGGTTCTGGAGAGATTCTTTATGAAAAATTTCAAGAAAAGGTTAACTACCGACCAAACATGGAATAGTTCTTTCCAAGGAGCAGTGTCTTAAGACACCTCAAGAGGAAGGGGATGTGAGAGTGGTTCCTTATGCTTCAGCTATTGGTAGTCTCATGTATGTAATGTTGTGTACGAGGCCAGGCATCTGTTATACAGTAGGAATTTTCAGTCGTTATCAATCAAATACTGGTTCTGAACATTGGATTGCAGTAAAGCACATTCTCCAGCATCTTTAGAGAATGAGAAAGTATATGCTTGTTTATTCAGGTGGAGACTTGAACCCCACTGGATATAATGATTCTGATTCTCAATCAGATAGGGACAGTAAAATCGTATAGATCAGTATTCACCTTAGGTAAAGGAGCTATAGCTGGAGAAGTATTAAACAATCTAGTATTGCAGATTCCACTATGGAAGCCGAATATATAGCGGCTTGTGAAGCTGTGAAAGAAGGGGTTAGGATGTTCTATATTGATATGGAAGTAGTTCTAGATATGGACAAGCCACTAATCTTGTAATGTGACAATTGTGGGGCGGTAGCTAATTCCAAAGAACCAAGGAGTCATAAGAGAGGCAAGTACATTGAGAGGAAATATCATCTTAGAAGAGAGATCGTGCATCGAGAGGATGTGACTGTATCAGAACATGGTTAATCCTTTTACCAAGACACTTCATGAGAAATCATTTGAGGATCATGTGTGTAATATGGGGTTGAGAAAGATGCCACATTTACTTTAGGGCAAGTGGGAGATTGTCAGGTATAGTGTCAAACATGTGTTGAGGTATTTTTAATATGAAATTATATTTTTCTTATAATTGTTCTTTTGAATTATTGCTGAATAATTTATATATAAATATCTAAATATTCAATGAGACTATGATCTTGTATAAGTACGAGAGCTTTAAGATCATAGATAATGAATAAAATAATCTGCAACATATTAAAATATGAAATCTTTAATAAATGGTTGCTAATACGGTTCACTAAGTATTATGAATGCATGTGGTCTAGATCCGATAATTGATATGCATAGACACCTTAGTGAATGTATTTTATATAATTAGATTATACAGGACATGACCGATATGGATTAATATTTTTATTAACTTACCGTTTATCATAAAGATTTAATACACATCAAAACTGATGATCTTTATGTAGATCAGTCTGAACCTTGAGTAGTTATGAACTCATATGCATGTCTACTGGATCTTTTGATTCACTCGTTAAGGTTTGTTTGTAAAACAGGCTAGTGACTTTTGTTTTGGAGATTCAGTGACACGGATGGCTGAGAACGTGATCTTACAATATTTGAAATCCAGATTTTCCTAGCGGATTGTATATTGGTTCCTTTATGTGCTGACTCTAAAACTGAATAGTTATTGAGCTCAAATTTATAATACGATATAAATTGACAATTCATTAGTGAATTAATGATACTTAAAGATCAAAAGATAATTAGAAGGTAAAACGATAATTTTGACTAGCACTAATTTACGAACCAATAATTGAAGGGTAGAACTATAAGAAGTGATTATACCAATGGACTACACGAAAATACTATGTAAATATATTTTATAATTAATAAGAGTGTAATTTCATATTTATAGTGGAGTAATAATGAAATTAGTAAATAAGATTATTTAATTAAAGAGATTTAATTAATAATCTGATTTATTCGAGCTCAGAATTATGGGTCCATGGTCTCCAAGTTACATCTCTACTAAACGGTCTAGGGTGTGAATATTTCATGACATGAGAAAAGGACTAACTTGCGATATGAATTAAATTTCTAGGGTAAATATATAATTATGAGATAAATATATGTAATTAAATAAGTAAATTATCCAAAGTAATTTTTGGAAATTACAATTAAAATAATTTAACGATTAATGTAGTGTTGATCGATAATTGAGACATAATATTTGATTTATGAAATTAAATAATATTAAATCATTATGAAATTAAATAATATTAATCATTATGAGATAATGATTTGATTTGATTTATCTAATCTGTTAATTAACAGATAATATAATTGATTGGAAGATCAGATAAATTAATTTTGAATTAACTCGTATCTACATATTTATCTGATTAAAATAAATAATAAATTTAAAAATTACCACGTGACATATTGGACCGTCATATGTCAATCACTGTAATAAATCAATTAAAAATGTGTCATTGCAGTGGGACTCACTGTAATTGAGCAACGCTGCAGTGCCACACGACAATGCAGTGTGCCTTGAAAAGTCACAGTGTCTCATGACACTGATGACTCACGACACCACTATAGTGTCGTGAGACACTACAATGTGCCACGTGTCCACTGTAGCGTGACATGGTACTAAGTAGTTCATGTCAATCTTTGATTCATATTAATCCTTAAAAAATCTAATGAGTCTTGACCTAGAAGATATATATTGATATTATTCTATTGACCTCAGTGCTACAACTGCAATCGGTGTGCAATTGTCTGATTAAAAGTTAATAAAAAAATCCTGTGAGTTTTCCTAATTATATTAGAGTTTTGTCTCACACTGGTCCTCCAAAATCTCTAGATCTCATGTGTTAAGTACATTTAGAGACATAAAAGTGTCTTTGATATATTCTACATGCTCACACACGTCCTAGTGTATTTGAGGATTAGCTTGAAAAATCTTGGTGTAGATATCGCAGTCTGTTATTCGTGAGATTACAAGTCTGTTGTTTGCAAGGATGCTTGATAGACTACAAGAGGTATAATTCATATATTTGTATGTCTTAGATTAAATGTATAGATATATAATGGATCCGATCTAAAAAACGTATTTTTCAATTATAAAGTTTTCATCTTTAGGATCTGCGACGATGCGATCGTTTATCGTTTTATAATTTTTTTTAAAAACACCACCACGCCTTCCGTCGCACGTTGCCGCAGATTCTAACAGTTTTCGTCACAAGTAACTCAATTACAAACATATGAAGACTTCCAAGAAGAATAAGAAGACGACCAGTGTGTGAAACATGATGGACTTATTTGTATTATGTAACAATCTTTTTTAAAATAATCATATTGGATTTGTAAGGATGTTATTGATTATATTGGAGTTGTAATGATCTTTTGAGTCATATATTCACTCTATATGTTTTATGATTCGTTAAAAAGTAGGCTGCTTGTTGAAAATGTTGGGATATAAGGTTGTTTATTGAATGTTCTGCTAGATGATTTTCGTGTGCATGTTTTTTATTTTATTGGGTGAAGTTTGAGAATGGTAGGGAGGGGAGGAAAACATACTAAAATCATCTTTGTAAAAGACGACTACATGCCATCCTAAAATCGTCTTCCATAAAGACTTCAGGCCAACCTAAAATCGTCTTTCATAAAGATGATTTCAGGTTGGGCTTGACGAGGGGAGTGTGGGCCAACCTGAAATCGTCTTCTATAGTGAGTTTATGCTTCCAACATTATGAGTTAACTTAAATAAACATCCACGGCAGCAAATTTAGAGAAAATTTAGCGAAGTACTTAGAATGGTTAGGAGATAAGACCGCAAAGAAACATTCTTAAAAATGTTAGATGACTAAAATGATTTAGTTTGAATGTTAGATGATCACAGACACATTTAGACACATCATAGAAAGATAAAAGACGTGTAGTTTCCCAACTTTTTAATTCGTGGCCAGAGTCAACTGACTAAAAGTAAAATTACTTCGATCAACAAGATGGTATAAGCAAAAACCACATTATCTTTAAGCAAAACTATCATCAACAGCACAGACCAGACGACGTACTAAGCAACCCTTGATGCCGCAGTCGAGCACCCAACGCCTGACACCCCAGTGCGGGAACATTTTTGAAAGAGCCGCAATCGAGTGGTGCTAACTACATTCCATAAGTTGACAATAATTTGTTTTTTGAGCTAACAATATATCCATGAAGTTGTTCTCAAACTGAAATGATATAAAGGCTTTCACACATGTACTATATTTGATAGAATCTCTATTAAAGCCAGAATCCAAAGCTAGATGGAGAAAACATCTGATGGAACTCGGGTAGACTACGGAAGTAACAAATAAAACCAAACTAGAAATCGAGAGCAATGTAATCGACGGCCACTTTCAATATAATTACAATTACCATAACTCAGAAGCTAACAAACTTCTCCTTCAAACTCTCAACGGTTTCCCTGAGGGTCACATCCAACGGAATGAATTCAAGGCCCAATGGTTTTGCTTTCTCTCTTGAGACCTGGTAAACGGGCATGAATGCTTTATCATCTGCACACCTGTAAGGAATTAAGCAGAAAATAAGGTCTTCCAATCTTGATAACTACAGCAAATAATGCCCGTGCTTTCATGTCCATGAAGAAGGATATTTTCAACATGTAAATCTTTCAAAAAGAACGTTTCTACTTTTATTTCTTTCTTCTTTTTTTGTTGTTAGAGGATACAATTCACATTCAATAACAACAGCCGTGTATACATTTGGATGGTGAAGTACTAAGTAAAAAAAACTTTGAATTATATGAACTCATTAAATGCTACTTGTGAAGTATATATATGCTCTTATATATGTATAGAATCTGTCTACATATGGATGTCGAACGTCTGACCAAAAATGGGGAAGAGAAAAATCCTTTATAGCTAAATTGATTAAATACCAATGTCTTACAAAAAATTCTCCAATTTTATTATCAGTAAAAGTACTTATATTAAGAAGAGAAACAAAGAAAAATCAAACAGTAATCCAACTATCAAAATCGTCTGATTGCTCCTCATTTGCCCAAGTATTAGGAAGTGAGCTTGCCTTGAGATTGAGATAGGCTTCATAAGACTATCAAGAATTAAAGTTCGATTTTTGTTCAAGCCAAGATCACATAAAAGCTAATAGCCCATTTCGATATTTTTAAAAGTCACAACAGTTGTCACCGGTTCCAAACTTATATATACCAGTATGAGCTTTACTCACCTTCGAGGAAGTTGGAGAGATGGAAAAAGCTCGCGTAACATCTTTACGATCTCAGAATAATGTGCAGGTCTATCAACAATGCAATATCTTCCACTAGCTGAAGGAACCTCAAATGCTTTGATATGTGCCTCAGCAACAGTCTTGACATTAACCCATCCAAACGTAAAATTGGGAAACGTTTCAGCTCCTGCATGGTAGCATACTTAACCGAGGGCATCACAACAAATCATATGCACAAAGGATTCGATGAACAGCCAAAATATCAAGTATTACATTTTTTTATCAGTTTTATTTGCTTCTACGCTGTCTGTTACTGAGGGTTTATTCCAGATATCAAACTTGGTTATATGTCACGTAATTCACGTTGTCTTTCAAACTTACCACAGCTGGTAGGAGGACTGACAGTTGGTCATCCAACAAATTTAACAGTACAAACTTTCTGGAGGATTTCGGTTTGTAAAATTCCCCATTTCAACCATATATCTTGAGTGAAAAAAGAAACTCTCTCTCAATCTCCCCCACCCCNTCTCTCTCTCTCTCTCTCTCTCCCCCATCCTCTTCATATACTTTTTTCTACTGTACATGTTTTTTAATAAGTTAATAAGCAAATTGCATGTTTTATAAACAGTAAAAATTTTAAGAACCTCTCAAAAAAATTCATTTAGAGAAATTCCTAAAAGCAGGTCTAGAAGAATGACCATAGAACACATGATTTTCCCAAAATAAACTAATACATTAATTACAGCAACATATACATAAAGATTACCGTTTATTAACCCAAGAATCGTTTCGGCGCTAGTATTTAGTGTAGGCTGTAGAAGCGGACCAATAACCATTGATGGATTAATAGTGACCATGTCAAGGCCCTTCTCCTTGGCAAACTTCCAGGCTGCTTCCTCCGCTAATGTTTTTGAAAGTGTATACCATTGCTGGAAACAAAATTAATATTAGATAACCCTTTCTGGAGGAGCGTGGGAGCGGGAGTAATATTTATGCCTGAGACTCAAAATACTCCAGTCTCCATGCAAAATAGGTTTAAATGGCAACAGAACAGAAGAAAACACTTCCAAACCACAACTGAGAAGGAACAAGATCTTGCTCAGCACCACCAACAATAACCAGAATCAGAACACATTCCCGCCTTTAACAGAACATGCTGATCCAAATCCATATTAACAACAATGTAACTAAAAAATATACTCAGTAAAGCAGGACATAAGAAGTATGAAAACCAGACCAAAGTATCAGCTCTCAAATTAATCACCCGAAGAACGTATCAGGTAGAAAATTCAAAAAATGAATTAGTCAGCGCTATAGTCTCCCTTAAAGTGAAACATCAAGAAAAGCCCCTGTATACCTAAGGTGCATTGCAGGGATATATATATGACACGGTACATATATGTTGAAACATGATATAAGTTTTCATAAGTAGGACATGAAGACAACAAGGGACACATCATTATATATATATATATNTAACAACAATGTAACTAAAAAATATACTCAGTAAAGCAGGACATAAGAAGTATATAAAGAATAACATGTCAGCGAAAGAAAACCAGACCAAAGTATCAGCTCTCAAATTAATTTCACCCGAAGAACGTATCAGGTAGAAAATTCAAAAAATTAATTAGTCAGCGCTATAGTCTCCCTTAAAGTGAAGCATCAAGAAAACCCCCTGTATACCTAAGGTGCATTGCAGGGATATATATATATATGACACGGTACATATATGTTGAAACATGAAATAAGTTTTCATAAGTAGGACAGGAAGACAACAAGGGACACATCATTATATATATATATATATATATATATTAATAACGTAGTTATCCGGGGCTTCACCCCAACTATTGCGCGAGACATCAAACGCTCCAACGGGCTCTGAAGTTAACGACCGGGTAAACCTCCAGTGGCCTTGAAGATATGACACTAGTGATGAGTTTCGAACTAAGGACCTCGTGCATTACCGCATTGGTCCCAGTGCCCGCCCAACCACTAGGCCAACCCCCAGGATTAACACATCATTATATATAAGTTCACAGATTAACCCAAGTACTATAAGAGTTTTATAATGAACTGATGTTTTAGCTAAAATGAAGACAACATGCAAGGTTAACAATATTAAGTCAATGTTGTGTTAGTGCCAGTTTTAATTGATTGCTAGATAATAACAAAGAAGTTCAAAACGTAACAACCAAAAAGAGTTACAATACGAAGATGGTAGCACATAATCATACCTTCGTCTCTTCACAAAACTCAGGTTTTGAAAACCATGTTTCATCAACAATGACATCAGGAGTTCGAGGCTTTCCATTCGCTATAACAGCAGCCATAGATGATGTTACTACCACTCTCCTGATTGATGGAGTTTTTGCACAAGAGGTGAGGACATTAAGTGTTCCCTTAAGTGCAGGGTCGATTAATTCTGCCTGGATCGTGGAAGAAACATAAAATAAACATTAACATGCAACAGATGATTTTTGTGCATCTAAAAATATTCACTCCAAATCTGTACATAAGCATTATCACACCAGAAAGAGGGTGGGAAATATTTTCATCCTTAATTATATAATATACATGAAAAAAATCCTACAGTAACCAAGATTTAAACAAAATTTTAATTCATCAAAGGACACGTCAATCATCCATATGTTAGTTAATTTATAAATGACAAACAATTTTAACCAGTGGTCTAGAATTACTTCGACAATTAGAATTTGATCAAGATCTTGACTGGTCTATAATTACTCAGTATAAATTATATCACACAATAGAATAAGCAAGAAGCTAACCTCTGGGTCTTTGACAGCAAAATAAACCGGTGATGCAGTATGAAAGACACCTACACATCCATGAACAGCCGAATCAAATGATCCTTCTTTGAGTAAGTCTGCTTCAACCAACTGAAGTCTCTCCTTGGCTGCATCCAGTACTCGTAAGTGCTCTGTTTTACTTGGATCTTCTGAAAACAAATATCGAGTATTTCAATAATAGCTCAAGAAGAGTAATTAAACTACCACAATAATTCAGTGCACTGTAGAAATTTAAATTCAGCCTCGTTTAAATTTTTTTTACTTTTTCGAAGTATTCTGAGACATCAATTTTCAATAACATCATCCAGTCAACAAGCACAACCTCATGTAAACTGGTTCTTCATTGTTTTGAACTCATTGCATTAGTGTGCATGAACACTTCAATGGAAGAAAAACCATAGAAACCGCTTATTCAAAAAGCTCCATGGAAGAGCCAACAGTTCATTCGCTTCACCAGAAATTTTTTGCATATCAATTCATTGATGAATCCTAAAACCAGATACCGAACCAGGCTTCAAAACCAAATTGTTGTTTTAACTACTTTATCTTCAAAACCAACATGATGTCTTCCAACAGAAGTGTCTCTGTAAAAACTCTAACCTATATCTATCTATAACTCTCGAACATGTATCATTTAAATTAAATGTACTTTTTAGACATTTTAGAAATGTTCTCTAGCATAGACATCGCTAAAACACCTAGAATTTGTTTTTCAATTTTGGACACCTCCCAACACGGACACAGATTTCGACACAAGCGGATGTGACTGGGGTAATTTCAGATATTCTCACATTTGTTTCAAAAGTGAAATAGAAACCAAGTTCTTCTTACTTTTTTTTAAACAGACAATGTTTTGATATTTAGATCAAGAAATGTAAATGCCGGATGAGAGAGAGAGACTAACTTAGATTACGAACGGTGGCTTTGACAGTGTAGCCACGCTGAAGCAAGAATTTGACAAGCCAGGAAGCAATGTAACCTGAAGCACCAGTAACACACACCACTTTTGCTTCTCCTCCACCGCTCATTATTCTCTTTTTCTCTCTCACCAATCACCAATGTGATGTCCTACTTCCTCACAGTTCACACCACCTACTCTGTTCTAAACTAAGAACTCTCCATTTCACTTTTTTTTTGCACGACTGTACCATGTGATAAATCATTTTACAAAATTATATCATTCCTTTAATTTTTGTTTATCCTAATCTTAATCGACTTTACTTTCATTTTTCTCATTGTCATTCTTATACATTAGCCTACACTCTCTCTTTTCATCTTTCGTATTCATCTATCCCTCTCCTAGAAATTCATTTTCTCTAGAACTAAACACAACAAAATGAATTTTGTTAATTTTTGTAAATTTTATTAATTTTTGTAAATTTTGTTACTTTTTGTGGATTTTCTTAATTTTGAGAGAGAACGTAGAGAGAGAAAGACAGAATGTAGAGCGTAGAGAGAGAACGTCAAAAAAGAGAGAGAATGTCGAGAGAGAGGAGGTACACGACGTCCGTGTACCCATCGTGTGTTCTACAAGATGACTACACTATGCTCGTGTACCCATTATGTAGTCTACACGATACCTGTGTACCCATCATGTGCACTACACAACGATCGTGTAACCATCGTGTACAGTACACGATAACTACACGACGATTGTCTAGTCATCGTGTACACATGTCCTACCATTCACTTACCGTTTTTTCATTATTTCTCACAATTCTTTTCTTACACAACATCAAATCGAATGTTAATTTATTATTTTTCAACACTCAACATCCATATTTATTTATATTTAAATAAATATATAAAATTAAATATATTACATGTATAATGTACATGATAACTACATGATGGTCGTGTAGTCATAATGTACACTACACGATGACTACACGGCGATCGTGCAGCAATTGTGTACTCATATCCCACCATACTTACTTTTACTTCATTTTTCCACCAATAATTTTCTTACACAACATCAAATCAAATGTCAATTCATTCTTCTTCAAAACTCAACCTCCATATTTATTTATACTTAAATAAATATATAAAATTAAATATATTACATGTGTAGTTTACACGATGACTACACAACGATCGTGTAGCCATCTTGTACTCATAGCTTACCATTCACTTACTTTCTCTCTCAATATTTTTCTTACACAGCATCAAATTAAATCTTAATTCATTCTTGTTCAACATACAACTTCCATATTTATTTATATTTAAATAAATATATAAAATTAAATATATTACATGTGTAGTGTGCACGATGACTACACGACGATCGTGTAGCCATCATGTACCCATGGTCCACCATCCACTTACATTTTCTTCATTTTCGCCCAATACATTTCTTACACAATATCAAATCAAACGTCAATTCATTCTTCTTCAATACTCAACCTCCATATTTATTAATATATAAATAAATATATAAAATTAAATATATTACATGTGTAGTGTACACGATGGATACACCGACATCGTGTAGTTATCATGTAGACTACACGATGGGTACACTGGTATCGTGTAACCATTTTATAAATTACACAATGAGTACACGAGCATCGTATAGCCATCTTGTAGACTACACAATGGGTAGACATGTATCGTGTAGGCATCATGTAGACTACACGATTGGTACACGGTATCGCGCAAGCATCTTGTAGGCTACACGATTAATACACGAGCGTCGTGGGCTCTCTCAACGTTCTCTCTCTTTCTCAACATTCTCTCTCTATCTCTCTATGGTCTACGTTTTGTCTTTCGCTCTCTCTACGTTCTCTCTCAAAATTAACAAAATTCACCGAAATTAACAAAATCAAAACTAACAAAACCTACAAAAATTAACAAAACTCATCAAATTAACAAATGTTAACAAAATACACAAAAATTAACAAAACCCATTAAAATTAACAAAACTCAGTTTTGTTGTGATAGTTCTGGAGAAAATAGGTTTTTAGGAGAGAGAGATATGAAAATGAAAGATGAAGAGAGTGTGTGGGTCGGTGTGTAAGAAGTGTAATAGAGAGAAAAAAAGAGAAAAAATATAGGTAAGGTGGACCAAATATTAGGATGAACAAAAATTAAGTCAATATTATAATTTTATAAAATATTTTATCAAATAGTAAAGTTTAGCAAAAGAAACCTTCACCAATCTCCGCTGCCCTTCTTTGATTATACTTATTTATGATATAATTTTTAATGAAAAATAAATTGAATAAGAGCCGTGAAAGAATTTATATTTCAGTATTTCTATTGAGAGAATTAGTCAAATTTCGGAGAACGTTTTTATTTTTTAGTTTTTTGCTCAAGTTAAATTTTCTTAGTCAAACGTCGAAGAAGTGGAAAAATCCAACTCGGTATGAATAGTGAAAAAATGTTTCTCGTGGTGCTTTGTTTTGCCTTTTGACACCTTTGACAACACCCCGTTGCAACCAACAACAACGGACTGCTTACATCCATTTATTAAATCCTTCTTCCTGCACAGAAGCTTTTTTTCTTGCTAGTAGAATGTTACAATATCCGATCTACTAAATTATCAAGAACGAAAAAGAATGACTGTAGAAAGAAATCCAACTCATGAATATGAGGTAAACATTAAAGTAATGTTTGAATATAACAATATTTCTTAGTATCATTGTTTCTCTATTTATATATCAATACATCCAAACAATGGAAACCCAATTCCCTACCATTCCTTTTCCTTTCGGAAATATAGTTTCTACTATCCAAACATAAAATTGATAGGAAATAGACAAATTTGTTGGATCATTAATTCAATGTTGGATTTATATGTGAATAACTATGTGTTACGGACTGTTAAATAAGGTTAAACTCAATTAAAAGTAATCGGCTAAGGTTTTGATAATTTGAGTTTTAATGTATCTGGTAGATTGTAGACATTTTGGTTTGTAGAGATTTTAAGGTGATTTTTATTTTATGATAAGCTAAAATAGAAATACCAAAAGATAATAGATATGTTATCTATAAGTGGTTATGGTCCCTAGGTTACACGATTAAATGTAATTATTCTATTCTCCCTAATATCTCATCGATAGAGAGAAAAAAGAGCGATTTAATCAAATGAGACTCTCTGATAGAGAATCATGTAGATATGAAAGCTCACACGATTAAAGATAACCATTCTATCCACTCTAATATCTCATCGATAGAGAGAAAACAAAGCGATTTAATCAAATGAGACTCTCTGATAAGAAATCATGTAGATCTGAAAGGCCAACCGCTCGTTTCTAAATTGCGTTCTACTATCATGGATTTAGGTACGCTTCCGCTTTATCAATTATTTGATGATTAGTGTGTTCAACATGAGTTCTTGAGGTTTTAAGATATGGTTTATACCGGTAAAAATTTTATCTAACAAGTGGTATCAGAGTCATTCATGTTAAATCATTGATAAACTGTTTTTTAAGTTTAGATCCATGATTGTACGTGTTTGTATGTTTATATTTTGGAGTTCTTAAATTTGATACATTATCAGATTTGAAAACGGTTTTTTCCAGTATATTTTTTTACCAACTTCGTACTGTCAACCATCATTTTTACGACCGATGATGGAATGACATCGGCCTTGCCATGGCTATCAAGGAAAGATGAGGCCTTTGCCACAGCTGTAAGGGAAAGCCTAGCTATGACGGAAAGTCGCGGCTGTCAGGGGAAGCCGCGGCTAGTACAGAAAGCTGTGGCTACTGGAGAAGGCCGCGACGCAAGAGTGAATACGCTAGGGTTTCACGATATATAAAAAAAAATAATTGGGGAATGTTGTGGGCGAAAAGGAAAGGGTTTCCCAGCCCTCATTTTCTCATAAATAAAAAAGTTATTTTATTATTTTATTAAATTAATTTCAAGGATTATTTACTAAATTGAATTTATTTTACGGATTGCTTAATTTTAATAATTTCAAAATAATTTTTTTAGGATCCTAAAATTATTTATTTATCAATTAATTTAAGATTTAGTTACGGNAAGTAACATGTCGCCAAAGTGACATCTCTTGTGAAAATTAGTTTTGTCTTGAAATATAAAATGTTATGTGTGTGTAACTTATGTGACTATTTACCGTCCCAAACGAAGGTAAATATTTGACAAAATTATATGTGTTTTTGTGGTAATAAATACATTATGATTATTTGGTCTTATATGTGAATAATAAATCGGCCCAAATGAAGGTTTCTTGTTCAATATGTTCTTTATCATCAATGTTTGATTACTATACAAAGACTTCACTTACAAGTTAATAATTTTGGCAAAAGTCAAAATATTATTGGAGTGGCTAGTGTCTTGAGATATGATTTACTTTTGTTTGAAATTATTATTGTTATTTAGGATTTACGTGACCTTGTTGGTTGGTTAATTGTTCTCTATTAAGTTTTTACTCAAGCTAGTACCAACATCTAGTAAATAAAGTATTAAATGGCTCAAACTTCAAATCCTAGAAAGATAATCTCTTGATAGTTCTTTGAGTTATGGTTCTTGATCTTGCATTAATGACTGATTCCCATTCACCTCTTACAGATAAGAGTACCTCTGATGAAAAGAATATTATGAAAAGGTGGGAGAAATCAAGTCGCATGTGTATACTGATAATGAAGAAGGTCATTCCAGAAGCATTTAGGGGAACTATATTTGAAAAGATAACTAAAGTTAAGGAGTTCCTTGCAGATATTGAAAAGAGGTTTGTCAATAACGAAAATACAAAAATTGGTACGATCTTATTAGACCAAATTTCAATGAGGTATAAAGGTAAATACATTATCAGGGAGTCATTATAAAAATGTCTCACATAGTTTCAAGGTTGAAAACATTAAGACTTGAACTCTCTGAAGACTTGCATGTGTATCTGGTTTTGATATCCATTCCGACACAGTTTAGCCAGTTCAAGGTGAGCTATACTTATCATAAATAGACTTGGTCTCTGAATAAGCTCAACTCACATTATGTTTAGGAAGAGTAAATAGTGAACATGATATGATAGATAGGGCTTACCAGATCTTTACTTCTAAGGATAAAGGCAAGGGAAAGAAAAGGAAAAATGATAGTGTAGCTATGGATAAAGCACCACACAAGAAACAACAAAAGAATCTAATTAACCTGAAAGACGATAAAAAGAAGCAACACACCAATGATCACGCTTGGCGTGCTAAGAAATGTGTACTTTCTTAATTTAGTTTGTTCTGAGGTTAATTTAAGTTTGATCACTAGACACACGTGATGGATAGATTCAGAGCAACAACTCACATTAGTGTGTCTATACAAGGTTGCTTAACTTGCCAAAGGCCAAGTGAGGTTTAAAGATACATCTATGTGGGCAATGGCAAGACGGATGAAATTGAGGCATTAGGCAAATTTAGATTATTGTTGAAGACTAAATTTTATTTGAATCATAATGAAACATTTATTGTACCATCTTTTAGGAAGAATTTGATTCTATCTTTGTTTTGGACAAAGTTGGTTATTTTTGTTCATTTGGAGATGGAAACTTTGGTTTGTTTCGTGATTCAAATTCGATTGGGTCAAGTTATTTATCAAGTTAGATAATCTTTATTTACTTGATACTATTGCTTCAATTAAAGAATCCCTGCATGTAATATCCTAAGTATTTATTAACCGTATTAAAACTCTAAGGATAAGATTAGAGTGAGATTGAATGATTATCCTATTATTTTGAGAACATGTGGGAGTTTCTTATTGGATCACAGTTTAAGTTGTTATCAGATGTGTACAGATTAATGGGAATAAACATTAAGATATAAATTTATTGTCTACAAATAAGTAAGTGAATATGGTGTCCTCAAAGACTAATGTGAATATAAAATTTTTATATGCAATATTGTACTCAAATTGAAGAGCTTGATGAGATGAATTTAACGGTACCTTTAATTATCAATTGGAGTTAAGCTGAAAAAGATACATCAAGCCAAATATATTACTAATTAGGATAATATTATAAATTGAGTATAAATATATTTTAGTAAAAAAATAAAAATAATAAAAGAATAAGAAAGGGGCGCCGATTAGGGTTTTGGAGGGAGGAGAGGGAAAGGAAAAAAGAAGGAAGAGAGAGGGAGAAAGGAAGAGAGAGAAAATAGTTATCGGAAACTTCAACCGATAACTTTTTCTTTGGTGGTCCGATCATGACGATTTTGATATCAACGGAAAGCTCTCGTCGTCAAATTTCTATCAAGATCATTTCATGGCCATCCAAGCATCAACACATCAAGAAAGAAAGTTTTGGCCGGTGACGTTTTTCATCGTCTAGTGACATTTCCAGTCGGTTACCACCATCAACCGACTCTTCTCATCATGTTTTTCCGCTTCCACCCTATATCTGACCTTAGCTCCTTCATTTGGATGTCAGAATAATTAAATGTTATCAGAAACTTTGAGATTCTGATCCAGATATTTCTGACATGCCCATTTTTAGATTCCTCTCGTAACCCTCTACGCATTGGTACTTCTTGTGTTCAAATTGGGCATCGTATGGGTAAGTGACCGAAATGCTCCTAAGATCATGAAATTTTAAATATGTCGTTACGTTTGGATGTTACATAGGTGTTGGAGCAAAATGGATGCAAGTTGAAAACTATTACATTAATTGGACCTTGTAAAAATTAAGGTTTTTCGAGTTGATTATTTAAGCTACTTTGGATTCAAGGTAAATAGAATTTGTATGTATACTTAAATGATTGTCATACTCTGAATATTTATGATGGGTAATTGTATGTGGTGCTCTTGTTTGTTTCTTTATTAGTTAATTTCACTTATGTGATGATTTAATTGTTGTTACGATTTTTCTACAGTGTAAGTGTACACTGTCGTTGTCAAATAATAAATTTTTATGAAATAGAGTATCGTCCACAGTTTTGATTGTTATTAAATATTGAAATCAACTAAATCCTAATTTTAATTGAGAATATCGAAAAGCTGAGATTTTTAAATGAAAAATTAAACTAAAAAGATTAATACTTGATAAAGATAATTAATTCAAATTTAAATAGTTGAAAATTCTAAGGTTTTCGATTTCACCAAACCGAACATACTTTAAATTTTAAATCTCAATTAATCAATGTTTATCATAATACTGATAGTGAATTTATCTAATATAATTATCAATCTTTCTCAAGTATCGATAACAACGAATAAAAAAAATACAAATCTCATATCTCCGCAAGAGTCAATATACTAAAACTCATTAAGCACAATAAATTATAATTGCTACACTTGATCCATAATTATCTCTAACTTATGAAACTCTAATGGTGTTATAAACAAAGAGTAAATTTAATCATCACTTCTCAATCTCAGAATTAAATAAAAAATCTAGGGGTGTGCAAGCGTCCTGAAAAAACCGTCTCATCCCGAACCGAGTCGGACGGGATGGGTGTTTTGTTTTAGTCGGGTCAAGACGTGACGTAAAATTTTTTTCTCGTGCGGGACAGGACCGGACACAGGACAAGAGTCCTTGTCCCGACTTTGTCCTGTCCCATTCCGATATATATATATATATATATATATNTTCTAACCTTCATAACATAGTCTAAATCTCTAAAAACAAGGCCTAAAACAGCCCCAAAAAAACAAATCACCCAAAAAATGCAATAAAAAAGGAAAAAAAATCTGTCTCGTTATGTCCCGTCCTGTTCGGGATTTTCTCTCTATACGGGACGGGACAAGACTAAAAAATAATTGTCCCATCCAAATCGGGACAGGACAAAAAGGCCCAATATCCATCTTGTCCCGTATCGTGCACACCCCTACAAAAATCATGCAATAGTTGATCAGACAATCACAAGCATTAAGAATAGATAATAACACTCAGTAATACTGAATAAACATCGATTGAATTGAAAATCAAAATTTATGAACAATCATGGTTTGGCTACGTCGTAGCCCTAGATAAGAAAATTGGAACATACTAGAATAAGAAAATATCCTAATAATATTCATGAATATGGAAGAAAAGAGAAGAAAAACTAGATTTTAGAATGAAATTGAAGTTATGATCCATCTCTTGGTTGGATCCGTCTTCGTTTCCTCTAAAAAAAGCTCTATTCTTTGCCTCCCACCAAAAGTCTTCAAAATAACCCTCAAATATTCTATTTATACACTACGGTTTGATAAGGATAAAAAAGGAGGAAGATGTAGAAAATATTAAAAACGTTATCGCGCCAGCATCACGGTGATGGCTTACTGCTTCTACTGGCCAGTACCCAGCGCTGGTGCCCCACGCTGTGGTGCTGGCAGCTACTTGCACCTAGCATTGAGACTCTAGGACGTCGTGATGCTAGTCCTTCTTCCCAGGTCCATCCTTTTCTCGTTTTCCTTGCATTTTTGCCCTCTTTCAAAAATCAATCCAAATGTATTTGAATATCATACCTACAAAAAATAAATAAATAAACATAAATCAAACAATAAAATTCAAAGAACCAAAAAAAATAAAAGTTAAGATTATCTAAAATATGAGTGTGACACACATTTAAAATACCCCAAACTTAATTTTTTGCTAGTCCTCGAGCAAAACAATTTAGAAAAAAATCAAACAAGAAAATAATAACTCTAACTAAGCAAAAACAACGGATCAAGTGACGAAATGTTTTGACTAACTAAACATACCTAAGAGATTTCAAAATAGTAATAACACAAAAACAACTTCTGAATTGCGATTATGTAGAATTTAAACACAAACACCAACTTACATTACACTTGGTAAAATCCCAAGTCCGTGTATGTTACCTTAAGCCGTCCAACTTCTTCATCTCAAATGAGTTTATGCAACCAAATTTTGTAAAAGCGGATCCATCAATCTATAAATAGATTAGAACTTCATACGCCAATTTTTTCATGTTACTCTCCACTAATATAGACAAACCACAACACTTAGGATCATTAGGACTTTCGTAGGGTTGTAATGTTATGGCTAAGTTTCCAGGTAGGCTAGAGGATATTATTTTGGCTCAATCTTTACCTATAGTCACACACGGATTCTAGAAATCAACGAGTTTAACCCAACTTCTCTTGTTACACCCCCAAACTTCTCACTTTCCACCACTTGAAATATCAACCATACCCAACAATTCTTTTTTTTTTTAATTTGATTTCCTTAAGCTTCTTTTTCCTTCACAAGCTTTCAGCTAATAGCTCTCAAACCAGTTGGTTTTAGGGTATTAGGTGTTAAGACACCCCTTTGAGCTTAGTCACTCAAGTCCAAGAGCCTACCAGATCAAACTTATTCATAAATTTTTTGAAAATATCACAACTCCTCCCATCCACCCAGATTATTGTAGCTCCAAGCATTTTCCTAAAACATCCAAATACTATGAGTAAAAATGTCATGTGTGATGAAACAATATAGCTATTTAGGTTCAACAGGGATGGCTAGGGAAACAATTATGTATAGGTTGGATTGAAAAGCTCAAACGGTCCAAATATGACATAAATCATGCCCTAAGTATAATGTAGCCTAGAATTTCACCACGAGCAACAATCAAACTTGTTCTAGAGTTCTCATGAGATCATAATGATTCTTTAAGTCACATAAACTTTCTTTAAGTAAAAAGATAAATGAACGGTCAAAGCTAAGTGCTCAATATGTCAGGATTCTCAAGTGAAATGCAAATCAACAATTGGTTTAAACATATAAATTCATCATTTTTTTCAAATTTATCAATAAATCAAAATCAATCTCATCATAGGCGACAATATTGTCTACTACAGAATGCTAAAATTTTACTTTTTAATAAAGTCACCACCCCTAAACTTAAAACTTTCAGTGTCCTTAATGAAAAGAAAATATGTAGAGGGATTAAGTAGAGATAACTCCCTAAATAAGGATGAGCTTTCATCCTCGTCATTCTTTGCATTGTTCATGTTGTCTCTAACTGAGGAGTAAAATGGTGTCTGAGCTAGATTCGTCTAAGGTATGACATCGCGCCGTCATAAACGTTCTCTCCATAGTTTTTTTATTATAAAATAAAATAAATAAACAAAAGAAAATAATGAAAAAAAAACTAAATAAATAAAAACAATGAAATAACAAAAATAAAATTGGGTTACCTCCCGGTAGCGCTTGTTTTAATGTCTTCAGCTAGATGTAATGATCATCCAGGCTTCACTCTTTGCCCACTGACTTTAGAATTCTCTTTGTGTCAGAAATTGACCACCTTAAGACCGTTTCGTGCTCTCTTAACACCCTCAATAACTTGTCTTCTTGTTCACCATTTAATGAAGCAGAGATAATGATAGGAAGAGTGGTTGCTTCTCCCATAAAGGTGTATCGAAGATAAAGGTCTAACACCGATGATTTTTCAATAGATGGTAGGTGTCTAGGTTTAGCTTCTCCAAATTTTGCACAATGCCTCTTAATGAATATGGATGGGGGTGCTTCCAACTGATTAACACACTCCAAAATCTCTAGATTTTCCTATCAATAGCCTTAACTAGACATGTTTCCAATGGTTCAATCAGATCACCGGTATAAATTGCTTCCTCAATACATACTTCTGCATTTTTCATCCGTAAATAACTATTCATATCATTTGGGTGTTTTATTACTTTGAAGACATTAAAATCACCTGACCTTTTTGCATTCTCAGAATAAATTTCCATTTTTGTACATCAATGAAAGTTCTTCCTGCAACTAAGAATGGCCTACTAAGAATAATTAGAATTTATTGATTTTCCTTCATGTCAAGAACAATAAAATCAGCAGGGAAAATAAATTTATCCACACTTTACCAAGATGTCCTTAATAATTCCCCGTGAATATCTGATAGACCGATCAGTTAACTATAAAGATATCGTCGTGTGCTTAGCTTCTCCAAGACCTAGCTTCTAATAAATTGAATATGGCATCAAATTGATACCAACTCCAAGATCACATAGAGTTTTTTAAAATATGAATTCCCAATGGTGCATGGAATAGTAAAACTCACAAGGTCCTTTAGCTTCAGAGGCAATGGCGTTTACTTGTTCTTTTGGATTCCTCTCAGTATTGCTCGGTAGAGAATCTTGTTGTTTTTGAGTGAGTATTTCTAACAGTTAACCCATTTGAAGTTCTAAATTCTGAATAGATGCAACTTGACTCTGAATAGTTATTTCTTACCTCTGAAGTGTAGCATCTGTTCTTGCTATAAATTGAGTAGTATTGATTGTGAGCTGGGAGGTATCTTCTAATAAAAATTTAGGCTGCTGAGGCTGAGTAGCAACTGGTGGATTCATCATATTCTGATTATTCTTCCAAGAGAAATTAAAGTGATTTCGCCACCCTTGGTTGTAAGTGTTGGTGAATGGGTTATTCTGCCTGCTGTAATTCTCAACAAAATTAACATTTTCTGACTAGAAATGAGCAAAGGGATTACCGGCTTGACATTCAGTACTAGGATGAGGTCCATTGCATAAATTACAAACATCTCGTGTAGCATGAATAGCAGTAGCATTGGTGGTGAAAGAACTCAATTGCTTAGACAGTGTAGCTATTTGAGTAGTGAGAGCAGTAAGAGTATCGACTTCATGAATTCCATGAATCTTTCTTAGTACGTTGCCCTCACTTGGCCATTGATAGGCATTAACAACCATTTCTTCAAGCAAAGCATAGGCCTCTTCATGTGTTTTCCCATTAAAGCACTTCATGCTGCTACATACACTAGTGTCCTCGTTGAATTCCCCAATCCATTGTAGAAAGTTTGGACTTGTAGCCATCCAGGGAGTCCATGATGTGAGCACCCTCTCAACATCTCTTTAAACCTCTCTCAAGTTTCATAAAGAGACTCCATATCATGTTGGGCAAAGGTAGTGATCTCATTCTTCATCTTAGCTGTTTTAGCAGGTGGAAAGAATTTAACAAAAAAAATTTGGAAAGTCCATTCCAAGTGGTAATTGATCTAGTGGGTAAAGAATTCAACCAACTCTTATCCTTATCTCAAAGAGAAAATGGGAATAATATCAGCCTAATTGCATTAGTTGATGCATTGTTGTGCTTGAATGTTTTACAAATTTCAAGAAAAATGGTTGTGCAAACGTTTGGATCATCGTTAGGCGGCCTATTGAACTGATTTTCTTGCACCATGTGAATGATAGCCGGCTTAATCTCGAAGTTGTTGTCATGAATTACAGGGCGTTGAATCGCAGATGTGGCCTCATTGACCACCGACATATCAGAGTCTCGAATTGCTTTATTATTCTGGTTGTTCACATTTTCAAGATTTTCTCTAGCGTCTTCCTTGGTTTCTTGAGGGTTTTTATAAGCTTCTCTCCACTTTTCTATTACGACGACAAGTCCGCTTAATTTTCAAATTTAGGGTAGTCAAAAATTTTCTAGTACACCTTGGAGAATGCCTGAAAAATTCAAAACAGTAAGCAACAGTAAAAAAAAGACTCAAAGTAAAATTAAGGTTATGTAATTCCAATATTAATAAACAAAATCAATCTCCTGCAACGACGTCAAAAACTTGTTATGATTTTTATATAGTGCAAATATACACTATCATCGTCAAGTAATAAATTGTTTATGAAAATAGAGTATCGTCCACATGATTTATTGATATTAAATATTGAAATCAACTAAATCCTAATTTTAATTGAGAATATCAAAGAGTTGAGATTTTTGAGTGAAAAATTAAACTAAAAAGATTAACACTCGATAAGGATAATTAATTTAAATTTGAATAGTTAAAAACTCTAGGATTTT
>QANY01000445.1:0-34983 GCA_003255025.1 Datisca glomerata
ATCAAATGGGTCCTGAGACTCTGTAAATGCGTCATATGCCCATTGTGGTAGGACGCAACCCTTTAGTTTATTTTGATCCTTCAATTGTTGAGGGATAACCTTTCTAGATGATTGCATTTTTTAGATTTTTGGTTTAATTGGGTGATTTGACTCTACATATGATTCAGAGTCAGAATTATTATTGTCTAAAAGAAGAAGCATTTTTTGGATTAATTCTTGCTTCAATTTGGATTTAGGCTTTGTGACTTTTGATTTACCCTTCCAATTTATTGATTTCTTGATTATTCCATTAATGGCATTTTTCCAAAGGTAAGTTATTTTATTCATTCATCATCACTGAGATTGATGTCATCAAATGGGTCCTAAGAGTCTTGAAATGCGTCATAGGCCTGATTTGGGTAGGACGCGACTTTTTAGTTTATTTTGATCCTTCAATTGCTGAGGGGTAGCCTCTTTAGATGATTGATCTTTTTAGATTTTTTATTTAATTGGGCGACTTGACTATATAGATGATTCAGAATCAGAAATATTATTTTATAAAAGAATAGGTATTTTTTAGATTAATTCTTTCTTCAAATTGGATTTAGGCTTTGTGACTTTTGATTTACCCCTTGAAGTGGGTTTGTATTTGGGCTTGGATTATTTGGAAGAATTTGAACGGGATGGTTGGATTTGTGGATCTAGGTTAATGGGCTCATTAATTTTTAATGAAGTCTAGATAAAAGGGTTTGTTAATCTCATATTAGGGTAAATACTTGCAAATCCGTGGTTGATGGATGCAATAATTTTCTGGTATTGAATTTATCCTACCATTTAACATAATATTGTCTAGTAAGGATTCCATCTACAATTGAGTATTTCCACTTTATGATCCAAGGTATTTTGTATTTATTTGAAAAGAAAAGTATCTGAGGAAAAGAGGCCTCAATTGATGAGGGTTTGTTTATTTTCAGAAATAAATTAAAACCTTGTTAAAAATCAATTGGAATGTTGAGTAATTGGTTGATTAAATGATTGGGCATTAAAACCTTGTTAAAATTAAATTAAAACCTTGTTAAAAAGTAATTGGTTGATTTGAATGATTGGGCATTAAAATGTTTGAGTAATTGAAAAAGGGTCAAATTGGTTGATCGCGGCTGATTGGTAATTGAGTCTAATGGACATAAGAATTGTTAATTGGGTTTGGTTAGGAGTAGAATACTCATCTTTAATTTGGACCTTAAGGGCTATTTGTGGAGTCGAAGATTCCCCTTTGATGTCATCCCTAGACATTACTCTTGACAAAATACATTTGTACCAATAGAAGTTACTTAGGTGAGGACACCTAAAATTGGTTAATTGGTCATAGATACATGAAGTAACATTACTTGGTGTCCCAATGAAATGTTCAATTATTATGTAAAAGAGTGTATTAATGGCTTCAGGCATTGTTTCATGATCATCTCCAAGGAGTGATGTTCCTTCAACATCAATCTTTATTGATGTAAGGATGATATTTTTGGATTTTTCAGTGAGATATTTTTCTCATTAGGAATGAAATTTATGTGAATCATGTAACTAAAAGCTTTATTACCTCATTGTGAGACAAATTGTGTGTGGTAATGTAACTATTGGCTACCTAGCTGTGTGTTGTAATTTGTTGTGGACTTCCTGTTATGAAAGCCCATCAATATTCCATTAATATAATTTTTCTACAGAGAGAAAATTTATTAACTACAAAAGATTCAGTAATTGAATATCTGGAGGAAAAAGCTTTTTATGCCACTTCCTTTCCATTTTATTGATTTCAAAATATTTAACTTTTTCTTCAATATTGTGAATGGATGAAGATTCATAGATTATGGATGATTCATAGGTAGAATCTGACCTATGACTTTCTGAAATAGAGCTACTGTCTTGGTTAATTCCTTTAACATAAGTAGATGACTGAATAGATTTATTCTTCAATTCTTGAAGCATTTTATCAGTCTTTTATTGATGGAGATAATATTCAGAGAAGATTTTTCTGAAAGATTTATTAAAGGGGTTTCTTTCAAAGATTCATTAGATTTTGGTTTATGAAGATCATCAACCTTATTCTCAATTTTATCTAGTTGTTTTCCTATTCTAATTAAACTTTGATTAGTGTAATTTAGTTGTTCAACAACTATTTATTGGTTTTTCTTCCTTTAAAATTTTAAAAGGAGAAGCAGTGATTAAAGAATTTTTATGATTAATTATAATTTAGTTGTTCACCCAACTTCAGTCTTTCTTGACCCATTTGGTCTTGGAAACAACTTTAATATTCCTTTTGTAAATATCCTCGATATAATCAAGGAAAAATATTTCAACTATAAATTCTTTCATGAACGCCTTCCATTCAGCAAGGATAATTCTTCTCTGGTCTATATTGTATGTTTCTCTGAAACTATTGCGTCTATTAGGATTGGCTGGGTCATTCATGTCTTGGGTTAAACCTTCCCAATCAAGCTTGTACTCTTGGCTTAAGGTGCCTAAATTCAAAACTAAAAGTTGGGGATTAACGGGAGATAAGGCTTCTTGAAAATTAGAGGCAGCTGATGATTCAGTTTCGTCAGATTGTTCAGTCCTATTATTAAAGATTGGCTGGCTGACTTGAAAATTGTGGCTATGCCTTTAAGTCTTAATTTTTTTTTATTTTTAAATCTTTTAATTCTTGCTCCAATTGATGGATTCTAAAATCTTGACTATTGTTGATGGTGGATTCAGAAAAGGAGTTCTTAGAAGTGCTAGACTGGCTAAACTCCCTAAATTTAAGATTAAATTTGAAATTAATTTTAATTGTACCATCCATATACTGTTGAATGTAATTAACATCTTCAATTGGACTTTGAATTCGAGTGGGTTGGCTTTCATTTGTTAAAAGCCAATTTGTAGGTAAAGTAATTTTAGACCACCTAATTGTTTTAGAGATTCTAATATTAGCGTTACTTTTATTGGATTGGACTAATAGAGTTTGATTTTTTGGGCTTCTACTGAGGGCTTGAAAATTCATATTGGTTTTGGTTACTTTGTAATGTATTCTAAAATCAAAGCTAGCGGATGGACACCTTCATGGATTTTGTCCACAAGTTTTGATATTCAAAGTTAAAGATTTAAGGATATGTGGGTCTGTTAAACTTACAGACAAATATGGAAAACCATCAAAATGTATTGGACCATTACAAAGCGACGATTATATTAATCCTAAAATATTATCATTAAAATTTATGAATCTTACATCACGCAAGGCTAACATGACAGGGGTATTTATGCCTCTTCTTGTGAGTGATTTTACTTCAATCTAGACTAAACCCATATGAAAGAATTTGTATCCTTCTTCAATGTGATGTTTAATGGCATTAGAAGAAACTCATTGACAAGTTTCAATTATTTTTACAAGATGATGAGGCTTGAAGGAAGCAATAGACCATGTTGATTTATAAATTTCTTTAATAGGAATTTTGGGTATATTCCATATCATATGATCTACATGTTCATCTGCTAAATATTCAAAATGTTCTTCATTAATTATGTCTGAGATTATATTCATTGTCAACCTACTGCTACATGGCAAATTACTTCTAAATAATATACTCATTGCTCAAGATAACTAAATTATTCTTAAGATTAAAAATTTCATCATATATTTTTATTATCAAATATGCTATGACTTCTACAACCTCCTATAAAGTCTACCTCTTCTCCCCTTTGCATTTATAGCTACTCTACCCTCGAGATTTACACCTCTAAACGGTCTTATTGGGGTTCCGGAAGTAAACCTAATAGAAATTGATACGTCAGATTCATATATTAAAAAATCAAAAGATACAGAGAAATAATCAAGCATAAAAATAATCAGCCACTTGGACGGAGAGTCAGATTTAATAAAAATAATTATGCAATTAAGTAATTAAGCAATAATAATAAAAAAACCAGCCACTTGGGCGGCGAAGAAAAATAATTAAGCAGGTATTAAAGAAGTATTAAACAATAAAGTACCTACCAAGTTTGGCTCTGATACCAAAAAAAACGGAATTGCGTATAATTTAATTGTAATTTAAAGTTTGGGTAAAGAAGGAAGAATTCAAATGAGTATTGGAAAATTATTTTACAACACTTATTTAGTGCTCTCGCTCACTAATTAATGTTGAAGAAGAAGAAGAAAGATTACAAAAGAGGAGGAGGAAGAATGCTTTGTTTTCAAAAAAAGTTTTTCTTTCAAAAGCGTTAACAAGCTCTGAGAAACAAATGGAGATGCCAGCCAATTTATAGGTAGGGAAAGTATAGTTCACTAGGAACCCATCACTTACCTGCACTATTCTTTTCTACAAAAGTAAAAACATTTGACATTAAAACTTTTGAGTAAGAATAGTAAGAAGAATTAATAGTTGCCTAATTATTTGACAATTAGTAAAATAATTGCAGAAAAAGACAAAACATGAAGATTCCTTGATATTGCTATATTGGACTTCGTCCTTCATTATTGCTTGGAGAAGTCATTGTCACCATCCTTTGATAATTGTTATCTTAGACTTTGTGCCTCAATTATTGATTCATGTTGAGAAGTCATAATTGTTGTCTTGAAAATTTTTCATGACTATTGCTACATGTTGGAGAGTCATTATTGCTCGGTTTGAAAATCATTATGACAATTGCATTTTGTTGAAGAGTCATCATAACATTTGAACATATTATTTCTTCAAATTTCTTGATTTCTTGATTGTTCCATTAATGGAATTCATCATTACTGAGATTGATGTCATCAAATGGGTCCTGAGAGTATTGAAATGCGTCATAGGCCCATTGTGGTTGGATGTGACCCTTTAGTTTATTTTGATCCTTCAATTGCTGAGGGGTAGCCTTTTTGAATGATTGGGCTTTTCAGATTTTTGGTTTAATTGGGTAACTTGACTCTACAGATGATTCATAGTCATATTATTATTTTCCAATAGAATAAGTATTTTTTGGATTAATTCTTACTTCAATTTGGATTTAGGCTTTGTGAATTTTGATATACCCTTTGAAGTGGGTTTGGATTATTTGGAAGAATTTGAACAAGATGGTTGGATTTGTGGATCTAGGTTAATGGGCATATCAATTTTTAATCGAGTCTGGATGAAAGGGTTTGCAAATCTCAAATTAAGGTGGATACTTGCAAATTTGTGGTTGATGGATGCAATAACTTTCTTGGTATTGAATATATCCCACCATTTAACATAATACTTGTAGATACCGTATTTTGTCTGGTCCAATACTTTAAAAATATAAATTTTATTTTTTTACCCATATACTAGTTTAAGACTATGTGTATGATTTGAAAAATAGCCCAATGCCTAAAAAATAAGAAAATTTGTCCAATGACAAAAAATAAAAAAAAAGGAACAAAAAGACTAAAATTAAAAAAGTGAAGCCCTAAGTTTACCTATAAATAGAGGGGAGGTCATCACTTGAAAGGGGAGATTTGGGAGAGTGAGAAAGAGAAGAGATTTTAGAGAGAGAAACAGAGGTTTTGAGAAAATAGTGAAAAAGTGAAAGAATGTGAGTTTTCATTTCTTCATCTTCTCATTTTCTTTTTATTAAGGTAGTTCAAATCTCTTACATTTTTGCTTACAATATATTTTGTTCAGTTTAATTATTCATCTCTCTTTTTCATACTCATGTATTTTATATTTCTCTATTTCATTTTTCATATATAGGTTTGTTTACTCATTCTTTATCATTTCTCCTACTTTTAATCTTAATTTTTGTTTTCATATATTGTTTATCTCTCTACAGGTTTGATGATGAGATTTTTTTGTCATCAACTCAATCAATGAGAATGAGGATAAAATTTTGAGGGGTGTAAAATTAACTCAATATGAATCAACCATTTAATGGGTTGAAAGTGTACATTTGATAAAAAGATCTCCTATGATAATTTCTCAAACATAAAAATGCATAAAATAGAGAGTAAAACCTCTATACAAGATTATGCAAATATTTTAAGCTTTGATTTTTTTTTTATGTTCTTACAAATCTTCTCTGCTTTTCTTTTTAATTTTTTGACCATCATTTTTTTGTGACATATGTTTGAACTAGTTACCATCCATGATCATTCCTAGCAATGAAGGAAGAAAGGAAAAATGGTAATTAGTGAACTAAGTAGTCCAATAAAAAATGGTATATTTATATCCCAAACATAAATTATTTTATTTTGAAATTTTTATGGATTTTCTTTAGTGACACTTGTTTAAACTAGTTACCAACCATGATCATTCCTAGCAATGAAGGAAGAAAGGAAAGATGGTAATTAGTGAACTTAGTAGTCCAATAAAAAATGGTATATTTATATCTTAAACAAAAATTATTTTATTTTGAAAGTTTTATGGATTTTCTTTAGTGACACTTGTTTAAACTAGTTACCATTCACGATCATTCCTAGCAATGAAGGAAGAAAGAAAAAATGGTAATTAGTGAACTAAGTAGTCTAAAAATAAAAATGGTATATTTATATCCCAAATAAAATTATTTATTTATTTTTAGTGACACTTGTTTAAATTTAACCATTCGTGATCATTTTTGCTATTTGATTAGCATTAAGTGAAGAAATAAAAATCGTAATTAATAGACCATGTAGTAAAAAAGGCATGATCATGCTAATCATATACGAAATTAAGCATTTTTTCCATAGATTAATTGATTTTACACATAAAAAATTTATTATCAATTTATTTACTAAACAATTATATATATANTTTTTCATTTTTGTTGTTTATACATATTTTGTTTTGTTTTTATGTTTGTTTATTTTTCAATTTTTTTGAGTAGATATTATTAGTTTGTTGTAATTTATTTTTATACTTATTTTTAATTATTTCACGTCTTATTTCATTACTTTCACCATGCATATCTTTTTTAAAATTTATCATACATATTTATCATCTCTAACATTCATTTCCATTATTCTTTTTTATTTATAATTGTTATCTCTTCTTATTTATTTATGTATTATTTTCTTATGTCACGGTTGTATGTAATTATTATTTTAGTCTTTTATCATCATAATTGACGCTCGTAAATTAAAACCATAACAATTTGATTTAAATTTCATAAATTTCTTTATTTAGTTTCCACTAAAAAAAATCCGACGATGGACTTTAGAATTTTGGGATACCAAATTTCTCGAACTACCGAGATGAGGAGTTATTTTTAGGATATCGAGAGTAACTCCAATAATGCTTTGATGAAAAATAATAATTTTTCAATGGTCTTTATACCACCTGTTTAGGGTAATTTATTTACTCATTTTTATGATGCAAAATGTATCGAATGAGACATTCAAAATTGAATTTTTATAACATTATTTAAAAAAAAATAACTTGGATAGTATTTGATTAAATTTGGTAACCATTTTTCATAATGGGCTGTGTGAGGTGCTAATACCTTCCCCACACGCAAATGACTCCCGAACTAACTTTAAATTTTCACAGACCAAAATATTTGATTTTAAATTTGGGTGACCAATCACGCTCTAAAATGATTGGTGACGACTCCGAATTTCTTTTTTTTTTCTCAAAAAAATAATTTTTCAATCGCCTCTCCGCGTCGCATGCACATTGCGACAATACTGTCTGATGAGGATTCCATCTTCAATTGAGTATTGCCACTTTAAGATCCAAGGTATATTGTATTTATTTGAAAAGCAAAGTATCTAAGGAAAAGAGGCTCCAATTGAGGAGGGTTATATATTTTCATAAATAATTAAAACCTTGTTGAAAATCGATTGGAAATAATTCTAAGACAGTGCCATGAATGGCCACCATCTGAAGAACCAATTTGGAAAACTAATTTTGAAATTCTTATCAAAATTTAAAAATCATGAGTGAGAAACCATTGGTCTAACCATCTTTAGATCAATAGAGAGTCAAACCAAAATTTCATCATATGCTATCCTTTTGTATGATTCTTTGTTTGTTTATTTGATTCATTATTTTTTTTCTAATTCGTGACTATAGTTGTACATAAATCTTTTTTTTACGAAGTATATTTCTTTACATAATTTTTAATTTCACACATATACACTAGCCCTATACCCGGGCTTTCCCTTTAGGATTAGCGAGAATGGGTAGTGGAATGCCTTCATGAAACTACGGTTCCCGTGCAGGCTCACGAAAGTTCTCTCTCAGATCAACCCTTTCGGGATACCATTTGGGGGCCCTTGTTACTCCATTCGGATAATAGTGAGGACAACCTGAAAGCCTATTAAGAGATTTGAGAGCCCAACCACACATGCATTTTGTTTTTAAAGCCGATCTCATGACCAATGTTTGATAGAAATATAGATTCTGCTAACTATGATATCTGATTAACTATGATATCTGATTAATTTTGTTCATGTATATATGTCCTACGCTATTTAAACATTTCTTTTATTTCCCTTTGTTTCACTTCTGACTTCGTCTTTCCTTTTTTGCATACATGCATCATGTTGCATAATAGGGATTGTAAAGAAGTATTCAATTCATTCATATTTTAGAGACCATGACCTCTACTCCGAGTGTGATAGAAGATCAAGTTACAGTAGCCCAATGGTCAGAGGAAACGCAGAAATGAAAATGAGATTGTCTGGAAAAGAGAATGTCTTTCTTCTACCACCAATCACTAAGATAGAGTTCTCACACACTAACTTGGAGAGGTTGAAGAAGATATGGGAGGATTTTTCATAGGAGAGGAAAAATTTATTTGTCGGAAAATATGGTCACATCGATTATCTTCTGTATATTAAAGTTAATGCTCCCGTTCTTAAGGCTTTAATGCATTTCTGGGACCCTCTGTACAGATATTTCACATTTGGAACAATTGATCTTACTCCTACAAAGAATATGAAGCTCTACTGAACATCCCGCTGCAAAGTACGGATAAAGTTTATAATTATGACAAAAGGCTCACATTGAAGAGAGTTTTATCCAAGCTCTTGGGTACTGTCCATGCATCTGAGATTGAGAAAATGTTGAAAGTTAAAGGGGGAATGAGTGTGTGCCGCTGGATTACCTCTTAGATCTCGCCCCAAATGTCTTAAAGGAAGATAAGGGTATGGCTCTATATGCTCTGTGTATATATGGCACCGTGTTGTTTTCAAAAATTCAAGGTTATGTGGATGATAAAGTGATAAAAATGTTACTGCAAGTGGAACATGGTGTTAACCCTGTTATCTCAATTCTAGTTGAGACTTTTTGTTCCTTATGGAATCCGCAGTTTCCCAAAAAAGGGGTGTGACTCTCACACCTATCAAAGTTGAAAGATGAGGATGTTATCTGGAAAGCCCAATGGATGCCATTGACATCGATGATCTACAAATGTCGTGACTATCAATGGGTCCCGCTCCCAAGACCATGGGGTTTTACTAGTTATGCTCCGCTAATGGTGCTCCGTCAACTATACATGAGACAATTTGTCTCTGCCACGCATGCATTAAAAGACATTGAGATCAGTTATGATTCTCAAGATATTGAACAAAAATTGTAGCAGCTAATTGGAGCTTGGAAAATAACGAGAAGAGTGTGAAATGAGAAGAATCACATGAATTGCATAAAAGAGTATGAAATGTGGCTTGAGAGCAGAGGCAAAGTAACTATTGCCTTACCAGTTGAGGATTTACGATCACACAAGTTACCAGAAGCTTATCAGGAGATTGTTAAAAATGAATAGCGGGATGAGTTATATGAGGAGAGTCAAAAGAATTTAGCTCTCTTGGAAGAAAATAGACGTCTAACAGCCGAGATGAATTTATCTGGCCAGCACAGCATCAAAGCGGAAAAACAACTCAGAGATTTGAGAAACAAAATTGAGGATCAAGAATATCTGAAGTGAAAAAACTTAGAGTTGAAAACTGACACTCGTAAACTGAACAACAAAATCAGAAGGATGGCAGAGGACAATAAGAATTTACGAGTGGTAATCTATGAACAAGAGGATCGAATCATGTGGCTAGAGAGGAAAAATAAGCTTGTACAAGAGGTTTTAGAAGAGGTTAAAGGGGCTGTCGATAAGAAGAACGCATACATCATTGAGTTAGAAAAACAATATGACTCGTTACGATGAATCGTTGATAATTTACAAGTTGATTTAGAGAATCAAAAAGTTAGGAAGACTGAGTCATCAAATGATAGTGAAGAACTATTGAAAGTCATTGCAAGCCTTGAGCACCAAGTTAGAGCGTATCAGAACGTGGCAGAGAAATTGGCAAGAAATAATGATGCTAATGTCGACACACTGAGATATGATTACCAATTACTGCAACAAGAGCACAACTTGATTCGACAATGATCAGGGCAGGCTATAGAGTGGTTTAAAGGCGTGGCTGTGAGAGCGAGCAATTTGGCGGAACAAACATCATTTTTTAAAACCAAAAGTGTTTTGCCCATCCATCCTAATAGGGAGAACTTGTCTAAGTTCTTAGAAGAAATCAACAGAGATTTGGGTCATTTTAATCATTTTGTATAAACTCATATTGCGGAGTAGTGTAGTTTGACTTCTACATACTCAAATGTAGTGGATGGCTCTACTATTTTGAATGAAATTGAGTACTTTTGGACTTTCACTTTGCGCAATATCATTTCTTATGCATAAATTCACTTTTATTATTATTATTGTTATTATTTATTCTTCTTCATTAGCAAAATCTACCATCTCATTATCTTATTCTTTTTTATTAAGAAAACTTTTCAAAGATATCCCGTTAACTCTGACATCCTTATCGAATGCGAGCTCAAGTTAGGGTCATGGACGAGCAAGAAAGAGAGCAATCGCGAGAGGAAATGAAAGAAGAAATTAGGGAGCTGAAAGAGCAAATGGTAAGAGTCCTGGAACTCCTCGCCGTGAGTAAGGGAAAAGCCTATCTTGAAAATTCGCAAGGGGTTCAATCATCATAAAATCAACTGCCAAACGATACTCCACCTTGCCCTTCTGGGTTCACTTCGACCTGTCAACGTCATGAGACCGACCACTTTCAGCATGCTTCACCACCAGTAAATATCCAGCACTATCGATTTCCAAGTGTCCAGGAAATGATGCAGACAGTGAAAAATGGGTACAACCCATCCACAATGGCACATGGACACAACCAAGCTTTCACCCCACAAGGTGAACTCGTAAATGAGCCAATCATCATACTCGATGTTGATGACCCACAGGGGCAGAGGCTTGTTACTAAACCAAGCGAAGACCCACTGTCGAAAGATAAGCTGGACTTTTTAGAGGAAAGACTGCGCGCCATTGAAGGGTCAGACGTATATGGTACCATTGATGCCACCCAATTATGTTTGGTCCCAGATGTTACCATCCCACACAAATTCAAACTACCTGAGTTTGAAAAATATGATAGTAGTACATGTCCAAGAAGCCACCTTATTATGTACTGCAGAAAGATGGTTGTTTATGCAAATAATGATAAGCTATTGATTCATTTCTTTCAAGATAGCTTGACAGGGGCTGCATCTCGCTGGTATATCTAATTGGATAACCAACATATTCGAAGGTGAAAAGATTTAGCCGATGCTTTCTTAAGACAATACAAGTACAACATAGACATGGCTCATGATCGTCTGGATCTACAAAGGATGGAGAAAAAGCCTACTGAAGATAAACACTGTAGCCATCTCCTTTTCTGACAAGGGGGTGTACTTGAACAGCTAATTCCCTCCACCTTTGCGCATATTCTTTAAAGTCTACTGAAGGCATTAAAGAATATGCGCAAAGGTGGAGGGAATTAGCTGCTCAAGTACACCCCATTGTCAGAAAAGGAGATGGCTACAGTATTTATCAACACATTGAGATCTCCATTCTATGATAGGATGATTGGAAATGCTTCAAACAACTTCTCTGACATTATAGTGATTGGTGAGAGGATTGAATATAGGGTAAAGAATGGAAGAATTTTGGAAGTCGTATATGATACATCATCACTAAAATAGGGGCCGCCGTTGAAGCGAAAAAAGGGGATGTACAGACAATCAATTTTGGGTACCCATCAAAAGCTGCTAACTCGAGGCCGGGATTTTGAAAGTATAGTGAGGGCCCAAATCTGTGACATCATATGTGGCAAATTCCTCACAATTTCTGTACAATTATCACTCTCAAGAATCAGCATTTTAAAACAAACCGAGACCGGGTTTCAGACCACCGCCTCACCAGCAAAATGTTGGTCAGGCTTATCAGTCTCTGAGGGGATATAGAAATAATCAACGTTTTATCCAATATGATCCAATCCTCATGTCATATACAGAACTCTTACCTCAATTGATACGAAATAATCAATTGGTGCCAATTCCTTATGAACCTCTACAACCACCATACCCAAGGTGGTATGATCCGACTGATCGCTGTGATTATCATGCTGGGGAAGTGGGACATTCGATTGAGAATTGCACGAAATTAAAGGGTAGAGTATATGAACTGATCAAGGCTGGATGGTTGAATTTCAAAAAGGCTAATGGGAATCTAGATATCAATTCCAACCCTCTACCAAATCATGAGAATCCTACCGTAAATGCAATTGAGGAATATTTTTCATATGGAAAGAGGGACGTGAAAGATGTGAGCACGTCAATGGAAACACTTTTCCATCTTCTTTCTAGAGCAGGGTACACCTACCCAACACGCTCAGAGGATGAGGGCGTTTCAAGGAAGCATATGCATGACTTCAATTGTTTGTTTTATAAGAATGTGATGGCATACAATGGATGAATGTGCTGATTTTAAAATGGAAGTGCAAAAGTTGTTGGATGCAAAGATACTTACAATAAGTCATAAAGGAGTAAGAGAATACGAGGAAGATGACTCTTTAGTCCTCATGATAACTAAAGAATCATCTGAAGTTAATGTTGAAATGTCGTCCTATATCCCAAAACCTCTCACAATACATTATGAGGAAAAGTCAACTCACACCATTATGTCTTATGCCTCGATGCCTATCACCATTCAAATATCGGGTGCGATCGCTTACAAAGATTCAAGAGCAGTACCATGGACATACGAATATGAGGTCATTACAAGCAGTAACCACAAAACTCAAGAGCTAAATCCATTTGATCTCGATCTCCCCATAACTAATATTTCGGGAGTAGGTGGGATGACGAGGAGTGGCAGATGCTACACGTCTGAAGTTTTGAAAATGGATAAAAGCGATGAGTTTGAAAGGCAAAGGAAAGGGAAGGCCAAAGAAGGCGACAATGGTCATGAATTCCAAGGAGAAATGCATGGCGGCTAAGTGATAGAACCATATATAGTAAGAGGTATGGAAAAAGAAAGAGCAGTGTCTGAAGAAGAAGTATGTGAATTTTTTAAGCTTATCAAGCAAAGCGAGTATAAGATGATAGAACAACTTAATCGCTTACCTGCTCGCATATCTTTACTGTCACTCTTTCTGAATTCTGAACCACATCGCCAAGCATTATTGAAGGTTTTGAATCATGCATATGTCTATCATGATATTAGGGTGGAGAAGTTGAGTGGAAATATTACCGCACCAAATTTTATCACTTTCATATATGATGAAATCCCTGCCGATGGTACCAGACACACCATAGCTCTACATATATCCGTGAAATGTGGGAATTATGCTGTCGCAAAAGTATTGATTGATAATGGCTCGTCTCTAAATGTAATGCCAAGATCCACACTAGCAAAGCTCCCTGTGGATGCAACACATATGTGACCGAGCATGATGATAGTAAGAGCATTCAACAGTACCCGAAGAGAAGTAGTCGGAAACATAGAGATACAAATTCGAATCGGTCCATGCCTATTCAATATTGTTTTCCAAGTGATGGACATAAATCTAGCATACAGTTTCTTTTAGGTCGACCATGGATTCACTATGCCGGGGCAGTACAGTCTTCATTACATCAAAAGCTGAAATTTATAATGGATCATAAACTCATTTCTATATATGGGGAAGAAACTTTATTGGTATCTAAGTCGGCTACCATGCCGTATGTTGAGGCGGTAGAAGAAGCATTGGAGTGCTCATTGATCATTTGAGATTGCGAACACTACATTTATTGCTAGTGGGAAACTCACTCCAAAATCAAGCCTATAAAAAACATCTCAGATGGTGGCAAAGTTGATGATAAAAGGGGGATACAAGCCAGACAAAGGACTCGAAGGTAAGCATTAAGGCATAAATAAATTAATCGAGTGGGACAAGAATGAACAAAGGTTTGAGCTTGGATATAGACCGAATAAGGCTGATAAAAGGAGAGTGGAAGCTTAAAAGAAAGGTAAGAGGATTGCTAGGCTCGAAAATAGGAAATTCGATATAGAAATGACGATCATACCCCATATTTCTAAATCCTTTAGAAGTGGGGGAATTTCATTCGAAGAACCGGTTATAGTAGAGCAATATAACCTTGAAGATGATATCGCCAAGCTTTCAATATCCACAATCTTGGAAAAATCATCAAGAGCAAGTACAGAAGACTTGGTTTCTCGATACGATTCAGATCATGAGCTTAACAATTGGGATGTCACCGAGCTACCAGTGCTTCTCGAGAATTTTCAAAAGTAATGTGTTCATGCCAAAATTCTAATGATTCTACCCAATGCCTTAGGAATTTCATTGTTATGGACCTATGTTCTCGTCTATTTCATGTCATCTCTTTGAATGAAAATCTAAAAACTTGTTTCGTCTCCTTTTGCTAATGATAAATATAATTCCAGTTCTTTTTTGTTCTTCCTTTTATGTCTACTTTTTCCATCTCTGAAATGTTGTTCATACTCATGTATTGTTTATTTATTTATTTTTTTCTCGCCTTCTTTTCATCCAATAATCCAATTCAGGTTCGAGAACGGTGATTTTAAAAACAAGAGCATAAGCATAACTTTGACAATCTCATTCTTAGCATGGAGTCAGATGAAAGTGACTTGGATAATTTAGAACCATCCCCGGAAATGTTAAGAATGGTAGAGGAGGATGAAAAAATAACTCAACCATATCAAGAGTCAACGGAGGTGATAAATTTGGGATTGGAGGGAGAGACGAAAGAGGTCCAAATCGGCACTTCTATGACAAGCCAAAGCCGCCGAGAATTAATTGACTTACTCAAAGAGTATATTGATGTCTTTGCATGGTCTTACCAAGATATGCCAGGTCTAGACACTGATATCGTGGTTCATCATTTGTCATTTACGCCTGAAAGTAAACCAGTGCGACAAAAGTTACGAAAAATGAAACCAGACATGCTGGTATAGATCAAAGAAGAAGTTAAAAAGCAAGTAGATGCGGGTTTTCTAGAAGTAGCAAAATACCTTAAATGGGTTGCTAACATAGTTCCAGTGCTGAAGAAAAATGGGAAAGTAAGGGTGTGCATCAATTATAGAGACTTAAATCAGGCAAGCCCCAAGGATAATTTTTCATTACCCCATATCGATGTCTTAGTAGATAATACTGTAGGACATTCAAACTTCTCTTTCATGGATGGTTTTTGGGGTATAACCAAATCAAAATGGCTCCTGAAGACCGTGAAAATATGATTTTTATAACTTTGTGGGGTACATTTTGTTATAAGGTTATGCCCTTTGGTCTGAAGAATGCAGGGGCGAAATTGAAGTGTACGTTGATTATATGATTGACAAATCTTGTCAAGGGGAAGATCATACAGTCACTTTGTGAAAACTATTTGAACGGTTGAGAAAGTTCCAGTTAAAGCTTAACCCGACAAAGTGTACATTCGCAACATCTTCAGAGAAACTACTTGGTTTTGTTGTGAGCAAGGAAGGAATAAAAATTGACCCTGACAAGGTTCGAGCCATCATTGATATGCCGCCACCTTAAACTCAAAAGGAAGTTAGAGGTTTCTTGGGGAGATTAAATTACATAGCCCGGTTCATCTCACAGCTAACTGCAACTTGTGAATCTATCTTTAAACTTCTCTGCAAAAGTGATACAGAAGGATGGAATGATGATTGTTAAATTGCTTTTGAGAAGATCAAGCAATACTTACAAAATCTGCCTATACTTGTTCCTCCAACTCTAAGGCGTCCACTCATTTTGTATCTTACAGTGACATGAAAATCCATGGATTGCGTACTTGGTCAACATGATGCCTCTGGAAGGAAAGAACAAGCAATATACTATTTAAGTAAAATGTTCACAAATTATGAGGCTAATTTTCGATGTTGGAGAAAATGTGTTGTGCATTAGCTTGGGTTGCTCATCGGCTTAGACAGTGCATGTTATACCATACCACTTGGTTAATTTCAAAGATGGATCCAATCAAATATATCTTTGGAAAGCCATCACTTTCTGGGTGAATCGTTAAATGGCAAATGTTGCTCACAGAATATGATATTGTTTATGTCACGAGAAAATCAATAAAAGGAAGTGTACTTGCTGATTATCTTGTAGATCAACCAGTGCAAGATTATGAGCCTATGAAGTTTGATTTTCCTGATGAGAACATATCAGTCATATTAAAAAATGAAGGAGAATCTATGGATCCAGAATTGTGGACAATGTTATTTGATGGCGCGTCTAATGATGTAGGATATGGAATTGGGGCAATCCTCATATCTCCCGAGGGAAAGTTGTTCCCATTCACGGTAAAACTATGCTTTGACTGCACAAACAATGTGGAAGAATATGAGGCATGTTCCATAGGAATTCAAGAAGCTTATGATATGAAGATAAGGAAGCTTCGAGTGTACGTAGATTCATTATTGGTGATACAACAACTAAACGAGGAATGGGAAGCTAGAGACTCCAAGCTGGTACTTTACAACAAACATATAACTAAGCTAAGCCGAATTTTTGAAGTGATCTCATTTGACCATATACCCAGAGAGAATAATCAAATTGCAGATGCACTGGCAACTCTAGCATCCATGTTCACCGCAGACATTAAGGAAGAAGTGCGACCCATAAAAATTGAGAAGCGATATTTTCCTACTCACTGTATGAGTATTGAAGAAGAGCCAGACACAAGACCGTGGTATTACGACATCAAGTAGTATATAAAGAATAGAGAATATCCATCCAAAGCTTCTGAGAATAATAAACGCACTAGTAGAAGATTGTCCATGGGTTTCTTCTTGAATGGTGAAATACTCTACAAAAGAAACCATGATATGGTGCTCTTAAGATGTGTTGATGCAAGGGAAGCGAATCAAATCATAGAGGAAGTTTATGAAGGAATTTGTGGAGTTCATGCTAATGGACATATGATGGCCAAACAAATCTTGAGAGCAGGATATTATTGGTTAACTCTAGAATCTGACTGCATCAAGTACGCCAAGAAATGTCATAAATGTCAAATTTATGTGGATAAAATTCACGTACCCGCATCCCCTTTACATGTAATGGCCGCACCTTGGCCGTTCTCTATGTGGGGCATAGACGTCATTGGTCCCATCACACCCAAAGCCTTTAACGGGCATCATTTCATTTTGGTCTCTATAGATTATTTTACCAAATGGGTGGAGGCAAGTTCTTATTCGAGTGTAACCAGAAGTACGGCTGTTAAGTTTATTAAAAAGGAGATAATTTGTCGATATGGTCTACCTGGAAGGATCATCACAGATAATGAGACAAATTTAAATAACAAGATAATGAAAGAATTATGTGAGCAATTCAAAATTAAGCTTCATGATTCATCTCCTTATCGTCCAAAAATGAACAGAGCAGTGGAAGCAGCCAATAAGAACATAAAAATGATTATAGAGAAGATGACAGAGGTTTATAAGGATTAGCATGAGATGCTCCTGTTTGCACTGCATGGGTACCACACATCAGTCCGGAAGAGAGATTTTGAGAAAATAGTGAAAAAGAAAAAGAATATGAGTTTTCATTTCTATTCATCTTCCATCTTCTCATTTTCTTTTTATTTAGGTAGTTCAAATCTCTTACATTTTAGCTTACAATATATTTTGTTCATTCTAATTAATCATCTCTCGTTTTCATACTCATGTATTTGATATTTCTTTGTTTCATTTTTCATATATAGGTTTGTTTGCTCATTCTTTATCATTTCTCATACTTTTAATCTTAAGTTTTATTTTCATATATTGTTTATCTCTCTACAATTTTGATGATATTAAATAATATATGTGTGTGTGTGTGTGTGTGTATGATAAATGAAAAATTAAAAAAAAAGTCACCCTCTGGCAAAATTTTTTTACTTTAATTTTGTTATTGTTGTTTATATATATATATATATATATATATATATANTTTATATATTATTTTCATATGTCACGGTTGTATGTAATTATTATTTTATTCTTTTATCATCAAAATTGACTCTCGTAAATTAAAATCATAACAATTTTATTTATATTTTGTAAATTTCTTTATTTAGTTTTCACTAAAAAAATTTGATGACGGACTTTAGAATTTTGGGATACCAAATTTCTCGAACTACCAGGGTGAGGAGTTATTTTTAGGATACCGAGAGTAACTCCAATAACGCTTTGATAAAAAAATAATAACTTTGTAATGATTTTTATACCACCCATTGAAGGTAATTTATTTGTTCATTTTTATGAGGCAAAATGTATCGAACGGGACATTCAAAATTGAATTTTTATAACATTATCCAAAATTGAATTTGGATAGTATTTGATTAAATTTGGTAACCATTTTTCATAATGGGCGGTGTGGGGTGCTAATACCTTCCCCGCAACGCAAATGACTCCCGAAGCAACTTTAAATTTTCGCAGACCAAAATATTTGATTTTAAATTTGGGTGACCAATCACGCCCTAAAATGATTGGTGGCGACTCCAAATTTCTTTTTTTCTCAAAATATGATTTTTCAATCGCCGCTCCGCGTCGCATGCACATTGCGACAATACTGTCTGATGAGGATTCCATCTTCAATTGAGTATTGCCACTTTAAGATCCAAGGTATTTTGTATTTATTTGAAAAGAAAAGTATCTAGGGAAAAGAGGCTTTAATTGATGATGGTTGTATATTTTCATAAATAAATTAAAACCTTGTTGAAAATCAATTGGAAATAATTCTAAGACAGTGCCATGAACGGCCACCATCTGAAAAACCAATTTGGAAAACTAATTTGAAATTCTTATCAAAATTTAAAAATCACGAGTGAGAAAATCACTATTTTGACTTAGGGAAATCATATGTAAAGCATTAATATAGTCAAAATTTTAAGACCTAAAGGATGGACTTTTTAATCCTCCATGGTTATGATTTTAAGAAGGATGGGCTTTCCAATCCTCCATGGTTATAATTTTGATCCTTCTTTCAGAATTTTTGATTGGGCTAATATCAACATATTTTTCTTCTAAGATAATATCTCGGTAGAAACTGAGATTTTTGTCCTTGTGACCAGGGACAAAGTGATAATTAGGAAGAAAATGGGTTTTTTGCAATTTCAGCAGGATCCTTCAAATGACCAAATGTAGACTAAATATGAAAGAGATTTTTGTTAAGCATTTTTCGAAAATAAGAGGATGGCTTTTATATTTTGTAATTAGTTGATCGAATGATTGGGCATTAAAAAGTTGAGTAATTGAAAAATAGTCAAGTTAGTTTACAAGGGCCGATTGATAATTGAGTCTGATGGACTCAAAAATTATTAATTGGGATTGGTTAGGAGTAAAAGACTCCTCTTTCATTTGGGATTCCCCTGCAAAATTCATGAGTATGAAAGTTAGGAATTGAATTATTAATGTCTTGTATAAATTCAATATCAAAATAAATAATTTTAAGGATAAAATATCGTCTAGCAAAAATTTGTTTGGAGTCAATATTTTTTACATCTTTTTCCAAAATATGTTTTGCACATTGGCAATCAATTTTCAAAAGAAATTTTTGATTTAATAAATCATCTTGAAAATTTTTAATACATAAAATAACAACTAAAATTTATTTCTTAATAGTACTATAATTAATTTGAGTTTCAGTCCAAGTTTGACCTGGCAACATTTTCAGGTGCTTCTGGAGAGATATTTTGTAATATGATGCTGCCATATCCAAGTTTAGAGGAATTAGTTTAGATAAATTTAAAAGAATTATTAATAGAGATGCCAAGACAAGGAAATATCTTAACATGAGTTTTAATTTTCTTAATTAAATTAGATGGACAGTTGTCCATAGAGGAGGATTTTTCTTAAGCCTTTCAAAAATAGGCTTGAAATCAATTCTCAAATTGTTGTAAAAATCATATATGTAATTCAAGTATCCTATAAATCTTTGCAATTGTGTTATTTCAAGGTTTTCATCAGAAAATTTATCAGCAAATTGTATGACTCAATCAATTGGTTTAATAAAAGAATGATATAGTTCAAATCCTAGAAATCTGATCTTGGGTTGAAATAATTTAATATTACTTGCAGAGATAACTAAACCATTCTGTTTTATTATCTTAGCAAAGAATTCAAGATTTTTCTAATATTGATCTATTGATTTAGAGAAAATAAGAATATCATCAATATAAACAGTTGAGAAGGTAGTATATTGATTGAAATTTTCATCCATTATATTATGAAACTCATTTGGAACATTCTGAAGTCCAAAAGGCATTACATTCCCTTCGCAATGACCAAATGGAGTTACAAATGCGTTTTTGTATTTATCATTTTCATTTATCTAGATTTGTCAAAATCCAGATTTTATGTTAACCTAGAGAAAACAACAGCATCTCCAAGTCTGTTGATTAAGTCTCTTTTGTTTGGTATAGGATATCTTATCCATTCAAAAAAATTGTTAAGAGTCTTGTAATTAATTACTAATAGAGGAACTCCTCAATCAATTTTACTGGCCTTTTGGACATAAAAGGCCAAGCAAGACTAAGGGATTTGCTCCTTCTAATGATATTTTTATTGAGAATTTCTATAATTTTCTTCTTACAGAACTCAAGTATCTCAGAACTCATTTGAATTGGTCGTACCTTGGTAGGGATATTTTTCTCATCAAATCCTTTAATGTGTTGCGCTAAACCCTCTCAATCACGCTTGTATTCTTGTCTTAAGGTGCCTAAATTCAAAACTAAAAGTTGCTGATTGACAGGAGGTAAGGCTCCTTGAAAATCAGAGGCAGTTGGCGATTCAATTTCGTCAGATTGTTCAATCTTATTATCAAATAGTCACTGAATGACTTGGAAATTTGTGGCTACTTTAAGTCTTAACTTTTTTATTTTTTATTTTTTAAATTCTTGTTCTAATTGATGGATTCTAAGATCTTGACTACTATTGCCGGTGGATTCAGAAAAGGAATTTCTAGGAGTGCTAGACTGGCTAAACTTCTAAATTTAGAATTAGATTGAAAATTAATTTTAATAGTACCATCCATGTACTGCTGAATGTAATCAACATCTTCAATTGGTCTTTAAATAGGAGTAGGTTAGTTTCATTTTTAAAAGTCAATTTGTAGGCAAGGTAATATCAGACCACTTAATTATTTTAGGGATTCTAATATTAGCGTTACTTTGATTGGATTGGATTAATAGAGTTTGATTTTTCGGGCTTCTTTTAATGGCTTGGAAATTCATATTCGTTTTGGTTACTTTGTAATGTATTCTAAAAATCAAAGCTAGGGTTGGACACCTTCAATGATTTGGAACTACTAGTTTTGATATTCAAAATTAAAGATTTAAGAATATGGGGGCATGTTAAACTAACAGACAAATCTAGAAGAACAATAAAAATTGATTGGACCATTACAAAGTGAAGAATTCAATTAATCTTAAAATACTATCATTAAAATTTGTGAATCTTGCATCACGCAAGGCTAACAAGAGAGGGGTATTTAGGCCTCTTCTTGTGAGTTGTTTTATTCCAATTTGGACTAAACCAAAGTGAACGAAATTGTATCATTCTATAATGTGATGTTTAATTGCATTAGAAGAAAGTAATTGACAAGTTTCATGCTCTTTTCCAAGAGCATATTTTTTTTAATTGTTTTAACATGATTCTGAGTCTTGGAGGAAGCAATAGACCATGTTAATTTATAGATTTCTTTACTATGAAGTTTAGGTATATTCCATACATTATGATCTACATAATCATCTGCTAGATATTCAACATGTTCTTCATTAATTATGTCTGATATATATTCTTGTAGACCTACTACTACAAGAAGAATTACTTCTTAATAATCTACTCATTGCTCAAGATAACAAAATTATTCTTATCGTCAAAATTTACGTTATGTAGTTTGATTATCAAAACCTGCTTTGACTTCTACAACCTCCTAATAATGAAGACACAATTTCCTTCTATATCCTGGTAGGGTATTTATTGTTTAATTACTATCTTTCGTCTAAGTGGCTGGTTACTATTGCTATTGTTTCAATACCAGTAAGTTTTACTTTCATTCAATTATAATCCGTTGAATTCTTACTTTTATATCTTGTATTTGAATTATTGTTAAATTATACACAATTTTTTTAATGTTGTAAATAAAAATGCCAACTACTACATGAAGAGTTACTTCTAAATAATCTACTCATTGCTCAAGATAACTAAATTATTCTTATTACCAAAATTTTCATCATGTATTTTGATTATCAAAACCTGCTATGACTTCTACAACCACCTAATAATTAAGACACAATTTCCTTCTATATGTTGGTAGGGTATTTACTGTTTAATTACTATTCTCTGCCAAAGTGACTGGTTACTGTTGTTATTGTTTTAATACCTGTAAGTTTTATTTTCCTTCAATTATAATCAGTTGAATTCTTGCTTATATATCATGTCTTCAAATTGTTGTTAAATTATACGCAATTTTGTTAATGTTTTAAATAACAATGAAGAGTGAAAACAAGTTCTGGAAATATGCTTACTTGAATAATTATTTTTATTTAATCTGACTCTCTGCCCAAGTGGCTGGTTATCTTTATGGTTGATTATTTATCTGTATCTTTGATTTTCTAATATGTTAAACTGACATATCAATTTCTAGTAGGTTTACTTTAGGCACCCCAATAAGACATTTTAGATACGTAAATCCTGAGGGTAGGGTAGTTGTAAAGGTAAAGGGGAGAAGAGTTAAATTTCTTAGGAGGTTGTAGAAAGTCATAGCAGGTTTGATAATAAAAAAATTATGAAATTTTTAATCATAAAAATAATTTAGTTATCTTGAGCAATGAGTAGGTTATTTAGAAGTAATTCTTCTTGTAACGGTAGGTCGACAATGAATACAATACCAGACATAATTAATGAAGAATATGTTGAATATCTAGTAGATGATCATGTAATTCATAAGGTATGAAATATACTTAAAATTCCTAGTAAAGAAATCCATAAATAAACATGGTGTATTGCTTCCTTCAAACCTCAGCATCATGTTAAAATTATTTAAAAAATATATGCTCTTGGGAAAGAGCATTAAACTTATCAATTATATTCATCTAATGCAATCAAACATCACATTGAAGAATGATACAATTTCCTTCACTTTGGTTTAGTCTAAATTTGAGTAAAACCACTCACAAGAAGAGGCATAAATACCTCTGTCTTGTTAGTCTTGCGAGATGCATGATTTACAAATTTTAATGAAAGTACTTTAGGATTAATATAATCTTCACTTTGTAATGGTCCAATCCATTTTGATTATTTTTCAGATTTGTCTGTTAGTTTAACAGACCTCCATATTCTCAAATCTTTAATTTTGAATATCACAACTAGTGGTTACCAAATCTTTGAAGGTGTATAACCCCTAGCTTTATTTTTTAGAATACATTTCAAAGTAACCAAAACCAATATGAATTTCCAAGCCATCAATAGAAGCCCAAAAAATTAAACTTTGTTAATCCAATCCAATCAAAGTAACGCTAATATTAGAATCCCTAAAATAATTAGGTGGTCTGATATTACTTTACTGACAAATTGGCTCTTAACCAATGAAAGCCATCCCACTCCAATTCAACGACCTCTGGAAGGTATTGATTACATTCAGCAATACATGGATGATATTGTTAAATTAATTTTCAACCTTCTAGATCGAATCCCCAAATTAGGGAGTTTAGTTAGTCTAGTACTCCTAGAAATTCAATTTCTGAATCCACTGTTAATAGTAACCAAGATCCTTAGGATCCAACAATTAGAACAATAATTAAAACTTTTAAAAATAAAGCTTAAGATTTAATGACATAGTCAGAAATTTCCAAGTCACTCAACCATTTTTTTACAATAAGGCTGAACAATCTGATGAATCTGAATCACCAACTGCCTCTGATTTCTAGGGAGCCTTACCTCATGTTAATCCTCAACTTTTAGTCTTGAATTTAGACACCTTAAGCTAAGAATAAAAATCTGATTGAGGGGGTCTAACCCAACACATGAATGACCCAGCCAATTTCAATAGAAGCAATAGGTTTAGAGAAATATACAATATTGATAAAGAAAAATTATCCTTGTTGAATGGAAGGCGTGCATGCAAGAATTCAAAGTTGATGTGTTTTTCCTTGATTATATCGAGGATATTTATGAAAAGAATATTAAAGTAATTTCTAAGATCAAATGGGTCAAAGAAGACTCTAGTTAGGTGACTGCTAGCCATCCCCCACCTGAAAAAAGAATAATTAATCATAAAAAAACTTTAATCATTATTCGTCCTTTTAAAATTTCAAAGGAACAATAACCTAATAAAAGTTTTTTTGAACAACTAAATTACATTAATCAAATTTTAATGACAATAGGAAAATAATGAGATAAAATTGAGATTAAGATTGATAATTTTTATGAACCTAAATCTAATGAATCTCTGAATAAAAGACCCCTTTAATAAATCTTTCAGAAAAAACATCTTTGAATATTGTTCCCCTCAATAAAAAGATTCATAAAATGCTTCAAAAATTAAAGAATAAATCTATTGAGTCATCTATTTCTATTAAAGTAATTAACCAAGACAGTAGCTCTAATTCAGATTCCACCAATGAATCATCCATAATCCATGAATCTTCAACCATTCACAATGTTGAAGAAAATTTTAAAAGTTTAGGAATTAATAAACTGGAAAGGAAGTGGCATAAAAAGTATATTCCTCTAAATATTCAAATTACCGAATCTTCTTTAGTTAATCAACTTTCTGTCTTTGCAAAAAAATTTTATAAATAGAATATTAATGGGCTTTCAGTACAGGAAGTTCTCAACAAATTACAGCACATGGCTGTGGTAGCCAACAGTTACATTACCACACAATTTATCTCACAATGAGGTAATAAAGCTCTTAGATACAAGATTCATAGGAATGTTTCATTCTTGGTGGGAAAAGTATATCACTGAAGAATCTAAAAATACCATCCTTATAGCAATAAATATTGATGTTGAACGAACTCCAATTCTTACAGAGAATTAGGAAATGATGCATGATGTCATTAATATATTATCTCTACACAATAATTGAACATTTTATTGAGACGCCAAGTAATGTTACTTCATGTATCTATGATTACTTAACCAATATTAGGTGTCCTATCATAAGAGACTTTGACTAGTATAAAAATATATTTTTATCTAGAGTAATGTCTAAGGATGACAACAATCAATCATTTTGGAAGGAAAATGTCATAAATGGCTTACCAAATTTGTTTGCCCACAAAATTAAAACAGTCCTTAGCAATGACCTAGGAAATATAGGCTATAATAGTCTCACCTATGGTATAATTATCACTACAATACAAAAGGAAGGTCTAAGAATGTGTATAGACATAAAAATTAATAAACAAATTAAAAAAAACTGCCAAATGTGAATTAGGTAATTTCTGTGAGTAATACGGATTACCTGTTATTGCTCCATCCCAAAAGAATAGAAAAAATTTACAACTTAACCGTAAAAGAATTTACAAACCTTATAGGAGAAAATTCTACAACACAAAAATAAAAATTTTGATAAATACTTTTCCAAGAATAAAAATTAATCAAAAAATTCAATATATGATTTATTGATAAAAGTAAAATTAGGTTTTTTAAGTATGGCCAAAATGGTCATTTTTTCAATACTTTCCAAGTAAAAAAAATTAATCAATTAAAAAATCTCCAACGAAATGAAACAAAAATTGTTCAGAATTATAGAATCAATAAATTATTATGAAAGTAGTAATGAAGATTTATGAGTATTTGAATCCTCTGAATCTGATGAATCTAACACTTCAAGCTCTGACAATGATTCTGTAAACATCTTTATGGGATGTAAGGATAGCTATTGTCAGAAAATTGTTAATGTTTTGAATAAAAATGAAGAACAAGAAAATCTCCTATTAGATTTAATTAGTAAAACTGAAAATTCTGAACTAAAATAAGAATACCATGAAAAACTTAGGAATGTAATTCAAAAGAAAGAAAATACTAAGTCTAATAATAATAATACAAGCCTTTCACAAACGCTTGAAAAATTCAACAAAATTAAAGAAAAGAAAAAAGAAGTTACTCTTCAGGAACTTCAAAAAGAAATAAAAAAAATATTAAAAATGAAATAAATGAATTAAAAGACTCAAATGTAGAAATAATAAAAGAATTAAATCTTTTAAAAATAGAAAATTTAATTAAAAATCATGAACCCAGTGCACTAGGAGAATCTAGTAAAGACTCAAACATGATGATGATGAACATGTTGTTAGTATTCAAGATGATGACAACTTTCTTCAGATCCTTAATCACATCAAAATTAAGAAATGGCACATAAAAGTCAGAATAATATCCAAGATTTTGATTTCGCTTCAATGACACTTATTAATTCAGGAGCTTATTCGAATTATATAAAGGAAGGATTTGTTCCTACCAAGTACTTCAAAAAGACAAAATAATATTTGTCTTCTAAAGTTCATATTTGCCAAGACAATGTATGTTTTAAAACATCATATGTCATAGTAAAAAATATTACTGAAAAAAATATTCTAGGCTTACCATTCATTTCTAAGTTGTATCATTTTACAATAGAACATGATGTGATCATTGCTTATCTCATGGATAAATCTGTTAAATTCAAATTTCTTTCTTTTTCTCACAATGAGAAATTAAAAATTTTAAAATAAAATTCTATTTACAAAACTGTGAATTTAATTTCTTATAAAGAAAAATAATTATGTTTTTTGTAAGAGCAAATAAAATTCAAAAGAATTGAAGAACAACTTCAAAATCCTGCTCTTCAAAAACAAATTAAAATCTTTGAACAAAAAATTTATATGGAATTATGTGCTAACATTCCTAATGCTTTCTAGCACAGGAAGCACCATACCGTCAGTCAGTCTTATATTAAGGGTTTGATGAGAAAAATATCTCTACAAAGGTACGACCAATTCAAATGATTTCTGAGATGCTTGAGTTTTGTAAGAAAGAAATTATAGAACTTCTCAATAAAAATATTAATAGTGAGCAAATCTCTTTGGTCTTGCTCGGCCTTTTATGTCCAAAAGGCCAGCGAAATTGAACGAGGAGTTTCTCAATTAGTAATTAATTACAGGCCTCTTAACAATATTTTGGAATATATAAGATATCATATACCAAACAAAAGAGACTTAATCAAGAGACTTGGAGATGATGTTGTATTCTCTAAGTTTGACATGAAATATGGATTTTGGCAAATCCAGATAAAGGAAAATAATTGATACAAAACTGCATTTATAATTCCATTTGGTCATTACGAATGGAATGTAATGGCTTTTAGACTCAAGAATGCTCCAAGTGAATTCCAGAATATAATAAATGAAATTTTCAATGAAGCTACTGACTTCTCAATTGTTTATATTGATGATATTCTTATTTTCTCTCAAATCAATAGATCAGTATAGGAAACATCTTGAATTATTTGCTAAGATAATAAAACAAAATAGCTTAGTTATCTCTACAAGTAAAATTAAATTATTTAAATCTAAGATTAGATTTCTAGGATTTGAAATATATCATTCCATTACTAAATCAATTGATCAAGTCATATAATTTGCTGATAAATTTTCCAATGAAATCCTTGACAAAACACAATTGTAAAGATTTCTATGATCCTTGAATTACATATCTGATTTTTAAAACAATTTGAGAATTGATTGCAAGTCTCTTTTTGAAAGGCTTAAGAAAAAACTCCATCCATGGACAATTGCCCGTACCAATTTAATTAAGAAAATTAAAACTCGTGTTAAGACACTTCCTTGTCTTGGAATCCCTAATAATAATTCTTTTAAAATTGTTTAAACTGATGCATCTAAACTTGGATATGGGGGGTATTTTATTACAAAAAATCTCTCTATAAGCACCTGAACAAATTATCAGGTTACATCTGAAATTTGGACTCAATCTCAAATTAATTATAGTGCTATTAAAAAAGAAATTTTAGTTGTTTTATTTATTCAAAATTTTCAAGATGATTTATTACATCAAAAATTTCTTTTGAAAATTGATTGCAAATCTGCAAAACATGTTTTGGAAAAAGATGTAAAAAATATTGCTTCCAAACAAATTTTTACTAGTTTACAGTCTATCATTAGCATTTTGTTTTTTATATTGCATTTATTCAAAGCGTTAATAATTCAATTTCTTACTTTCTTACCTGTGAATTTTTGCAGGGTCGGCAAGATGGGGTCTAGGCTACAGGTCTCAAAAAATATTATCAAGGGGGAATCTTTGACTCCACAAACGGCCCTTAAAGCCCAAATTAAATATGAGTCTTCTACTCCTAACCAAGTCCAATTAACAATTCTTAGGTCAATCAGACTCAATTACCCATCAGCCCTAGTAAACCAATTTGACCATTTTCAATTACTCAACCTTTTAATACCCAATCATCCAATCAACCAATTACAAAATATAAAAAAACATCCTCTTATTTTTAAAAAATGCCCAGCAAAAATCTATTTCATGTTGAGCCTTCATTTTCTCATTTGAATGATCTTGCTGAAATTGTGAAAGGCCATTTTCTTCATGATTTCCACTTTGTCCCTAGCCACAAGGACAAGAATCTCAGTTTCTATAGAGATATTCTCTTAGAAACAAAATATATTAATATTAGCTCAATCAAAAATTTTGAAAGAAGAATCCTCTATTATTCATTCTACATTTTCAAAATCATAATCATGGAGGATTGAAAGCTCGTCCTCCAGGTCTCAATATTCTTTTAAATAGAAAATAATATAATTATTTTGACTATATTGATGTTTGGCATATGACTTTCCTGCCTCAAAATAGTGATTCTTCCCACTCGTGATTTTTAAATTTTATTAAGAATTTCAAAATTAGTTTTCTAAATTGGTTCTTAAGATGGTAGTCTATTCATGGTCCTGTCTTAGAATTATTTCCAATCGATTTTCAACAAGGTTTTAATTTATTTATGAAATTATACAAACCCTCATCAATTGAGGCCTATTTTCCCCAAATACTTTGCTTTTCAAATAAATACAAATTACCTTGGATGTTAAAGTAGAACTCGTCAATTGAAGATGAGATCTTAACCAGACAATATTTTGTTAAATGGTGGGATAAATTCAATACTCAGAAAACTATTGCATCCACTAACCATGAATTTGCAAGTATCCACCCTAATATGAGATTATCAAACCCTTTTACCCAGACTCCATTAAAAATTAATGAGCACATTAACTTAGATCCCCAAATGAATACATCCTATTCAAATTCATCCAAAGAATCCAAACCCAAATATAAACACACTTTAAAGGGTAAATCAAAAGTCACAAAGCCTAAATCCAAATTGAAGCAATAATTAATCCAAAAAATGCTTCTTCCTTTAGACAATAATAATTATGACTCTGAATCATCTGTAGGGTCAAGTCACATAATTAAACCAAAAATCTAAAAAGCCCAATCATCTAGAAAGGCTACCCCTTAACAATTGAAGGATCAAAATAAATAAAAGGGTCGCGTCCTATCACAATAGGCATATGACACATTTCAAGACTCTCAGGACTCATTTGATGATATCAATCTCAGTGATGACAAATGAATACAAATATTTTACCTTTGGCAAACTGCCATTAATGGAATAATCAAGAAATTTGAAGAAATAATAAGTTCAAATGTTATGATGACTCTCCAGCATAATGCAATGGTCATAATGATTTCAAACCAAGTAATGACGACTCTCTAACATGCAGCAATAGTCATAATAACTTTTCATGACAACAATTATGACTTCCCAACATGAATCAATAATCGAGACACAAAGTTTAAGATAACAATTATCAAATGATGACAATAGTGACTTCTCCAAGCAATAATCAAGACACGAAGTCCAATATAGCAATTATCAAAGAATCTTTATGTTTTGTTTTTTCTGCAATTATTGTACTAGTTGTTAAATAATTAAGCAATTATTTATTCTTCTTAATATTCTTAGTCAAAAGTTGAAATGTAAAATGGTTTTACTTTTGTAGAAAAGAATAGTGTATGTAAGTTATGGCTTCCCGATGAACTCCACTTGCTTTGCCTATAAATAAGATGGCCTCTCATATTTGTTCTTCAGAACTGGAAATCATGAAGAAATTGGCCTTTTGCAATTTTAGCAAGATCCTTCAAATGAGAAAATGAAAGCTCAATATGAAATAGATTTTTGCTAGGCATTTTTTGAAAATAAGAGGATGTTTTTTTATATTTTGTAATTGATAGATTGAATGATTAGGCATTAAAAGGTTGAGTAATTGAAAATGGCCAAATTGGTTGACTAGGGTTGATGGGTAATTGAGTCTGATTGACCTAAGAATTGTTAATTGGACTTGGTTAGGAGTAGAAGACTCCTATTTAATTTAGGCTTCAAGGGCCGTTTGTGGAGTTGAAGATTCTCCTTTGATAATATTTTTTTAGGCCTGTAGCCTAGACCCCATCCTGCCGACCCTGTAAAAATTCACAGGTAAGAAAGTAAGAAATTGAATTATTAACGCTTTGAATAAATGCAATTTAAAAAAAATGCTAATGATAGACTGCCATCTAGTAAAAATTCATTTGGAAGCAATATTTTTTACATCTTTTTTCAGAACATGTTTTGCAGAATTTTCACTCATTCTGATTTTGAGAGAAAACCTTGTTTTGAAAACAAAGCTTTCTTTTTCATCCTCTTTTGTAAATCTTTCTTCTTCCTCCTCAATGTTAATTAGTGAGCGGAAGCACTAATTAATTGTTGTAAAAAAATTTAATACTTGTAAGTTTTATTTTCCTTTAATAAACAGTATTTGAATTCTTTCATTTATATCCTGTCTTTAAATTACTGTTAAATTATATGCAATTTTTTCTCTTTTGGTATCAAAACTAAACCTAGTAGGGTATTTTACTGTTTAATACTTCTTTAATACATGCCCAATTATTGTTCTTCACCGCCCAAGTGGCAGGTTATTGTTATTATTATTGCTTCATTATTTATTTTCTTTCAATAAATAGTATTTGAAGCCTTGCTTCTATATCATGTCTTTAAATTACTGTTAAATTATATGCAATTCTACCTCTTGCTACTGTTTAATACTTATCTTAATTATTAGACAATCAGTACAATAATTGCGCATAATATATATAAGACAGGGAAGGGGGAGGGGGAGGGGGAGAGATTTTAGGAAAATTTTCAAAAACAATTAAGGCATTTATGACTTAATGGATTTTCCAATTTTTTTATGTTAACGATATTAAATGGTTATACTAGGAAAATGTGTAGTTTTGGTTAGTGGGTCCATAATTTTGACTATTTTTTATGATTATGAAACTAGTTGTCTAATTTTATATTGAGTTTCTAAATAGTTGCTAAATGTGTAAAAAAACTCTTTTCAGATATGGAATCGGCTGTGGAAGTATTGAGCCCACATAAGAGTGGCCCAATTCAATATGAACCACTCTCTCTGTACGATACTGAATTTCTCTACACTACAATAATGAGAGAACTGCAGAAATTGAGAATGCTGACATGAACTGCGAGTGGAAGGCTTTCAGATAGGATCTAGATTCTCTCATGTTGGGCTTCCAATGACAGAGATAGTTGGACCTGGTCCGTCCAATTAGATCTGAACGGACCAAATTCGTCAATGAAAAAGTAAATAAAAAATTAATATTTAATACAATTGTCCCAAGAGTCTGTGTCCTTTGGAAAGGATTTATGTTAGCTCCAAAAGGATAAGTTGTGGTCTTAGCACATCAAGGCACTTCTTCGAAGGTCCTCATCCCTCCTGCCTGCCGGCTCATGAATTCTTCAGAGCAGGCCGGCAGGCGGGTGAGACAGATTGGGTGGGCACTATTAACCTAGCCAAGGATAGTTCTCACCGACAGGAGTTACCAGTCGGGTTTCAATGAGGGTTAAATAAATGGCCGGACAATTAAAAACTGAAAAAATGAGCAAAAAGTATCTTGATTGATGTAAATGGATTAGTAATTAGGATCAAACCATCTCTGGTTGCATGACTTCTGAAAATTCAGTCATTTTTATAAAAGAAAACTCATAACGGCCCTATATTTACTTAACTTCATCCTTAAAATATGTATTTTCTTATTATTTTTCATATAGCCATAACGGCTCATTATAATACAGATATTTATCCTTAGAGATAGGGGCAACATTCTTGTGGTAGTCATTTTGAATGGGCAAGTAGGGGCGACAACTAAAGAGGTAGTGAGACTGGTCACAATTGCACGAATATGTAGACTTTCATTCATTTTGTTATATATATCATGTTGTCTGCGACCTCTTTGTTGTAACAGGAGAATGGAAAAACCGCGGGGATGCAAACATTCACTATAAACATCTGATGACAATTTTTTTAAGACAATAATGAGTTTGCTTACAGATAAAAAGTTAAAGAAAAATAGGCTCTTCATTTTCACTTATGGGCAATTTAGTAGCAAAGATAAATAAAAATAAAAATAAAAACCCAAAATTATTTTAGAAGAAATTAAAATTTTTCTATTAACTGATTGAAATTGATAGAGTTTTTGGTATATAAATGCTGATTATCAAGTTGTGTATGAAAAGAGCTAAACATCAAAATGTTTAACAATTAATAATTACAAATTTCTCGGAGTGACAAAATTCCTTGGGGAAGCATCAGCAAGGCAATCAACCCGGTCTGGATCCATAGTAACTTTCCCAGTAAGTGATACAGGAACCAAACAAAGTCCTCTACTTCTTAGGTCTACTGCTTCTTTCCCTGTTTCCTGCTGTTTAAAAAAATTTAATCTTTTTCAACCATTTTTCTTAAATAATTAAGAAAAATAAAATGAATTTTAAACATAATGAATGAAATAAAATTATTTAATTAGCATGTGTTCTATACCTGTGGGTGAAGAGATCTAACACTGTTATAATTATATGACCTGCTCAGCATCTGAAAAATATTATGTTAAAATAAACAAAAAATGAGAGTGAGTTCTTTGTATTAAACTCTTTTTCTTTTGTTTTTAGAGACTGATTTTATAAGTGAGAGGTTATTTTGGTACCTTAATTTGGTCTTGAAGGAGCTTGATGTAAAGACAAGCTTCTTGAAGAACAGAGGCAGTGTCAGTCTGTAAAAGAATTAATAATTAATAGACATTGAGAACAGTTATATTCACGTCGCGCGTGCGACCCAAGCCATCTACTGTTCTTCTCATAATTGGATCTATCGTGATGGACTGGTGAGATGACATGCATGTGTCGCATGTGTGACTGTCGTTGTGTAACTGTCGTTGGTACGTTATGTGTTATGGAGTAACTGAATTAAAATTAGTTCTATTACTAACCTTGCCGTAGGGGGAAACCAGCTTTTGAAGAGCAGTAATTTTATCACCAAGCTTTTGACTTCTCCTTACAGGCACATGTAACTGAGAGAAAATTTTAACAATTTTCCAAAATTAAAGCTATGCCTATGAAAATTTGTTAAGAAATTATAACTGGTTACTAACTCTTTCACTAAAGTTGTGATTATGGTTGACTATTTGTTGCAATGGGTCCTCAAAGGAAGTAGCTTTGATTTTCTTATTACTCTTCCATGGTGGTCTATTCAGCTCTGTCTTGTTGCCAATCACATTGCTTGAGCCTTTTTGGGTCAACGAGCTGTAATTATCCTTAAGCATATGTTTCCTTCCATTTTGAATGGCCTGAAAAATCAAAGTTGGGAATGAAAACAAATAAATAAATTAATAAACCTAAGGAAATATCAAACTAGTTGACGACTAATAAAATGATAGCCATTCTTTTGTTTTTGGGTCAATAAATATCACGCATGATTATTAAAATTAACTATCAACATAAATATTGGCATCCAGATGTGTTCACCATTAGATCATTTTAATGTGATCACGTGATGTAAGGTGATTTGCTGATAGATATATTATGATAGTAATAAAATGTCAATGTTACCATATACATACATATGAGAATGTTTCAATTAGTATTCTTATATAATGAAGAAAAACAATCAGAACATGATAAGAGCATCCCTTTCATATTAAGGGGGAATAAGCATACATGTAGTGGTTCGCTGTGTGGAACTGAAGTTTTCTTGGGAAGCAAAACTGAGTGTTGAGAAATTTCTCTATCAAAGCTGGATAAATTATTAGCTTGGAAAGCTACATCTGCCAAACAAAAAAAATACAAGTCTAAACAGTTTAATTAATAGATTACATGCATCAGAAGAAAAATTCATTAATTAATTGTTTGTGATCAGCTGGTGTACAGAGGAAAAAAAGGTTGACAAAATTAGGCAAAGATTTTGAAAACTTTTCTTAATTTCCTAAGAAAGAAAAAGAAAATGGACCAACCTGGCTTGTATCCAATCAGACGGTGATGAGGAACAGTAAAGCCTCCACCTATCAGCTGGTTGTCATTGTTGAATAATCTGGACTCCATGCAAAAACCACTGCAATATATTTACTTCATTTTAATTTATATATAAAAATCAAGTTGATTAATTTTGAATTTTGCTTCTTAATTTATTAATAAGTATATTAATCGACTCTAAATCATTATTATCAATAAAAAATTATTTAAGATTCTGTTTCAAGAAAATGCCAAATGAAAGAGAGAGAAAAACGTGACAGATTAAGTCGCAATCAAGTAATTTTTTTTTTTTGGGGGGGGGGGGGGGG